>SJYX01014357.1:619035-638296 GCA_006410675.1 Oreotragus oreotragus
ATTTTTTGTTTTTTTTTTTTTTTGGTTTTTTTTTTTTTTTTTTTTTTGGTGAGAATCCCCTGTAGCATGGTTTGTGGAACCATTCTCCCACAGAGTTATAAGGCACTCCAGAATATCACTAGCTAGGAACAGATTTTTATGTTAATTTCTTGGTTTGTGGATTTCTGGTAAATTGTTCTGGGTTTATAATCTCAGTTCAAACCCCAGATCCACACAAGGCACAGGCTTGAGATTTGGCTGCGTCAGGAGAGATTTTCTGTTTAAATCTAGGGAAAAGAGAGAAGCTTCACTATTCCCTCCCTGTGCTGACTGACAGTCTTCTAGAAAACTTCTCATGGGGCATGCTGCCCTTTCCCCCTTCATGGACACCCAAAGCAGGATGTAAACATCACAGTGAAGCAACCAGTGTCA
Organism: Oreotragus oreotragus; assembly: GCA_006410675.1. Taxonomy (NCBI): domain Eukaryota; kingdom Metazoa; phylum Chordata; class Mammalia; order Artiodactyla; family Bovidae; genus Oreotragus; species Oreotragus oreotragus. The sequence goes on from SJYX01014357.1 coordinate 619,447, forward strand.
CAATAATGATAACCCCCTCCCTCGTTCCCCAAGTCCAGATAGAGCATCTGCTCATGTAGCATCTACTCTATTTTCAATTTCCTCTTTTTTCTTGTAAAGACTTCCTTTCTTTCTTTGGAACTCAGTTATGCATTTAAAATAATTTTCATTGTATCTTATCCAGCATTGCTTCTTTAATCCAGTATTTCTAAGTGTTTATGGAAAGAAGTGTTTCTGATTTTCTTATACACCGTCTACTAGGACCTGAAATCTAGTCTTAATTTCCTTTTGTCTCAATTTCTCCACTTAGAACATAGGAATAATGCTGCCTCCTACAAAGAGTAATCAGAATCAGGTAAGGATTTACATAATGGATCTAGCCATAGAGTAAGTGCTCAATAAATACTAGCAGTAATTATTACTGTTACGTTGAAACCGTATGTTTTTTTTCTTTTTGATATTTGTGGGTAGCCTAGTTGGAGGCCTTTGAAAATAAAATAACTAATTTTCTCCCAGTGCAGATTGTAACCTTTAGTTTTGCTAAATTTATTCTAAGAGGGAATAAACTAAGGAAAAAACAATAAACTAAGAGTTAGTGTTCTCATGGTCTGCTGGTTGTTTGTGGTTCAGTTGCTAAGTCCTGTCTGACTCTGTGACCCCATGGACTGCAGCACGCCAGGCTTCCCTGTCTTTCACTATCTCCTGGGGCTTGCTCAAACTCATGTTCATCGAGTCGGCGATGCCATCCCACCATCTCATCCTCTGTCGTCCCCCTTTCCTCCTGCCTTCAATCTTTCCCAGCGTCAGGGTCTTTTCCAATGAGTCAACTCTTCGCATCAGGTGGCCAAAGTATTGGAGCTTCAGCTTCAGCATCAGTCCTTCCAATGAATATTCAGGGTTGATTTCCTTTAGGATTGATTGGTTTGATCTCTTTACTGTCCAAGGGACTCTCAAGGGTCTTCTCCAGCACCATAGTTTGAAAACATCAGTTCTTTGGCACTCAACCTTCTTTATGGTCCAACTCTCACATCCTTACATAACTAGGGGAAAAATCATAGCTTTGACTATACAGATCTTTGTTTTCAAAGGTATGCTAGTTACAATAATATATATTATTTCATATCATCCATATAATAACCCCATGACATAAGATATTGTGACAGTCAGGATAGACCAGGTTACACTTGGTAACAAACAGCCCCATGATTTTAGAGGGGAGTTGATCCAACAAAAGTTACTTTCTTGCTCAAGCTGCATGTCTGATTCAGGGCAGTGGAGGGCTCAGCATGTCAGTGCTCCTAAGGGCTCCAGGTTGACAGAAGTTCCACCATCTTGCACCTGCACCCAGTATAAGTGGGGAACTGAAAATCCATGGACTTTTCACTGCCTCAGCCTCTTATAACTTAATGTCCGAAGCTAGTCGTGTGGCCCTGGTCAACTCCAAAGGGTCAAGGAAATGGAGGGATTTGGGGTTGATTACATCTGTCTCTGCCTCAGGCAGAATAGAAAGGTAGGAACTTTTCTCAGACACCTTCTAAGTGTCCGGCAGTATGCCATGAAAGTGTCCTATTTCTTGAAAAAAAAGAAAGTGTTTGTTGCTCAGTCGTGTCCGACTCTTTGCAACCCCATGGACCGTAGCCCACCAGGCTCCTCTGTTCATGGAATTCTCCAGGCAAGAATACTGGAGTAGATAGCCATTTCCTTTTCTAGGGGATCTTTAACCAGGGTCTCCTGCATTGCAGGCAGATTCTTTACCATCTGAGTCACTGTGAAGCCTGTCCTACTTTCTCAGTTCTCAGCAATGCTTCAAGGTAGCGTTGCGTGTGAAGAAACAGGAGCTGGCGAGATTAAGGAACTCATGTGAGATGCCACTTCTCATCTGGGGGAGCCAAAGTTTGGATTCTGCCTTCTGACTCCATACTGTTTGTCTCTACCAGGGGAGGAAAAGGGCGAGAGACACGCAGGGAGGTGGGAGGCAGCCAGAGGTCAGCTCTGGACACACTGGCCCTGAGAGGTGATGCTGCCTCTGCTGGAGCCCCGACAGCAGGGGAGCCTGGTTAGCCTTTCAGCTCCCCTGTGTGGGGGGTACTCCCCTTGGCTTCAAGGGCTGGTCACGTCATGCCGTACCAGACACATGTGTAGTTGTAGACACATTCCACAGTCGGGGGTGAGTGCTCTGTGGTAAGTGTGAGTTCAGGTCCTTTGTGCCATAGGCTAGTGTGCTATCAGAGGATGCCCAGACTCCACTAGGACATATGCATAGGAGCTCATGGACCAGCACGGACGTGGTCCTGTGGTCTCAGCCTCTGTCCCCTGACCTGTTTTTGCATGACTGCTTTGTCCAGGATGCTGGTATCATCAGGATACTGGTTTATCCCAGTATCTAGGACAGGGCCTGACCTTGAAGAGGGCTCGGGAAAGGCTCTTTGGTGGGACAGAGCTGACTGTTCTGACACTCTTGCGAGCAGGCTGTTACAAAGCTGTATTGCCTAGGCTGTCAGAGAGTGGGCAGGGGAGGCTAGGGTCCACTCCTGGCCGCTGCATTCATGTGACTCTGGGATGGCTCCATGCTCTCGCTTAGCCTCTGACTCCCATCCCGGATGGTGGTGTGGGCAGCAAAGACATCCTAGCAGATCCGAGATTCTCTGAGGTCCTGGCATCTGTCCTCACCTTCCAGCATGCTTGAACTTGGGAAAGGTTTGGTCAAGGATCAAACCCCGCAGAGGACCTCAGTGAATTCTCGATTCTGAGTCTCCTCCAGAGCCCAAGCCTGCCTGTATCAACCTTACCACAGTCTTGGGGTTTGCCTTGGGCCTTGGGGTTCACAGACCAGGCTCAGCAGAGACCTTGAGATAGGAGGAGGCTGGGGGCTCTGGCCTTGAGCTGGGGAGATCCAGACCCCCCCACCTCCAGCCGACTGCTGCCTCTGTCCCCAGCAGCTGTGGGGGACAGGACCCCGGCTGCATTTATAGCATTTCTGTCTGCAAAGGCCATGCAGTTGTTTTAGATTAGCATACAAATCGACATTAGTGTAGTACATCTGTTGTTAATCCACGTCCCGGTGGAAGGGGGATGCCAACACGTCGTTTATAAGGCACGTCGATCCCATAATGTCCCTTTTTTTTTGCTGCCTTTGTCTTCTATCAGAGTCCATAATGGGTTCCAGGATGTTTTTTATTTTGCTACAGACCACGTTTCCTCCTGCCTAACAGATCAGAATGTAATGGATTCCAGGATGTAATTTATGCTATTTTGGAATCAGACTCTGCACTATTAATTCTAAAGCCTTTGGGCAATCTCCAGGGAGGCCGGAGTCCTCTGTTTGCCCCCGTGGTCATCAGACAGGCACTGGGAACTCAACACAGTCCAGGGGCTGGAGGGGGAGGGAGCCCAGGCCGACAGCTCCCAATTAAGGGAATTCCAGGCAGGCGTGGGAGAGGAGGCCAGAGGGTGCTGGGGGAGACAGACGAAGGGAGCCGAAAGGATGCAGGGCTGGGAGGAAGGAGGCACAGATGTTCGAAAAACCCAGAGATGAGCAGAATCTCTGTGGGGCCGGTCACAGACACTGGACCATGATTTTTGAGCCCCTGGGGAAGAGAACTTGGACTCTGGACATTCAGGAGGGATGAAGCCCCAAGGAGGTGTCTCCTGGAGGAGGGCAAGGCCACGTGAGCAGGAACATTGCCCTGGGAGCCACTGGGCCTCGACCTGAGGCTGAGCTTGGTGACCTGAGTCCTCTTGCTCATGGCTGACCCTGGGATGGTGACTGCTCCTCGCTGAGCCTGGCATTCTCTGCCCTAGAGAGACAGCAGGGGTGCTGCAGGCACGTGCAAGACCTGGACAAGCCTGCGGATCTCACTCCTGAAGACAGAGTGTGTCCAGGGTCCAGGGCAGCCTGTCCCAGCTCCATCAGGTCCCCTGCACCCAGGGTGCCTTCTGTGACTCAGGGAAAGAGCCTCTAGGAGCATGGATTCTGGGTACTTCTCTCCCTCCAGGCTCTGGGAGTGGAGGAGACCCAAAGGTCTCTTTGGTACCCTGTGCCTCAGGGCTACACACAGTCCAGACTCTCAGCCCAGGGGTACACAGCCCACCAGATCTCAGGGGCTTTCCCGTCCCCAGGGTAGTTGGTACCAGGGAGGCTGAGGAGGAGGCAGCTCTCTGCATCCTGAGCCCTCTCCTCACCAGGCAGCCTGGGCTGTAGTCTGAGTGCCCCAACCCCATGATAGGCTCCCCAGCCATGCCTGCCCCCTCTGCCTGCTGCCAAGCCTGGGGGCTAGAGGTTGACCTGGCTCCTGGGGGTGGGATGGGGGAGTGTCCTCCACGTGACCTTCACGTTTTCCCTTCTGAGCAAGCATTCGGTGCTCTTCCCCACCAGCCTGGACACCTTCTTAGGTGCACTTGATAAGAAAGGGAGGGGCTAGGACGAGCCGCCCTGCCAGGGGATATGCTTTAAGGGACTTAAAGGACAGTGGAGTCCAGGGCTCCCCTCCCTCCTCCAGGGTGGTCAAACTCATGTGCAGGCCTGAGGCCTCTAGCCCACACCCCAGCCCTTGGGTTGCCCACCCCCTGTGAGGGACGCCTACCCTCTAAAGCTGGGTATGGAGGGGTTCTGGGCAGAAAGGAGCCCCCGGGGCAGGTCAAAGCCCTTCGCAACTCTGGTCTCTGTGGCCACAAAGCGAACCCACCATGTCACCGATGCGGCGGGTACCGTATCTTTTGCATGGAAGCCTTAAAAAAAAAAAATTGTGGCAAAAATGTACATAAGAACAAATTGACCATTTTAACTAGTTTTAAGCACACAGGGCAGGGATATTAAGTCTGTTCACGTTTGTTGTGCAACCATCGCCCGGCATTGGTCTCCAGAGCTTTTCCATCATCCCAGTGAAGCTGCAGACTTTGAAAGGGGGAAAAAGTTGACCATGTCTCCTGTCCAATGTATTCTGGGTGATCTCCACCTCTCAATGTCTCTGAGGTATTTTGCAGCCCTTGAAACTGTACTACACCAGGAATAACGCAAACAGTCCTTGTCCGTATTAAAGTAAATTAATGGAGTCCAGTGGAATGCAGCTGGTTATCGCCCTCGGGATGGGCCAGTTTGCATTTCTTTGTAAATTCATCCCAGCATCCCTTATTTGTCTACATGGTCTTATGGCTCTAAAGAGCTTTCCTTTGAACTGCTTGTAGTATCTTAATGGTTTGTTCCCTCTTTAATTAATGTGTTAAATAAAATCTTTGACACATGCTCATTTAATGTTTGTATAAGAACAACTTTTTTCCCCCTTTTGTTAAAATGTATCCTTTAGCAATAAGATTTTAGTCTGCAGAGCCAGGGGCGCTGTGCTTTAAACCCTGGAATTTCTCAGCCAAAGTCACGTTTCCTCATGGAGTTGGAATGTGTGGACACTCGGCTGAGCTGGGGATGTTCTCTGTTGTAGCCTCACTGGGAACCTGTGAGCTCAGGTCTGACAGGTGAGAAAGTCACGTGGGGGTTGGGGTGCTGGGGGGTGTGAGCCTTGACCCAGCTGTAAGAAGTGCGAGGCCAGGGGTCTTCTCAGCTGTCAGAGCTGGGGAAAGAGATGCCAGATACATTCCATCCTTTGTCATCTCGGGAGAAAATGACAGTAACTACACAGTCAGCCACCCAGAGCTCAACAGGACCCTGAGGCCAAGTCACCTGCCAACTTGCTCATGTCCCTGCCAAGGCCCCAGGGCCACTTTGGACCCTGCCAGGCTCTGAGCACTTCCCCATGTGCCAGCGCCCACTCTGAGCCCATCACGTCTGGTCTCGCTGACCCTTGGGCATCCCTGTGAGGTGTGAGGATGAACATCCCAAGGACGGTCAGGTCCCAGCCTCCAGCTCTGTCCTCCCACTGACTGTCCAGAGGCAGAGGGACCCATTGGTCCCCAGGGGAGCAGACAACATTCCAGGGTGCCTGGGACTGCTCGGACAAAAGAGCTTTTGTTTGGTTCAGAAGAAAGGCTGTNTCCCAAGGACGGTCAGGTCCCAGCCTCCAGCTCTGTCCTCCCACTGACTGTCCAGAGGCAGAGGGACCCACTGGTCCCCAGGGGAGCAGACAACATTCCAGGGTGCCTGGGACTGCTCGGACAAAAGAGCTTTTGTTTGGTTCAGAAGAAAGGCTGTTGTTAAAGAAAAAACCAAAACAATAAAAAGCATTTGCAGGGGAAATGTAAATACCGCCTGCTGGGTGGCTGCTCCTGTAGTTAAAAAAAATGTATCTGTCACTGAGGGGAATTGCAGCCTGGTCCCTTCTGCAGCTGTGTGAGCCCGCAGGTCACCTGGGGCCCAGGGCTGCAGGGGGCAGTGTGGGGTGGGGGCGGGCTGGCCCCTCTGCCCAGGGGTCTGCGAATGGCGGAGCTCCCCTTGCAGCTGGCTGCTGGCTGTCACAGCATCCCCCAATAGTCTGTCAGTCTCTCCTCTGCCAGCTCTCCAGGGTGGTTCTGAGAAGAATGTGCTTTTTCTGGAGGCCTCGTGGTAAAGGAGAAAGACATCAATTCCAGGGAAGTCTCCAGGGAAGCTCTTTGAGCCTCAGTTTCCTCATCTGTGAAACGGGGCAGCTGTGCTTTGCCCCCTGTGTGGTCTTGTCAGCTGTGCTCCAGAGCCCCTGCGTGCTTGCTCAAAAGGGCCGATTGTTCACTCCCCCTCCCACCTTTGCGTTCAGTGATGTCGTTTGGGTGGCTTGGGGCACAGGGGGAGTATTTCCACCGTGTGTGTGTGTGTGTGTGTGTGTGTGTGTGCAAGCTCAATCACTTGGTCATGTCCAACTCTTTGCAGCTCCGTGGATGGTAACCCGCCAGGCTCCTCTGTCCATGGGGGTTCTCCAGGCAAGAATACTCGAGCTTGCTGCCATTCCCTTCTCCAGGGGATCTTCCCGACGCAGGGACAGAACCCTGGGTCTCCTACATTGTGGGAAGATTCTTTACCATCTGAGCCACCAGGGAAGCTCTTAAGAGGATAAGAACTGAACTTTTGTGGAAGTGACATTTCTTTCTCTCTCTTCTTGCTCAGACAGTGGGACCTTCTAGGAAAAGCCTTTTTTGTTTTTTCTTAAGAACAAAAAAAAGGACATCCCTGGTGGTTCAATGGCCAAGACTCCGTGCTCCCAACGCAGGGGGCCTGGTTCCATCCACGGTCAGGGAACTAGATCCCATATGTCTCAACTAAGACCCAGCACAGCCAAATAAGTAAGTATATAATATGTATATATAATACAGATATTTCTACCTCTGCATTGTTCATGTTGCTGTTAATGTGATCACTGTGAAACGAAATGCTGAATTCCAGTTAGAGGTTGGTGAAAAGGCTTCTCTGGTGGCTCAGTGGTAAAGAATCAGCCTGCAATGCAGGAGACACAGGTTCGACCCCCAGTCCGGGAGGATCCCACACGCGGTAGAGCAACGAAGCCCGTGAGCCACAACGACCGAGCCTGTGCTCTAGAGCCCGGGAGCCGCAGCTCCTGAGCCCACGTGCTGCAACTCCTGAAGCCCACGCAGCCTAGATCCCATGCTCCCCATAAGAGAAACCACGGCAGTGAGGGGCCCGAGCACACAGCTAGGGAGGAGCCCTCACTCGCGGCAACTAGAGAAAAGCCTGTGCAACAACGAAGACCCAGCACAGCCAAAAATAAATTTAAAAAAAAATTTTTTTTAAGAAGTAGTTCTATTTCCCATCACAGTTCACAAATTCCTGATTTCTATCCTTAGACCCTGGCTAAGAACCTGTGCTCCAGAGTCGGGGGTTCCTTGAGGGCCAAGATTGTCTGTAATTTCCAGGACGTTGAGTTGTGCCTGATTTGGATTGTGCACCCGAGTCAAATCTAGCAAACGGCAGGTTTGTTGAATGAGTGAGTGAGCGAATTAAGCGAAGAGAGGCGTGGCAGGGGGCCAGGCCTCGCTCCTCCCCAGCCTTTGGTTCCCCAGCTGCACTGGTTTAATGGCGTGAACGTGACTTGGCTTGGCCCTGCTCCCTGATGGGGAGCATACGCTGGCTGCCCGGATCACCGCAGGTTGCAAGCAAGATCCGCTCTCTGAATCAGAACTTGTCACTTGCTGCCCCGCGCTGGCTGTGATTCATCTTATCTCTGGGAGAGGGGGGCTGCGCTCATCATGCCCCAGCTTCCCCGCTGCCTCTAAACCTGCCCCCTGGCAAGCACAAGCTGAAGGTGCTGCCGTGGTTGGAGAAATTAATTGACCTGATGCTCTTCTGGCCCAGAGAAGGAAAGATTTTGAGGGCTGTCTTAAAGAGGCATTACACTATCCGCTGAGAATGTCAGACTGTCAGGGAGCTGCCCAGAAAGAGGAGCCATTACCCTTTGCTGTCACCGGCATGCAGCACCGGGCCGTAATGTTACCCGAGCTCTCACATTTTGTGGTGTTGCAAAGCACGTGGCCTCAATTTCCCTTTTTCCCCAAGAGAAGCTGTCCAGCTCTCCAAGTCCGCAAGGGACTTCTGGCCATGGGATTTGGCTCAAGGGCACAGACAGGCTCTGTGGACAGCCTCGGGGGTGCTGAGCACCCCACCCAGACACTCTGGGCCCGGGGCCTTCCGAGGTCCCCTGCATAAACCAGAAGTGGCTTGACATCCCCTGATGTGACCCGGCTCCCATCAGCCCTGTGTTTCTGGACAGAATTGACATTACACTTTCCAAGATCATTTGCTACTGTCTGGAATGGAGCAGGGTCTTAAACCAGCTGACTCCTGGACCCGTAGGCTGTAGCCAGGGCCATGGGTCTCATGGCAGGCCACGTCCCATCCAGTAGGAGCCATTCAGGTCTCAGGAGCAGAGTGGCTTCAGCTGTTGACCTCTGTCAGGGGTTAGCAGGAAGAAATGTATACACTGGTAGCTCAGCTGGTAAAGAGCCCACCTACGATGCAAGAGACCCAGGTCAATTCCCGGGTCAGCAAGTTCGCCTAGAGAAGGGGTAGGCTACCCACTTCAGTATTCTTGGGCTTCCCTGGTGATTCAGACGATAAAGAATCCACCTGCAATGCGGGAGACCTGGGTTCAGTCCCTGGGTTGGGAAGATCCACTGGAGGAGGGCATGGCAACCCACCCCAGTATTCTTGCCTGGAGAATCCCCAAGGACAGAGGAGCCTGGAGGGCTACAGTCCATGGGGTCTCAATGAGTCAGACATGACTGAGCGGGTAAGCACACACACGCACAACGTGTACCTGCTGGGCACCAGAGGCAGCTTGGCCTCATCAGAGTAAGATGCCCCCAAGGGGTGGGTGCTCATGGCTCACAGCATGCTGTTTGGCTGTCTGGAAAACTTTCATCGTCTTTAGCCTTCATTTTTTTTTTTTTTTCTCTCTTCTTGGTCTAGTTTGTTACCAAAATGGGTCTGCAGCATTTGGGAAGCAAAGTTGGGCGTTGACAGTGTGGCTGCTGGCTGGCAAGACAGGCGATCGCTCCGCTCTCCCAGGGTTTTGAGCTGCCCTCTGTGGCAAGGGTGGCGGGAAGTTCATCCTATTTCATGTTCCTCTCATTCTGGCTGTCCTGTGCCGAGCACCTCGCATGCGAGGAACCGGGCTCAGGCTTATAAAGACACTGAATCTTCACTGAATCCCTGCAGCTACCGTGAGAGGCTGACATCACTCTGTAGCCAGGGAAGCTCATCTCTCAAGGCCGAGAGAAGTTGAACAGTTTTGCTTGAGCTCACCCAGCACCTGAGGGCCAGAGCCAGGACCTGAACTCATAACCTGTCATGATCTATATGGCCCAAAGCATGAAGGTAGTAAGTAGAAAATTAGGAAAATAAGACCCAGTTCTTGTCTTTGGGGAGCTCATGGCAGTCAGTAAGGTGACAGACATAGAGACAGGTAAACTACATATGGCTTTCTGTGCGTGAGCGCTGAGTCGTATGTGACTCCTTGTGACCCCATGGACTGTAGCCCGCCAGGCTCATCTGTCCGTGGGATTTCCCTGGCAAAAATACTGGAGTGGGTTGCCATTTCCTTCTCCAGGGGATCTTCCCGAATCAGGGATCGAAGCTATGTATCCTGCTTTGCAGGAGCAGATTCTTTACGTCTTGCGCCCTCACAGAAGCCCTTTATAGCTTTGTTTGTACCGTAACAGAGGAGGACACAGGCTGTGGGGTGGGGCGGCCAGCTCCCCCAGGGACCTTGAGGGTTCCTTGAGGGGGTTCCTTGAGGAGGCGGACCTGGAAAGATGAGGAGGAACTGGCCAGGTGAGATGCTTTGGGAAAGTCCTCTTGGTGGGGGAACAGTGAATGCAGAAACATGGACGCAGATTCCAGGAGAAGTGAGTGGTTCTCTGGGTGTGTGGAGGGCATGGCCGCACACCGGGATGCCGCCTGCCCAGGCTGACTTGAACTGTCGGAGATGGGGAACCATTCAAGACTGATGAGCAGGGACTGAGCAGAACTCAGACCCACGTTTCAGAAAGAAGCCGTGGAGTTCCACGAGGAGGATGCCAGATGGGGGAGGGGATTCACGGACAGTGGGAGTCACTGCTCTGCCCTTTTCCTCCCTCACCATGTCCATCTGAAAAGATCCATGTAGTGGAAGAAAGCTAGTCTAGAAATTGCTGCAAACTAAAGCCCTCAGATTGCTTTATAGGAAAACTAAACCCCGGGGCTGCCTCCTGGGCTGGGTTCCCTGGTTCTTCCCAGGGCATCCATCCTCGGGGACCATCCAAGTTGCATCAGAGTGATGGAGAGAGGAAATTCAGGTGTGAGAACTGGGCATGGGGTTGGGAGCTCTGGATTCTCACACTGGCTCTGAGGGACCTGGCATGCCTTGGAGAGCATCCTATGCCACGAAGCTTCACATGTGTGTCTGCAACACGCGTGGTGTCCTCCACACACTGCCCACCCACGAGTTCCCTCCTGATACCACTTTGAGTTCACTGAGGGCTCTTGGAGGCTAATGAGCAGTAGCGTGTTTTCTTTGACTTGCTTGTCACCGGCTTTGGTGAAATCCCCAGTGGACATGTTCCCAGGGCGAAGGCTATTTAAGAGACACAGACAGGAGATGGATTCTCTGGAGTTCGCAAACTCGAGGGGGACCGAGAGGCCGGGCGCTGGCTCCCTGCACGTGGCACCCCCAAGGATCTGGTCTCCATCGAGCGCTCGCAGGCACGGGTGTAAGCTGATCTGCGCACAGCGACGGCGCATTAATGAAAGTTTTGACAGAGAGATTTCATTTTGGAACTCACATTCCCTGAAGGGTTTGCAATAATTGCACTTGAAATGGAGCCATAGGTCTCAATGCTTTCCAGATTGGGGGAGCAGAGGTATGCTTGTTTCTGGGAAGGTCGGGCTGGAGACGGGGAGCCTCCTCCCTGCATGGATGCAGGGCCACTGGCTGACCCCGAGACCTGGCATCCCCAGCTGTGGTCTCTGCGCCCTCCCAGCCATGCCGGAAGGTGGGCTTTACTTAGGACTGGGTTTATAGCTGAGCCATGGTGGTGACGGACCTTGAGGGGGTCCGAGCCACAGACTGAGTGGGGACAGACTGGGGGCTCCTGTCTCCTCCCGGGCCCCTCGCTTCTGGCCCTAGAAATGCTTCAGGAAATGCCTCGCAGAGCCCAACTCTTGTGTGATCTGTTGTCAGCTGCGTGGGGGCCTTTCTCCAGTTGGCCTCCGCCTACCCTGGAATCAGCCACAGAACAGGGCAACTTCTGGCTTCTGCCTCCTACCCCCACCCCCACCTCTCAGCCTGCCTTGCTCCCTCCATCTCAGCCCCACTGACCCCCTGGTTTTACCTTAACACCACAAGCCTACTTCCAGCTCAGGGCCTTTGCACTTACAGTTACTTCTAGCCAGGACACGCTCCCATCTAAGCTATCTGATGAGAGTGGCCCCCGCCCCCCTCATCTTCTCTTTCACTCTGCTTTATTTCTCCCTGTGGTGTGTATCACCCCCAACATATGTTGCGTGCCACATAATTGACTATTATTAAGTAGTAATTATCTTGCTAATTCTCTTTCTCCACTGGAATGTTGATCATCCCTCTAGGGATGCTGGAAAATAAGCAGTGGACATGCCCTCCCATGGGGCAGACGCCTTTATCCTGGAAGGCGTGTGAAGTGGGACTTCTGGGTCAGGGAGCGCCTTGACTATTGTCTCCATGCTCCATCCTGGGCTTCCCTGGGAACTCAGTGGTAAAGAATCTGCCTGCAAAGCAAGAGACACAGGTTGATTCCTGGGTCGAGAAGATCCCTGGAGGAGGGCGTGACAACTCACTCCAGTATTCTTGCCTGGAGAATCCCATGGACTGAGGCGCCCGGAGGGCTACACAGTCTATAGGGTCGCAAAGAGTTGGACACAACTGAGCAACTGAACGTGCATGCCTGCTCCATCATTGATGTTTTCAAGTTTTTTACAGATAACAATTTTTTGGTTTTTGTTTTTGCTGTTTTTATTTTATTGGCCACACAGCGAGGCACGTGGGATCTTAGTACTCCGACCAGGGATGGATCCCGCCTCCCCTGCATTGGAAGCGTAAAGTCTTAGCCGGTAGACTGCCAGGGAAGTCCCCATACTCCCTTTAGAATGAATTCAAAGTGGGAGTTCTGTCCGGGCTCTTGACCAGCTCAGAGTGGGGTGGGCATTCTCACCTTTTCTGCCTCATCACCATGCCCCCACCTCTCAGCCTCTCCAGGGAGGGGCAGAAACAGGGGTGCAGGGTGGAGGCGAAGCCAGAAGGGCGGGAGAGTGGCTCCCTGTGGGATACTCATCAGTGGCTTTTTCGAGTGGGGCCACCGTGCTTGGAGTGGCCTCCCTCTTTGGAGAGGCGTGCCCCCATCCCATCGCCTGGACAGATCCACTTTCTGCTGTCAGCCGCTGCTGCCTTTCACAAAGGCCAGGCATTCGGAAGCCACCTCTGACTTCTGCTGAGGTTTGGTCATCCACGATGGATGGATAAGAGCTGAAGTGATACCCACACAGGCTGATCCTACAATTCCTGTTGGTGCCACCACCAAAGCAACCAACCAGCCAACCAGCCTTCTAGATTTCCAGGGCAAAGACTGTCTAAGAGCCTCAGTGTCCTGTGATGACAGGGAATCCCCCCTTGAACTCTTCACGTGGCTGGACTGGTGGTCCTGTGGAAGCCTACTCATCAGTCTTGAGTGAGAGGTGAGCACCTCTGGGTGCCCCCTGCACTCCCCATCCTCTCTGAATGAAACTTCAAAAACCCTCTCAACCCTTGGATAGTTCTGATGGAGGCAAGCTGAGAAGCTCTCCATCACCCACTTTGAGCATTGTACATGATTGCTTGTTTGTAAATTCACTTTGATGTTTGACAGCTTGGTGGTTTAGTGGGACTTCCAGTGGGAATATTCACAGTGAAACATCACCCCAGTGAGTGAATTCTTTCTCACTGCCAGCCACCGTGCAAAGCACTTTGCTGAGATTCTCTCACGAAACCCTCCCAATAATGCCATGAAGCAGGCTATTCTATGTTATGTACGTTATATCATTTCATCCCATTAATATATGTGTAATTACATAACCGAACAATGAAAGTGTTAGTTGCTCAATCTTGTCCGACTCTTTGTGACCCCATGGACTGTAGCCTGCCAGGCTCCTCTGTCCATGGAATTCTCCAGGCAAGAATGCTGGAGTGCATAGTCATTCCCTTCTCCAGGAGATCTTCCCAACCCAGGGGTCGAACCTAAGCCTCCTGCATTGCAGACCGATTCTTTACCGTCTGAGCCAGCAGGGAAGCCCCAATGTAACAATGTATATTATTATTTATTATTAAATTTTTAAACCTTTCATTTTATTTGCTTATTGATTTTTGGCCAGACCGCACAGCATATGGCATTAGTTTTCCCAACCAGGGATCAAACCCATGCCCTCTGTATTGGAAGCACAGAGTCTTAACCACTGGACTGCCAGGAAAGTCCCTATCGTATATGATTGTTATCCCCGTTTATTGAAGACAAAACTGAGACTCAGAGAGATCAAGTAACTTGCCAAAGTCTACGCAGCTAGCGCGTGGCCAGTCGCTGCCAGGTCTTTGTTTACCCACCAGGCTTGTCTGCCTCAATCCAGGTGTAAGGGCCAGGAAGAAATGTGCCTCTTTCCATAGTTCACATGCAGGAACCCGCTCATGCCCATGAGGCAGCCTGGAGACACTAGCCCAGCTGAGCTGCTGGCCTGCACCTTGCCAGAAGGAGCAGGGCTGTTCTTGCAAGCCTCTCTCTTCCCTGCTTAGTATCTGAGCATCTCAGGCTCTGCTGGAAGTTGGTGTGTTTGGGAGGGTGTGTAAAAATGCCCAGTGGTTCCATAGTTCACATGCAGGAACCCGCTCATGCCCATGAGGCAGCCTGGAGACACTAGCCCAGCTGAGCTGCTGGCCTGCACCTTGCCAGAAGGAGCAGGGCTGTTCTTGCAAGCCTCTCTCTTCCCTGCTTAGTATCTGAGCATCTCAGGCTCTGCTGGAAGTTGGTGTGTTTGGGAGGGTGTGTAAAAATGCCCAGTGGATGAAGTAGGAGATGGCAACCCACTCCAATATGCTTGCCTGGAGAATCCCATGGATAGAGGAGCCTGGCCGGCTACGTCCATGGGGTCGCAAAAAGTCTGACAGGACCGAGTGAGTGGGCACACACGCTTGCATAAAAGGACAGACAAATCAACAACACTTCGAGAAATATTGATAGGATGCTTCCAGTCCTCCCACAGGATCTCTGTGTGCTCCTCTCCTCTCACTGCCCCACAAAGGGAATCGCTATCCTGACTTCTAAAACTACAGATTGACTTTGCAAGTTCTAGTGCTAAGTCGCTTCAGTCGTGTCCAACTCTGCGACGCTATGGACCACAACCTGCCAGGCTCTGCTGTCCAAGGGATTCTCCAGGCAAGAATACTTGAGTGGATTGCCAATGCAATTTCTAGACTATCATACATAATTGGAATTTTACATTATGTCCTCTTTCATATAGGACTTAATTCATTAGGTGTCTGTGTCCATGTTGTTGGATGCATTTAGAAGTTTATTTTTNGGGATTCTCCAGGCAAGAATACTTGAGTGGGTTGCCAATGCAATTTCTAGACTATCATACATAATCGGAATTTTACATTATGTCGTCTTTCATATAGGACTTAATTCATTAGGTGTCTGTGTCCATGTTGTTGGATGCATTTAGAAGTTTATTTTTGTTATTACTGAGTGACATTCCATTGTATGAAGGAACCACGGTTTATCCATGATGGATATTTACCTTTGGGTTATTTCCAGGTTTTGGTCATTGTGCATGAAGCCGTTGTGAGCATTTGGATACAAAAATGAAATGCCCAGTGGGGGTTTTCTTTCCACTGGCTGACATGCCCGGTGTCAGGGCTTAGGTATCAGAGGTTCCGGGAACCACGTAGTAGATAGTAGATAGTAGATAGACACCATGGGCAGGGAACTGGGCCTGGTGAGCTGGTGGCATCTCTTCCAGATCACAGTGAGGGCCAAGGAGTGTGCTGCATCTGGTCTTATGCAGACATCCCCTGATCTAGGGTGGAAGGGGGTCTTCAGACAAACCTTGATGACAGACGTCCAGGGTCATCCTGTGACACTGACACTCATCTTTAACATCCTCCGTGTGAGCCGACCATCTGCTCACACGGGTCCAGCGGCATCGGTTCTGGGATGAAGCCAGGCCTCTGTGGGGGGGCCATCAGCTTCATTAGAACCAGACCCTCACTGCAGGGCTTGGGAGCTGGGGCTTGTATCTGGAGGTGTTTTATTTTTATTCTTATTAAAAAGAAAATCGCCCTGATCATTTAAACACGGCCGTTAAATATCACACAGGGGCTTGCCAACTGAAATAAGCCTGCAGTATTAGGGAGGAAATGGGTTGGTGGCCGTTGGAGCTGCGGACCTCATGGCCGGCCCTGCTCCATCCCCCACTGCTGCCCCATCGAGTCTGGAGGTGGCGGTGGTGGTGGGGGTGAGGCCAGGAGGGGCTGTGAGCTCAGAGGTGACTCCCCTTGGAGATGGCCCATCTCTTTGGGCCCCAGCTCGTCCCCTCTTTCTTTCACGTTCACTGGGCACCTCCTGCAAGACGCCTACCTGGGTCTCTCCAGGTGGAAGCCCAGCTCTCTCTAGCAGTTGCCCTCTTTTGGCTCTTTCACTCCCTGCCTGTTATTTCTGCCCCAGGTCTGGATCCCTGCTCAGCCGCACGCTCCATTTTGGCAATTTGGTCCTTGGGTTCATCCCCACAGGGCCTGCCACAGACCCTGGTCCACATTGGTACTCAGACTCTAGGTGTGTGTGCAGATGTGTGTGCATAAGCCAGGTGTTTACCTGCGCCTCTTGTGCAAGCCTGGGCTGTGTGCCTAGTGTATGCCTGCTTGGGACCTTGGGATGTGTGTACATATACAAGCTCTGTGTGAGCTTGTATGTGAGCTGTGTGTACCTGGTTCTGCAATCTTAGTTCAAACAGCTCTTTAGAAAAATACACGTGGGACGTATTATCCCTGAAAAGCCTTAGAGGTCATTTGGCCCAACCTACTTTGTGTTCAGGTGGAGAAACCGAGGTTCAGAGGAGGCAGTTGGGCATTTCACATGAACTGGCCCTGATTCCAAAACGCCTTCAAAACTGGAGGCTGAGCCCTCTAATGGGCTGGAGGCTGCCAGGGAGGAGATGGGGTTTGGGAAGGAGTTGAGCAGGAGCCCCACCATCCGTGGGGACCCATGAACAGAGCCTGGCAGCTGCAGCCTGGGAGGGCGGCTTGGCTGGAAGCCCTCTTCCCTGGCCCCCTGTGGGGGCGTGGCTCAGCCCATGCATTCTTGGGAAAACAGTCCTCCCCTGGGCATGCCCTCCAATGGCAGTCTACCCTCTTCCTGGGCACTTCTAGGGGTGGGCACTCCCCCTCCCTCCTGGCTCAGCCCCAGCCCTCTGCGGGGTGCACCTCCTCAGTGGGGCTGGGGCCCTGCATGGCGTCTGCACACTCACTCTGGTTGTCCCCAGCACCATCTGCTGGCCCGTGCCGTCTCGTTCCCCCAGGGCGAGCTGGCCTGGCGCCTCCTGTGGCTCCCTAGGACCCCGCTTGCCTGCTCCCCCTAGGACTACCCCAATTTGCCTATCAGCCCCAGAGAATGAGGCCTGGGTTATACGTCCTCGGTCCTTCCTGTCACACAACTATTTTACTGCTTCTCTCATCAGCGATGGGACTTCATCCCGGGGCCCAGGGTCCTGGGAGCAGAGGCTCTGCGGGGCTCCCCTTCTGCTTCGTTCCTGCAGCGCTTTCCTTCCTGCGGCCTCGGGGATGCAGGGCACTGATGGCGGCTCAGCCGTCACCACCCTGATGTCCCCCTGTTCCTGGTTTTTTTGTGTCTCGGAAACCGTGGCTGGAAAATCAGGCATGAACCAGATCTTCCCGACCCAGGGATCGAACCCAGGTCTCCTGCACTGCAGGCAGATTCTTTACCGTCTGAGCCACCAGGGAAGCCAGACTGAGCCAGGGCCCCCTCTTTGTTTCCATCTGGCCCCTCATCACGCTTTAAGATTTAGGAATCCAGGCTGTGTGCCCTCCTTCGTTTGGTGGGGGCGGGGGGGGGAGTTCCGCCACGCTCCCCTGCACGTCTGAGATGCCAGTGTTTCTGTCTGTCTGGGCGACGCCAATGCTGGGCCCTGCTGTGTGTGCTAGGGTCTGTGATTCATAAAGCGTCCCCGTCTGCTGCCTTCTCCCTGGGTCCTGAGAAACCATCAGGGCACAGAGGGTTTTTACGATCTTTCGTGTTACACCCGTGAGGCACCGGAGCTCTGAGGAGTTCAGCGACTTGCGCGCAGCCCCCTCCACCAGGCGGCACAGCCTGAGCTCTTAATTGTTGTTCAAATTCTCTGACTCCAGCCCTGCCCACTGTGTGTGTGTGTGTGTGTGTGGCCTGTGTGTGTACTTGTGTGTCCAATCTCGTGTGTGGATGGGCCTGAGTGGGTCTGGAAGTGGCCGTGCGTGTGAGCCTGCTGTGTGTGTGCCTGAGTGCGTGTGTGTGTGTGTGTGTGTGTGCGTGTGTGTGAGTGTTTGTACACAGCGAGTGTGTGGCATTGTCCTTCCCCGGCCATGAAGAAATGGCCCGGGGACAGGGGGCAATCATGGGAACGCCACCAACTGTGCAGTATTTGCTTTTCTTTTTATTTGCATCCCACCCTGGAGCCCTTTTGACAGCCACAGCAAGCGCAGCTCCCTCGGTGCCAGGCCCCCAAAGGGTCTCTCAGCTGGGGCAGGGCGTCGGGAGAACAAAGAAGAGGTGAGCAAGGAGAAAGGACCGGACCTGTGACTGGGGCCCCACTGCTGGGCTGAGCCTCCCAGGTGGGGAGTGTGGGGCGTGGCTGACAGCAGGGGGAACAGGGGCTCTGAAGATGAATCGGTGCTTCCGATTCTTGGAAGCCTTTTATAATCTGTAGGGATCTGTCATTTCTCAGAGAAGCAAATGCAACCTTCACTCCCTCCCCGAGAGGGGTCTTTTGAGAGGTGGCTGTTGATCCCCCAGCGATCTAGTCGAGTCTCATGGAGCCGGGGTCACGTGGTGCCTCAGCACAGCACTGACAGGCCCTGTGCAATGCTGTGCTTTACGTGAACTGGATCCCACCACAGCCCAAGGAAGTGGCTTCTATTTCACACGTGAGGCCGCTGAGGCTCAGAGAAGCTAAGCGACCTGCCTGAACTCACCCAGCTGAATACAGGTGAGGCCGGACTTGGACTTGGGTCCTAGCCACTGGTCTCCACTGCCGCCTGAGACTTCTGAGTACTGCAGATGGATCAGGTGGCTTTGGGCAAGTCACGAGACTATAGAACAGGGGTCTGGAAGCGTGCCTGGCACATCCCAGGTGCTCGAGGGATGTGCTACCCTCCACCGCCTTGTCTCTCTGGATGTGCCCACTAGGTGGGGC
>SJYX01014362.1:0-44919 GCA_006410675.1 Oreotragus oreotragus
CTCCAGTGTTCTTGCCTGGAGAATCCCAGGGATGGGGGAGCCTGCTGGGCTGCAGTCTATGGGGTTGCACAGAGTCAGACACGACTGAAGTGACTTAGCAGCAGCAGCAGCATCACCAATTAATCACCTTTTGAAATGTGTGACTAGATCTGTAAGATAAGGTCCTGGAAATGTAACTATAGGGACAGAGAGATGTACACCTAAATTTGAGTGGATTTTGAAAAATTATCCACCATAGAGATTTAACCAATTTACCGTGCCCCCTTTCCCCAACCCACCGGCAACATATGAGAGTTCCTTAGCTTAACCTTTCAGATCAGGAGGATCTGGTAAGCGATGACTAGGACTTGAGAGAAGATGGATCCAGAGGAGGACTGTATGGAGGCCTGGCTTGGTGGACGGCAGCTGGACTGTAGGGGTATGTGACAGAGTGAGAAAGACCGGGAAACACTTCATGAGCCCATCCTATTCATTTCAAACTACTCTGAAATATTAAACCCAAACATATGGGTCTCCTGTCTGCTGCTAAAAGTCTCCAGGAGGTAAATTCCACAGCTTTCTTGGGTAAACTATTTGGACTTCTCACAACTCTTCTGAAGGTCAGGACATTTTCCCTTATGNACTCTGAAATATTAAACCCAAACATATGGGTCTCCTGTCTGCTGCTAAAAGTCTCCAGGAGGTAAATTCCACAGCTTTCTTGGGTAAACTATTTGGACTTCTCACAACTCTTCTGAAGGTCAGGACATTTTCCCTTATGTGTATGTAGTATAAATCTTTCCTGCACACATCCACTTGTGAAAAACGTGTCTGATATTTCCCCAAAGCAATGCAAGTTCAACTAAACAGACAACATGATGCTATAATTTCATGGCTAGAGTATGTATCCTCTTTTTTAGAAAATAGCATACCTCTCCTAAATCATTTTAGAGTGATTTAATGCATACATGAGGGATACCATGAGTGTTTTTTTAACCCTGTGTTTAATGTAGCTATGGACTTTACAGAGACTGTGTGTATGTGTGCATACATTTTAAAATTTTGCTACCTTCTCTGGTTTTATTCCTCTTACATATTCTAATCATAGAATTATTTTACTTTCTCATTAGATGCTGATTAATATATAGCTTTCTTAATAACACTTCCAAGATCACTTCTGCTGAATGAGAAAATGGTGATGCAACCCAGAAGTTTGTAAGTTATTTCTGAGTGTATCTTTCTTCCTCTGTTGAGATACAATAACTATTTTAAGAACATTTGGCATCCAAAAAATCTCAGCATCGTGTAAATTAAAACATCTGCTTATACTTTGACATCCTCATTCTTCAAAGCTTAGTTGGATTTGCGGTTGCTTTGTTCAACAAGACTACTCTTAGAGCCCAAGGATGCACATTTAATTATTGGGAAGATATGTTTGACAGAGCTGTGGGGGAAAAAAATTACCCTTCATATTCACACCAGTATTAACATTTTTATAGAATGAGATTGCCTGAGAGTCAAAGAAGGGGGAAACTCCATGAAAATAAATATGAATTTATTTGGTCACTGGTCTTCTGCTGATTTACAAGACGCCAACCAACGATTCTTTGCTCTGATGCCTAGAACGCATCAGTTTGCTCTCACACTGGCACTGCTGATTTCTGCGGAGGTTAAAGGCAGCAAAGTAAACTCTGCTTCCAACAATAAATAACAGAGGGAGTTATTCTTTTCACTCAAACAGGCTTTAGATCACAGCAGACAACTACAGCCAGGTGCATTTAGCTACATTTGTCATTGCCACGAATGCAAAACATGTAAAGAATCTGCAGCAAAGGGGTCCCTAGCCAGCCCGTTTCCCCCTGAAATATTCGTCCATCCCCAACTGTGGTCGAGCCGTTGTCACCCAACACCAGGAGGAAGGGCCGAGGTGCCTGCAGGAGCAGCAGCATCTCCGGACCGGTTTGTTAATTTACACAGGTCACTGGTGCCAGCTAGCAGATTGTGCCCTGGAAGGCTTTCTGTGTCTCTGGCCAAAGACTGGTAATCTCCCCGGGCAACGCCGAGATAACACATGTCAGGAGGCAGCAGTGCTGGCGAGCCAAGTCATCACTCACCTCGCCCCATCGCCCCTCCTGGCCTCCTCTTGCTGCAGTCTTTTCATGGCCATTCCAGAGGCCACAGACCTTAGCTGCTGGATTGGCGGGAGGTTGGGGCGGGAGGTGGGAGAGGTAACGGAGAAGCTGGATACAGAACCCAGGCGGCCAGAGGGATTTGGTGAGGCAGGAACCAGCAGGGGAACAATGACTCATTTGGAAACGAGCGGCTGGGGGGGTGTGTCATCTGCATGTCAGAGACCCTTTGTTACGGTGGCTTGCCCAGCTGTGCGGGCGCCTCCGCGTGGGAGCTGCCGTGCGGCGGGAGATGAATTCTCAGGAGAGCGCAGTTACTTCCTATCTAATTTGTGCACAAGTTAGGGGAAGGCGCGCTCATCCGGGACCTGCTGCCGCCGAAAGGCTGCGAGGTTCTGAGATTTATTTTCCTTCCGCCAAGTATATTATTTCCAAACTCGTCTTTCAAGATCTTTCAAATTCCCTTGAAAATGATTTCACAATTTAATGAAAACAACACTGAGACAAAAGCCACGTTGATGAGGGGCAGAGGTAAGGCTGGGTTGGAAATGAGTGACGAACCTCGTAATGAGGTGTGCAGCTTTGTATATTAAGCAATTTCTCTGCGGTACTTTTCCAGATGTGATGGAATACATTTATTTTTGTGCTCATCTGAACTGAAATAATACAAATGAGATAGTAAAAAGATATCATTACGTGCAGAAGTAGGAGAAGAATTTAGAATCCCAATTCCGTAAGTTAACAGCTGTGCATGAAGCAATTGGAAACTGCTTCCAGTCTGCAGGTTGCCGGCGAGCCTCTGTCAGGCTCGTATGGACCAGTGATGATCAACGTGTGAATCCTGCATGTAAATAGTTCAAGGCGACTTTATTTCAGGCAAAAATAAATAGCTGGTAGGAAGAAGTCCTTCCCCACCTAAAGCCTGCAGTAGGGCTGAATACAGCTACTGTGGTAGTGCAATAAAACGGAATGAGTTTTAAACTACCAGATGGTACCCTGTACAGTGCCTGAATAAAATGGAGAATTAGGGTGCCCTAAGGTGTGCACAGGAAAGGCAATTACATGAAATAAATGGGCCTCAGGCCTACAGGATGCTCAAGTATGCTACACAGGAGACAAATAGTACATCTGGTGAACAGATTTTATCACACACTGGAAAGCCATAAAGCACACTGCTGAATATCGGATCCCCATCTCACAATGACATTTTACCTGTGTTGGTATTCAGTGCTGTTTATTTTAAAAGGTGCTGTAATCTCAATGATGTGTTTTAAAAGCTTCCTTAACATTGTTTTCGACTCTGTACTATTTTGAGGGGGACAGATTGATACAAGGCAATGAGATTTTTGTGGACAAATAGCCACTCTGGTTGCAGGAGATTGTGTTTTTTCTTTCATTTATCACATTGCTGATGTGATTTTAGTAATAGGATTATACTTGTCAGCACTCCCTGTTTGGGAAAATGCCAACATATTTTTAATGCTAGTTCCCACATCTCCATTTCATTGTCTGTAACTGCACTAGAGTTTCCCTCCTCACCCTACCTCCTTTTTCCTAAGCCTCAAAGGAAAACACCTTTTGGGTGGTGGGGGTTTGCGAGGAGAATTCGTTGGCGCAAAGCCCTTTCTTATTTCTTCTCCACAAGTGCAAGTCTGTTTTCTGTTTGAAAATTGTGTGTTCCTTTTCTATTGTAAAAAGGCCAAAGAACACACAACATTCATTATTGTTGTAAGAGCTGCTGTAGTAAAACCATCTCAGTAAAGATAGTTAGTGCCCCTCCTAGGATTCATTCTCGCTCTGATAACTGGGTAATTGCATCCCCTCCCCCACCAATAAATATTTTCATCCAATTAAGTTTAAAACGATAATAAATTTTAAAGAATTATAGTCTAAAAATTCATACCCTAGAACAAGTAGTAAGTATGAATATTTATCTTAAGCTGTGGAGCAGTGCAGCCTGCTTAAGTGTTTCTCTACCTCTGTGCAGCGCCCTTGCTTGAGAGCTGCCACTGGCAGTGTGGATTCCCTGAGTCCCGGGCATGGGGTAAGGGAGCCCAGAACTAGAGCCTTTCACTTCCTGAACTATCCCTTGACGTCCACATTCCAGTCCTTCTTTGTTTCCGGATAGCATTATTCAACCCTTCACCCACTCATTCACTCATTCCTCCCCTCGTTTGTTCATGCCTTCCTGTCCAGTAACTTCTAACCCAGAGATGAGGCCCATGCCTGGAGCTGAGGCCAGACGTGGAAGGCGCACAGGATCCACAAGGGAGCTGCTCGTGCAGGGCTCACTCTCGACTCTGTCCCACGGCTCCACAAACCAGCATGTCCAAATCAGCTTTCCAGGGCTTCATTACAAGGGGAGCCCTCTACTGCACAGACGCTCAATGCTAAAGGGCAGTCAAGTGACCCAAGGCACTAACCCCATCATTCACCTGTGTAGCAAAGCTCCAGCCTGCTAGAGACTCACAAACCTCCTGTTCCCCCCTTAACAAAAGAGAAGTGCAGTCACAGTGCTCAAAGCCAGCAGCTTTTGGCAGCGGTCATACGTGGCGCCCTGGGGCCAGCAGCAAGGACAGAGGACACCACAGGCACAGCCAAAGGCCAGATCTGTTGCTGTTGTTTAGTTGCTAAGTTGTATCTGATGCTTTTGCGACCCTATGAACTGGAGCCCACCAGGCTACTCCATCCATAGGATTTCCCAGGCAAGAATACTGGAGTAGGTTGCCATTTCCTTCTCCAGGGGATCTTCCCGACCCATTGATCGAACTCACATCTCTTATGTCCCCTGCCTTGACAGGCGGATTCTTCAGTGCTGAGCCACCAGGGAAGCCCCACATCAGGCCTGGGAGAAGGGAAAAGAGCAAGAGAGACTGGTGCAGCCGCAGCAGGAGAGAGAAAGAGGCACGGAACTGTTTCCTGGGGGAAGAAAGAGAACCAGGGGAGACTCAGGACGCTCAGCTGGCGGAAAGGAGAAACCGACCCTGGATCCCAGGGACAGGCAAACCGTGAAAGTATTCCTGGGCAGCTCCCTGTCTTCCCTCCACCATCACTTGCCACAGACCTGCTGCTTCCTGTCATACTCGCTGCCCGCTCCTCTAAGCCAGCCAGTTCTATCATGCCGCCACCAAGTGCCCAGACGGGCTCTTTCCTGGTCCCCCTCGGCCTCCTTCATCACCCATCTGTCCCATTCCCACTCTACGATGAAGGAGAAATTCATGGTGGCACCGGCTGCCCAGGTGGTTGTGCTACAGATGAAAAGTGGTGGGAGAAAAATGGCTTGAAAACACAAAAGCAGAGGTGTTAACAATGATTTAAAGTGCTGAGTTCTATTAGAGAAGACTGCCAGTGATGCGATGAGGTTGGTGGACAAATACAGGATATTCAGAGAAACTTTAGCTTCTAAAGCTCTGCATAAATTTCAACAATTTTTGAGGACATCATCGGGGAAGTTGTTTTAAAATCAGGATTATAAAACCCTAAAAAAATCCTGAAAAAATTCAGAATCTAGTAAACTTTGTTCTTCAAAACATTTCAGATAAGTGGCAGTGTTTGTGGTAGCAGTTGAGGCAACTGAGGCAAGGAGGAAACACCCTAAATTTTGAAGTTCAACAGCTGAACAGGAGCTAAAACCAATCTTTGTCTCACTACATCAGATGCAGAACTGATCAACATGATGGCAATAATGCATGATGTTTTATTCACTTTCAAATACTTAAATTGATTTTGAAGATTTCATTTGGGAAATAAAAGTAATGCATTTAAGAAAATAGCTTATTTAAGCCAAGGGCAGAAAAAAGATGACAGGAAAGAATTTGCAGGGTCTGGAGTCTGGAGTCAATTTTTACTTATTCAGATTTTTCATCAGTTCTTGATCAGCAGGCAAGTTTCAGGCTAGGATTGTATCAGGGGAAGGCGATATGGATAGCTGTACATTCCTAGGAGGCAAGGACGGGAAAGTGTATGGAAGTGTGAGCTAGGATTGCATCAGAGGAAGGCGATATGGATAGCTGTACATTCCTAGGAGGCTAGGAAGGGAGTGTGTGGAAGTGTGAGCTCTTGTTAGGAAATCTGTAAGTCAGTTTCAGTGGCGGTTTTCCAAGGTCATGTTGGACCACAGGTGGCTGCTTGCTGCCTAATGCCCTCTTGTCCTGAGGCAGGGTAGCTGAAGAAGGGATCAGACCAGAATTAGCCAAGGTTGCAGGGAGCCCCCCTCCCAGCTGGAAGTCATCTGAGCAGGTGCAGAAAAAGGTCGTTTCCATGGCAGCCATCACTGGGCGCTCTGCCTGGAAGGCTGTCTGGGACTTGGCGGACTGGAGGCGAGAGGTGAGCATCTCCATCCGTCGCTGCTGCTCCAGTGGTCAGCGAGTCACCCCCAGCTTCTCAGAGCAAGGCCTTCCAGCACAACGGATACAGTGGAGTGCGAAGGTCTCACGCCTGCTAGGTTTCTAGCTCTGTAACCTCAGGCACCGGGGAAGGCAATGGCACCCCACCCCAGTACTCTTGCCTGGAAAATCCAATGGACAGAGTAGCCTGGTGGGCTGCAGTCCATGGGGTCGCTAACAGTCAGACAGACTGAGTGACTTCACTTTCACTTTTCTCTTTTATGCACGGGAGAAGGAAATTGCCACCCACTCCAGTATTCTTGCCTGGAGAATCCCAGGGATGGGGGAGCCTGGTGGGCTGCCGTCTATGGGGTCACACAGAGTTGGACATGACTGAAGTGACTTAGCAGCAGCAGCAGCAACCTCAGGCACATTTCTTCACCTAAAAGCCTCAGTTCTGCACTCTATAAAGTAGACACGAAAACAGTAGTACCTTCCTCATAAAACTACAGTGAAGAATAAATTAGATAATCCAAATAAAGTGCAAAGTCCACTGCCTAGCTCACAGTACGAGCACGACAATTTTCAGCTCTTGTTATAAACAGTAATGCTGCAGGCAATAAGAAATGAATTAGAGGTGAGGAAAATGATGCTTTCTTTGGGGTGCTGTAGAAAAGTGTCAGAAGGTGTATAAGAGATAGGGTGGAAGACACACAGGTGATGACAAATAGAATTCTATCAGACTCACTCTCCCCCTGATGTTGTAGGGCTCCTTAGCACCATGGAGCCATTAGCCAAGGAATGGGACTTCTTTAGGACAGAGAAAAACAATGAACGTGGAAGAGTAAATCTGAAACTGTGCTAGAAGCCAGTTGGTGGGCCGTGATAATTGCAGGGCAACTTACCCAGCAGTTGTTGGGTGTGGTGAAGCGGGGAGCATAGCTATCATGGTACATGTAGGTATAAAGGCTGGAGAAAGGGGAGACGGCGTCTGAGGGTAATTGTTGGCTATCAAGAAGGAAAAGTGAGGACAACTTATCATCACAAGGTTATTGCCAATGCCATTTGAAGGTCCTTAGAGACCATAGGACCTGCAGTCTCAACGTGTAGATGAAGGTGATGCAATGGAAAGATTTTGTGCTTGCAGGAAATTGGTGACATTGAGAACAGGAGAATGAATGTAAATGGTATTAGATGCTGGCTTTCATTTCTTTTTAAGGTAACAGAGTAAAATGCATTTTAGTTTGCAGGGAAAATAACAAATGTAATGAAAATATGGGACCTGAATTAACCTAGAGAGCCTGGCGGGCCACAGTCCATGGGGGTCACAAAGAGTCAGACACAACTGAGCGACTAAGCACACAGCACAGAGATCATTCCAAAATGTACTGAAGATGAAAAGGATCGAAAAAAATAGCTGATGTGCCAAAATGCATCAGCAGTAATGTTGGATAAAGCAAAACTGAAACTAGACTGTAGAAATATTTTCATCTCAGTCCCATCAGTTAAACAAATCTGAGATGTGTAAGGCCTAAGGACCAAGACCTTGTTGTTTAGCTGTTTGTTCGTTTGCTGTTGATATATAATTGACTTAAAATATTGTATTAATTTCAGTGGTACCATATAGTGATTCAATATTTTTATGCATTATGAAATGATCACCATGATAAGTCTAGTTACTGTCTGCCACCATACAAAGTTACTACAGTATTACTGACTATATTCCCTATGCTGTACATTTTATCTCTGTGACTTATTCTATAACTGGAAGTCTGTACCAATTAATCCCCTTTCCCTATTTTGCCTATCCCTCATCCTCCTCTCCTCTGGCAACCACCAACAAAGGCCTTACTATATATATAGCTGCCTGTTCAGTGCTGAAAAGGGGAATGACAAATGGGATTTCTCTAGGCTACAGACAGAAGAGAAATAGGAAGAGAGAGGCTAGTTGTTTATAACAACAATCTTCATGAATAAAAACTCCATACATGTACATAATATTTTTGTAATATAATTTTTTACAGACTTCTGTTTTCTCACTACAGTCTTGAATTCTAGTTCTGTCTCTTTGACTCCATTAACTCTCTTGTTTGAAAGATCAGTTACCAAATTCACTTACTTCTATCCATATACTCATTTCTTCAATGCATCTTTACCAAGCATCGGTTTCATCTAGGGCCCTACACTAGACATTGAGTGGCATGATCCCTACCTTCAGAAAGCTTACAATCCATATAAAAGGCAGCTGTACACAGATAAGTAAATAGGAATTCTGTAAAGACAGTGTTTTGAGGTATGGCATATGAGGCGGGAGCTATGCATGTTCAGATTTTAGGATTTTAACAAGGAGAGCAGAGTTGGGAGAGGGTATTCAAGGATGTGAGAGGGTCAGGAATGAGCCAAGATGATTTAAGGAAGTGACAGGAAGTGGAGAGTTCTGGAGAGTAGAAGAAGCAACATTCAGTTACGCAAGGCCGGGTTTGCCACAGGATTGGTTCTACATAATACAAAGGGATTGCTCTCTGCAATGTGGGCAAAAGCGAGAAGAGTAGTTCTGGGGGGAGATGACTACAGCTTGAAAGGAAACTGTAGCAGGGGAGTGGAGTTGAGGGGCCCTGTTTGAAATGCTGTGGGTGGAATCAACAAGACAGAAGGATCTGTGTGGGGTATGAGGCGTGAGGAAGAGGTTGGAACACAAGATTCTTTTCTGAGTCCTCATTCTCTTTAACCTTTCCCCCATGACACTGTTCACTACGGCGGACTTCTTGAAGCTCTCTTCTGCTTCATTTAATGAGGCAGCGCTATCTCGCTTCTCCTTCTGGTTATGAGCAGAAATTTGATAAACGACCTTCTGTAAGATACTTGGCCCTTCATTCCAACACTCATCTCTCTAAAAGATTAAGTGATTTATGGGACTCAGGTCAAGTTGGTGTTAAGTGCTAGGTCTGAGACCCTGCAACTTATCTACCAAGCTGAGTTCCATCCTCCAGGGAGGAGAAAGGGGGAAGAGGTTTTGGTTGCAGGTGTGTACAGATGTAAGCCTAGAGAACTGAAAGTTTTCTAGAACTCTCTTGGCTGGGGAACGTAATGCTTCATACTGGCAGGCAAAGAGTTTAAAGTTCATTCCCAAGACAGTGAGTTTTAAATAGAGATGTGATTTGGAATGATGATCATATAAATCTTCTTCCCAGGCTTCAATGTGAAGCACTAGTTTGATCCAACAGACAGCAATGAGTCTTTAAGAGCTGTAATGGCCCATCATGTCAGAGGATATTTATGGATTTACAGTCTTCAGATATCTGGATCTTGTGCAAGCATGATAAAAGCCCTCTGATTTTTTTTTGTTTGTTTTTGCACAAATAAATGAGTGCTGAGCTAGCTGTGTTTTTAAATTGAATGACTCAGCCGTTGTTCAATTATGAAATACTCAAGGGTCCTAGTCTACATTTTGGAGGAAAGTGCTATTATACTTCTATTGGATGAACAAAGCAGCTTGGGGGCTATAGGAAATCACTAACTTCATTTTTGTTTTTCATATGGCTAACTTAATAAGAAATACGTTGCTGGGTACAAGTTTTTATGACAAACATTTCTTAGGTCATATCTCTAGCGACAAATAGGGGTGACAGGAGCAAAACTGTACTGTATTAAGGAGAAAAACTGACTTGGGACATAGGTCAATATTCTTAGGAACCATTTTGCTAGACTCTTAATTGATGGGATCTACAAGCTAATCATTGTGCAAATGGAAATCCTGCCTGTTGAATCATTGAGTTCTCCTATTCCCAGCAAGTAGTTGCAGAACATTTTTGCTATTTTACAAGTCCTCTTCTTGGATATGGAGACAAATTGTTATTCTCTGTATCTTTATGAAATGCTTGCCATGATATAGAATTAAAGTACTCCCTTTCATTCAGTGTTTGAAGCAAAATACTTATTTTATAAATCAGGCTTTTCCACAAGAAGTTGGTACTAAAATAGTTAACTTCCCCAGAGGACGTTCAGGCTCCCCAGATATTCTGTATGCCAGAAGGCAAGCGCTTTGGCTTACTTAAAACCAGGGACCCAAAGGTTTCCTGATTTGTGTCAGAGTGGTAAATCTGGGTCCACCCGGATCGTTTCTTTTAGAAAGTGCTTTCTCGGTCTATACTTCTTGTGAGATCAGTATTGAGAAAGGGTGGGATATAATGTTTTTCCCTTGTTTGGGGGGATTGACTTGGGAACATCTCATACAATGATGGAGCAAAGTCTGAAGCAAAGTCAGAGGGCCTGGGGCCGGCTGCTGCCAGCATCGCCTCTGCTGTGGCCCTGCGGGCAGTCTCCCAGATGCCAGGTAGCAGGCAGAGTTCTCTAGTTTGCTGTCGTGCGAACTAAGAGATTGAAAACTGGAGGGTCGAGCGGGGAAGTTGGACCTTCTGCCTCTGCCAGAGGGACCCATCTTGCCTTCGAGTCAAGCCTTCCTGGTTTGTTACTTTACCTATTAAAGAAAAACTCAGCCTTTCTGAAAATGAGCAACCTCAACTTCCATTTATATGTGATTTAATTGACTATTCAGAGAACACTAAAAAGGCTCCATATGTAATGGAGGCTCCCCTAGGAATTACCGTATATACTAGCAAACATTTAGAGAAAAGTAGAAGACTGGCACGTTGGGGCAGCAGAGATGAAGACGTAGTTCCAAAGGGAAAAAGTCAATTTTCGAAGCTGAGTTCTTTTTTATTTTATTTTATTTATTGTATTTTTTTTAGAGCTTCCATTTTACTTTATTTTACTTTACAGTACTCTATTGGTTTTGGCATACATTGACATGAATCTGCCACGGGTGTACACGAACTCCCAAACAGGAACCCCCCTCCCACCTCCCACCCCACATCATCCCTCCGGATCATCCCCATACACCAGCCCCAAGCATCCTGCATCCCGCATCGAACATAGACTAGTGATTCGTTTCTTACATGATAGTATACATATTTCAATGCTATTCTCCCAAATCATCCCACCCTCTCCCTCTCCCTCAGAGTCCAAAAGTCTGCTCTACACATCTGTGTCTCTTTTGCTGTCTTGCATACAGGGTCCTCATTACCATCTTTCTAAATTCCATATATATGTGTTAGTATACTGTATTGGTGTTTTTCTTTCTGGCTTACTTCACTCTGTATAATCCTTCTTTCTTGCCATCAGCCTTCCAAAATCCCAGCTCCCTGCATATCTGAGCCCTCTCACATCTAGGCCAGTTGTTCCTTATAGTCCCTCCCCTATCATATTGCCCATCCTGGGTTCAGATTCCTCAGAATCTTGTAGAATAAATGATTAACCTACTATTCAAAATTACTCCAACAAGCTTATAGCTACTATTAGCAGGGATGAGAACACACTTGCAATTACTATAGTTAGTAATTCTCCTCTCTATGAAGGTCTCTCTAGAGCAGAGATTTTAAAACTTTAATGTGTATCACTATCACCTGGAGGACCATAAACTAATGAGTTTCTCATTCATTAGATCTGAGGAGGGGCCAGAAAATTTGCATTGATAACATTCCCAGGGGGTGTTGGTAGTGAGGAAATTCTGCTTTGAAAATCATTGCTGTAAATGGTAAAATTCAGTCTTCTCTGGGAGATCACACTAGGGAAGTTTTGATAGAATGGTGGTCACCTTGTATATTTGCCTTCAGGTGGTATGTAGAAAGTTGAAGAGTGTGTTCCTCGACTCACAGATTCATGGCATGTCCGGAATGGTAGGGACCTGAAATTTCTTCCAGCCCAACCCCTTGATTTTACAGGCAAATAAGTAGAAAGGAAGAAGACAGTAGAATCCAGGTGTCCTTTTGTACCCTTCTGCGAACTGGTGAAGGTGCAAAGTTGCAAGCCCTTCCTGTCACTATTATTTTTCATCCTGCCCTGCTGCCTTTTCCCCACTGGCTGCCTTTTCCCATTCATCCAAACAGCCAGCCTGCAATGGGGGCTTTTATCTTTTTTTTTTCTTTTCCCCCATCATCAGGCACTGCTGTGCTTAATTTGTACATTTTTTAATGGGGAAAGAAGAAAAATACCTTGCAAATTGGAAGTTTAAAATCCTTCCCATTTGGCTTTTCTTAATTAAATGTATAATTCATGAGCCACTTAAGTTGAAATCGCTGAATTTTTAAATATTTTCTCCACCATCTATGACATTTATCTGTTATTAATGATTGTGATGTATTTTCCCTGTGATGATTCAGCAGGAACATTAGAACTGAATGATAATTGGTCTTCCCTGAGCCATTGTCTATAGTTTCACACTGACACCATCCTCTATAATTTTATTATTATTAGAAATGGAAGATCTGCAGTAAGCAATTGAAGACTGTCAGCTGCTCTGCCAAGCATACAAAAAATCCTGTTTTCCCCAGAGCCTGATTATGTTTTGGCATCTTTTATAGCCCTATATCTTGTGCTCTGATATTAAAAATACAAACACAAAGATATATGCAAGTATACCCATTATATGGGATGTAATTTTTATTAGAGGGGAAGCATCTCATGGGAAAGAAACTCATAAAAATAAACACTGACACTGAGAACTTCTACTGGCACTGTAGAAGGGTCTCAAAATTGGTAGCATGTTTCTTGAGGTAGAAAATAAATGAGCAGAATAAAGAATCTGAAGCACAGTGCTCAGATTTAGTGGATAAATCCCCCCTTTGGAATATTCCAATATAAGTGTACTTTACTGCAAACCTTGTGTAGTGCTCCAGGGTTAAATGTGACTGGCTCTTAGGTGGTAAATCATGGTTATGCTAGCTCAGTAGTAAAGGCCTAATCCAAGAAGAATAATTTCTTTTCTGGGTTGAAGTCATTGATATTGGTGCTGAGCAAGTTTATGATGCAAGCCAGAAAACTGGCCCGACACCTTTATAATCACTCCTAATTGAGTTCCCATTTATTCCACAATTACTGCTTGACCACCTAGACTTTATTAGATGCCTTTAGATTTACAACACCTCCTGTTTGGAATCATGGAGATGATTGCCTTTGTGCCCTACAAACAACCACTAAGTAAAGGCCCTCTGAGTTTCTAGGATTTGTTGTTGTTTAGTTGCTCAGTCATGTCCAACTCTTGTGATTCCATGGACTGTAGCCTGTCAGGCTCCTCTGTCCATGAGATTTCCCAGGCAAGAATATTGGAGTGGGTTGCCATTTTCTTCTCCAGGACAGACAGCCACTAAAAAGGCCCTCTGAGTTCCCATGGTTACTAGCGTCCAACGAATTCTAGGACAGCTTCGGTACTGGTAAATCCTTCCTGAAGAAGGAATGAAAACCCAGGCAACTTCTGAGTAAATTTCAATGTATGCTCCAATTCTAAGGAAGCCAGGGTGAGTCATGGGGCAAAATACAGAAGTACTAGACTTCTTTCCTCCTCAGTTTCTATCCTTCATGGGTGAGCTTAAAATAGTGAACATAAGACCTGGGCAACACCAGTGGATCTCCACCAGAGGTGAGTTTGATCATCTAGGGATATTTGTCAATGTCTAAAGCCATTTTCCTTGGAAGAAAAGTTATGACCAACCTAGATAGCCTATTCAAAACCAGAGACATTACTTTGCCGACTAAGGTCTGTCTAGTCAAGGCTACGGTTTCTCCTGTGGTCATGTATGGATGTGAGAGTTGGACTGTGAGGAAGGCTGAGTGCCAAAGAATAGATGCTTTTGAACTGTGGTGTTGGAGAAGACTCTTGAGAGTCCTTTGGACTGCAAGGAGATCCAACCAGTCCATTCTGAAGGAGATGAGCCCTGGGATTTCTTTGGAAGGAATGATGCTAAAGCTGAAACTCCAGTACTTTGGCCACCTCATGGGAAGAGTTGACTCATTGGAAAAGACTCTGATGCTGGGAGGGATTGGGGGCAGGAGGATAAGGGGATGACAGAGGATGAGATGGCCGGATAGCATCACGGACTCGATGGACATGAGTATGAGTGAACTCAGGGAGGTGGTGATGGACAGGGAGGCCTGGCATGCTGCGATTCATGGCGTTTCAAAGAGTTCAACATGACTGAGTGATTGAACTGAATTGAACAGGCTATAACATTGGAGTTCTGTTCAATGTGCAGAAAAGTAAAAAAAATGTTTTTCCTGGGAGTGAATGAGATTCTGAATGTGGATATGGAGCATGAAATCTAGAGAATATACTCTAAGATGTTGGTCCTACATGGAGTGGAAGAGCCATAGTCCTGCCAGTTCTGATACTGTATACCTCTGTGGATGGTATTCACATATTCTCCAGTAGAGATTAGAACACTTCCTATATCCTTATGTACTTTATTTAGCAATTAGCAGAAGGGTATGACAGAGGATGAGGTGGCTGGATGGCATCACTGACTCGTTGGAGGTGAGTTTGAGTGAATTCTGGGAGTTGGTGATAAACAGGGAGGCCTGGCATGGTGCAATTCATGGGGTCACAAAGAGTCGGACACAACTGAGCGACTGAACTGAACTGTGGTCAGATAATGCCAGACAAAATTAAGCAGGAGAAAAACTGCGGTGGTATTTAGATACAATCCTTTGAATTCCAGACACATGATCTTGGCCAAGTTAGCACTAACCTCTTTAACACAGTTGCTCTATTATAAATTGGAGAAATTTTTCTTGAAAGTATTACATGAGTTGGGGCATACCAAAGGCTGAGCTGAGCTCTCAGTGTATGAAAGTGAAATTATTAATCACTCAGTCATGTCCAACTCTATGTGACCTCAGGGACTGTAAGCCTGCCAGGCTTCTCTCTCCATGGAATTCTCAAAGCAAGAATACTCGAGGGGGTAGCTATTCCTTCTCCAGGGAATCTTCATGACCCAGGGATCAAACCTGGGTCTCTTGCATTGCAGGCGGATTCTTTACTGTCTGAACCACCAGGGAAACCCGAACTCCCACTGTATAGTAGGCATTCATACATTTGCAACTATGTGGTGTTAAATACTATTTACATAAGATAACTTCTAATTTAGTTCTTTAGACGAGACCTTTCTCCCTATACATATCAGTTCAGCTGCCTATTGGAAGTTTTTGGTCTGAAGTTAAACATTTGAAAGTTAACATGTCTTAAAACAAATCCCTGATTTCTCTCACCCCAAAACCTGCTTCCCCTTTATTGACCTTATCCCTGTACATGGAACTTCATTCTTCCAACTGCTCAGTTTGGAGTTATCTTTTACACATGTCTTTATCTTAAAATCTACATTTAATCTTTCAGGAAGTTATTGCAGCTATACCCTCTAAATTTATCCTGAGTATGGCTACTTTCCACCTGTCCACTGCTCTCATCCTGGCTTGAGTCACTATTAACTCTAACCTGAATTATTGTAATAACTTTTTAAGTGGCTATATGCTCACTATCATATAGTACATTTTAATTTCACTCAAAGGAAAATCCAAAGGCTGCAAAATATCTTGAAAGTAGTGCCTATATCTTCATCTACTTTCCTGTTTCTTCCCTTTCGTCATCCACACAAGCCTCATTGCTGTTCTTCCATCATGTCAGACACAGTCCTACCACAGGACCTTTGTGCATGCTGTTCCTACTCCCCAAACTGCTTTTCTCAGTGTCTCATTCATTCCTCTAGTTCTTTTCTCAAATGTCAATGAAGGCTTCTTTGATCTCTTAGAAGACATCAGCAACACCCATTCACTCCCTATGCTTTTTATTTTTCTCCCAAGCTTTTATCATCATTGGCCATACTTATATTTTTTAATATAATTTTTACTGTAAGATTCATGGAGTGAAGGACGTTGTTGCTTTGTTCTCCACCATATCCCTAAACCTCAGTAAAATGAGTGGCCCTTAGTAAGTACATAATAAATATTCATTGAGTGAATATATGGTAGAAGTTCAATAATGATGGCTATTATCACTATTATTACACCAACAGGAAACTGCTGGGCCTATTTACCTAAAAATTTTACCCATTCAAGCAGCATTCACAAGGAATATTGCCACTGCCAGTTTGACCTACCTTTACCATTGTGATATATTCAGAAATAGCAAAAACAAAAACAAACACAAACTAATTGGTAGGAAGAAGATATGAAAATTTAGCATGTTTTCTCAATAGGACAATATGATTGCCCTCTTTATTCTCGAACACAATTTTGAGACTTTGCTGAGAATGATTTTCAATTTAGTTTGAATCGCCAATATTTTTATTGATGTAAATACAAATGCTGGGCTCAAACAGTAATGTTATCTTTCTACTACAGACATAGATGTTCCTAACCACTGGCATAAATCCAATTCTTCAACAAACCTAAAAGTTGTATCTGAGGAAAGAATGGAACATTTCCTCTAAAACAAATTTTAAACCTACGATTTTTATGAGCCCAGGATTGAGAGTTTTATATCCAGAAAATAAAGAGAAAGAATGTTGCTTTACTTTCAATATGATAAAACTGTTATTTCACAGTGAAGGTGATTTTAATTATTTTAGACAACATTCATCATTTCTCTACCCTGTCATTTTTAAACAGAATTTCATGTGAGCCCAGACTCATTCACTGCACTCATGAAGATCTATTGACTGCTTATTTTCAGATTCATTCAACAGCTTTTGCTTCAAGAGTTTTATGTTCATTTTAAAAATTCAGAGGAAACTCCATTTTCAGTCCTGTTGCAAAATGACTTGTGCAGAATCTTTGTTACAAGTGATGAAGGATTTTAACAAAAGCTCACCCTTGAGCTGAGTGAGATCTCAAGAGGCAAAGATCTTTTGGCATAGCAGTTCAAAGGCCATTCCAAAGCTGTGACCCCCTCTCCCATATGAATAAGTAAAATAAATGTTATATTGCCATTTTTTGTCACATGAATCTGTATTTCTAGAAATGACCTTAGAATTTTCTAAAGACATTGACCCAGAGAGATGGTATGGGGAGGGAGGTGGGAGGGGGGTTCAGGATTGGGAACTCATGTACACCCGTGGTTGATTCATGTTGATGTATGGCAAAACCAATACAGTATTGTAAAGTAAAATAAAATAAAATAGAAAAAATAATAAATAAAACAATAATGATTGGTAAATCCACCCCCCCAAGAAGGACACTGTGGAGGAAAGAAAAGGGTTTTATTTAGTTGATATCCGAATTTTATTTCTGCCAAGAACCAAGAAGCTAAGTAGGAGAATTGTATTTTTCTGAGGTATATATCCAAATTAAGGATAAAACATATAACAGATAATGGAAGGGATTGTTAAATATTGTGTGAAGATAAATGAAGTCATAGACTACCCGTGAGAGAGTTTAGGAGAAAGGAAAATGAGGTCTAATGGGGAATTACGTACATACACATACTACTATATATAACACACATCTTATACGTACATACACATACTACTATATATAACACACATCTTATACGTACATACACATACTACTATATATAACACACATCTTATACGTACATACACATACTACTATATATAACACACATCTTATACGTACATACACATACTACTATATATAACACACATCTTATACGTACATACACATACTACTATATATAACACACATCTTATACGTACATACACATACTACTATATATAACACACATCTTATACGTACATACACATACTACTATATATAACACACATCTTATACGTACATACACATACTACTATATATAACACACATCTTATACGTACATACACATACTACTATATATAACACACATCTTATACGTACATACACATACTACTATATATAACACACATCTTATACGTACATACACATACTACTATATATAACACACATCTTATACGTACATACACATACTACTATATATAACACACATCTTATACGTACATACACATACTACTATATATAACACACATCTTATACGTACATACACATACTACTATATATAACACACATCTTATACGTACATACACATACTACTATATATAACACACATCTTATACGTACATACACATACTACTATATATAACACACATCTTATACGTACATACACATACTACTATATATAACACACATCTTATACGTACATACACATACTACTATATATAACACACATCTTATACGTACATACACATACTACTATATATAACACACATCTTATACGTACATACACATACTACTATATATAACACACATCTTATACGTACATACACATACTACTATATATAACACACATCTTATACGTACATACACATACTACTATATATAACACACATCTTATACGTACATACACATACTACTATATATAAGATGTGTGTGTGTTAGTTGCTTGGTTGTGTCTGACTCTCTGTGACCCCATGGACTGTAGCCCACCAGGCTCCCCTATCCATGGAATGCTCCAAGCAAGAATATTGGAGTTGGTTGTCATTTCCTTCTCAAGGGGATCTTCCTGACCCAGGAATTGAACCTGCATCTCCTACATCTCCTGCACTGCAGGTAGATTCTTTACTGAGCCTCCAGGGAAGCCCCATATATAAAATAGGTAACTAATAAGGACCTACTGTATAGCAGAGGACACTCTACTTAATGTTCTGTAATGGCCTCTATGGAAAAAGAAGCTGAAAAAAGAGGATATATGCATATGTATAAGTGATTCACTTTGCTGTGAACCTGAAATTAACACAATGTTGCAAATCAACTATACTCCGATAATTTTTTAATTCCCCAAAAGAAGAGTCTAGGGCTGAGAGAAAGCTGATTTAGTCCCCCAGCTTCTGCTTCCATCCTGAGTCACCTATCAAAATGCTTCTTCTTCCTTGCTCTGAGGTTCATTTCAGTTCAGTTGATCAGTCATGTCCAACGCTTTGTGACCCCATGGACTGCAGCATGCCAGGCCTCCCTGTCCATCACCAACTCCTGGAGCTTGCTCAAACTCATGACCATCAAGTCGGTGATGCTATCTGGCCTCTGACCTGTTTAAACTACCAGGAAATAATTTGGTTGTGGATGCCCATCCAGCAGAGGTGAAGCATACTCTACATCACACTGGCAAAAGCAGGCCACTGGGCTAAGAAACGCAGAGCAAAACATCAACATTTCTCTCTCTGTGTCTCTCAACTCCTACCCTACCCTTGAGATCCCTGAGGATTGATTACTCATCTCAGGCCACAAACTCACCTTCTCAGACATCTTATTTTCTTCAGCGAATCTTCTTTTCTCTTTTAAGATTCTATGTCACTGTTTTCTTTTTTTCTATCCCCAGGAACTTAAAACTATGTATAGAAACTCAAGAAATAAGTTCTTGAGTGTGTAAATTTTAGAATCTTTCAGTTCCCATAGCGTTGTGTTTCAGTGTCTTGCCAAGTGCCCAGGCAGGGTGTGCCTCTGTGTGTGTGTGTGTGTGTGTGTGTGTGTGTGTGTTGGGGGATGGAGTGTCTGGTCCTCAGTAGAGCCAGCATTCGTTGGGTTTTCCTTCCTTGTCCCACCATTTTCTACAGTTACTTGACCATCCAGTCTGTTGCTTCATCCTTCCTGCCGCTGACAAAGGTCTCTTCACACACACCTGCTTAGCTCCCAGTTAGCCTTTTCTGTGTTTCTCTGGGCAGGGGGCAGCGTGCAAAGCAACCCTCTGGCACTCTTCTTGAGCCTAAGAACTCTGAGTCCTCAAGACACCCATCACGGCCATTTCTCCCCTAGAGCATCAGAGAAAGGGGTTTTAACTTCCCCGAGCTCCACAGGGAAGACAGACACAAATGTCACGGCCGTACTTCTCCAGCCCCCCTGGAGCGGTCATCCTGCTGACCTGCCTGAGGACCAGGTGGGGAGAGTGGAGCCTTGCCACTCCTAACCTGGCTCTAATCTCCTTTCTCTCCTCTAATGGGAGAAGGAAATGGCAACCCCTCCAGGATTCTTGCCTGGAGAATCCCCATGGACAGAGGAGCCTGGCGGGCTATAGTCCCTGGGGTCGCAAAGAGTCAGACACAGCTAAACATGAGCATGAGATGGCTGTCTGAACTCATTTCTCCGAAAACACCTTGAATGTTAAGTAGACATTACGAACTAGGTAATCTGGATGAGAAAACTGAAGCCAAGGCAAAGGGAATTACTCATCCAAAATGTTCTGCTAGGGAAAAAGAGCAGACTGACTTCTGTGGAGATTCCGTTTCCCACTTGATGAGTTTAATCAGATTTCTGGTAGCTGGAATAATGGGTGCTAATAGAATAAGCATTTTAATATGGCTTTCACATGAGAACCAGGGATGAATTTGAGTGGTGAGAATTCTAATTTGGGTGTAAATGTTAAGCTTGTAGAAAATATCAGAAGGAAGCTTGAAGTCCCCAGTCTAGGAGGTGCTAGAGCATGAGTGGGGAAATAGCAGAGATAAATTCTGTGGGTTTTTAATACAACAGTTATTACAACTATGTTAGCACTGCTCTAGGCATAGGTGGAAGGAATATAAAGATGGATAAAACACCATCAAGTAAGATTCAGATGTAGTGGAATATGAGTGTTTCAGCTACCTTTTACAGAGTTCAACTTGATTTGTACTGTTTTCTTTGCTTTATTAGGTTTCCTAACACATCTATGTGGAATCTAGAAAAATGGTAAACATGATATTATTTGCAAAGAAGAAATAGAGCAAAGACATAGAAAAAAAATACACAGATGCCAAGGGAGAAGGGGTGGTGGTAGAGTGAACTGAGGGACTGGAATCGACACATATACAGTGTTGATACTATGTATAAAAGAGATAATGGATGAGAACCTACTATGCAGCACAGGGAACTCTACTCAGTGCTCTGCGGTGACCCGAATGGGAAGGAAATCCAAAAACAAGGATATATGTGTATGTATATGTGTAGCTTGGAGTAGGAAAAGGCAGCTCACTCCAGTATTCTTGCCTGGAAAATTCCATGGGCAGAGGAGCCTGGCGGACTACAGTCTCTGGAGTTGCACAGAGTCAGACACAACTGAGCACACACACAAAAACACATAATACAATTCCAAGGAAATTTTTTTTAAATGCTTTTGAGAAATGATGTCACTTTAATCATGCCCTCACTAGGGTTAGGGTAAGTAGTGATGCATGAGAAGATATTTGACCCCAGAGTTTAATTAATGATTTAGCGATGTGGTAGGTCTGTCTCAGGGTGAGGGAAAAGAAACAAGGTTGCTAGTGAATGAATGAATGAACTCTATGCATCTGTTCACAACTCCTGGGTGTCTGAGGGTAATGGGGGGAATCGGATAAAAAGGGTATGACCAGCTAGAAATCCTTTATCAAATGCACAAGTTGCCACAATGCCACGTGCTTTCTAAGAGTACCACCCAGTACCGTCAGAAAGAAAATTGCATGTTTTAGAGGAATAAAAGCAGTCATGCCTCATGAACATAAAAAGTTGTTCTTGGAGACAGGAGTTCTGAATAAATAATTGATGCTTCTTTTCGCTGAATGCACAATGGATTTTTTGCATCATAAATAAATGAGCAACCTTTTATTTATCCGGTGAGACTTCCTTGGGTGCACACGAAACATCATTCTTACACCATCATGTTCATTTAAGGGCTAACCAGCTGTTTGCTCTCTGCTCTGTGGGATGGGAGAAATGGTTCAAACAAATGATAACAGCAAGTATGTGTCAGCCACAGGTACTGCAGGGGCCTCAATCAGATGATGTTTTATGTCATTTTCTTAAACTTCACACAAGGAAAAGTGGAACATTGTTTTCTGGGAGATGGGTTTTATATATCTGTATTGGGAGCCATCTTGTTTTGTGAAATTCTCACTTTGTATTACGTGGGTTGCAAATGCAGGACTCAAGAAGGTCATCATTTCCTCCTGGGCGTTCCGCTCATTGCTGAGTGCACAGTTTTGCTTTAGCTCGTGTCTCTTACGTCTCCTCCATTGGCAGGTGGGTTCTTTACCACTAACGCCACCTGGGAAGCTTACTAGTTAGATAAAGTGAAGCAAATGGAAGTGATGAAATTTTTTCCTTGCCAATACATCCTCTCTGTGATGCAGAGACTGAAATTAAAACACCCTCTGGTGACAACCTAGAGGGATGGGATGGAGAGGGAGATGGGAGGGAAGTTTAAGAAGGAGGGAACGTATGTA
Source organism: Oreotragus oreotragus (assembly GCA_006410675.1). Lineage (NCBI taxonomy): Eukaryota > Metazoa > Chordata > Mammalia > Artiodactyla > Bovidae > Oreotragus > Oreotragus oreotragus. Next base: position 22,483 of record SJYX01014362.1, read on the forward strand.
TACCTGAGGCTGATTCATGTTGATGTATGGCAGAAACCATTACAGTATTGTAAAGTAATTATCCTCCAATTAAAAATAAAATAAGACTCTNTAGGTTTTGTATATCTGTGAGTTAATCTCATGACATTAAATAGGCACTGTTATAATGAAAGCTTTACATGCTTTAAAATTTTGATGCATGAGGCAGGGCGGTTAGGGCTGGTGCACTGGGATGACCCTGAGGGATGGGATGGGGAGGGAGGTGGGAGGGAGGGTCAGGATGGGGAACACATGTACACCCATGGCTGATTCTTGTGAATGTATGGCAAACCCATCACAATATTGTAAAGTAATTAGCCTCCAATTACAAAAAAAAAAATAAATCAACATATACGTCTTCACTGGTAGGTGACAGGGTGACCAGGGAAAGCTCTCCTACTTTACTGCCTTTTCAAAGTATAATGACATTCATTTAGAAATATTTTACATGTCTGCTGTTCCTATTTAGAGTAAACAAAGTTGAAACTAGTCTATGATTCTGTCAAGTCTCTTTGACCAATGTCAGAGTATAAAATGACATAGACTGACAGTACAAACAAACATGATTTGCATGTTTTGTCTTAGATTATGGTACTGGAATATAACCTTCCTATTGTTGAAAAATGGAGCCCCTGGTGGCTCAGATGGTAAAGAGTCTGCCTGCAGTGCGGGAGACTCAGGTTCGATCTCTGTGTCAGAAAGATCTCCTGGAGAAGGAAATGGCAACCCACTCCATTATTCTTGCCTGGAGAATCCAATGGATGGAGGAGCCTACAGTCCATGGGGTTCCAAAGAGTTGGACACGACTGAGCGACTTCACTTTCATTTTTCTTTTAATTGTTTAAAGATAAGCACTATCAAATTTTTGTGTGCTCTGGAATAATATCATTTTATCAGGTAACGTTGAAAGTATTGTAACTCTTCCCTAATATTGCTAGTGAGCAAAGTTGCATACCACTCTGTAATAATATTGAATAAAAATATTGATAACTTCCAATTAGGGTTTGTATGTTTGTTTTTTTTTCTTTTTGTGTTACCATTTCGCAAGATTGTATGAAAATGAAAGTAATGGCAAAAAATAACTTCAAGTTTTTAAAGGATCATAAATAATATTTGTTTTAATATTAGAAGAAAAGTTTTCACTTATTTCTTAAAATTTGTCCATCTGTTTCCAAAAATCCTCCTCTTCTAAAGTGGAAATCAATTATAAGAGACATTGGTGGTTAGGATCTATCCAGGGTCTGGGACCCAGACTGCATGGACTTGATGTCTGGCTCCATGATTACAAGATTCATGACACTGGACCATTTACTTACCCTCTCTGTATCTTAGTATTCTCATCCATAAAACAAGACACATCATAGTATCTCCCTCGACTAGTAATTCTACAGATTTAAGAATCTAATATATATAAAGTATTTAGATCTGTACTGTGTAAGTACTTGCTATTATTATTAAATTAGCCATAACGTTACTTCAAAAAACTGAGATCATGGCATCTGGTCCCATTAGTTCATGGCAAATATATAGGGAAACAGTGATTTACTTTATTTTCATATGGTGATTTGGGGCTCCAAAATCACTGCTGATGGTGACTACAGCCATGAAATTAAAAGATGCTTGCTCCTTGGAAGAAAAGCTATGACCAATCTAGACAGCATATTAAAAAGCAGAGACATTACTTTGCCAACAAAGGTCTGTCTAGTCAAAGCTATGATTTTTCCAATAGTCATGTATGGATGTGAGAGTTGGACTAGAAAGCTGAGCACTGAAGAGTTGATGCTTTTGAACTGTGGTGTTGGAGAAGACTCTTGAGAGTCCCTTGACTGCAAGGAGATCCAACTATTCCATCCTAAAGGAAATCAGTCCTGAATATTCATTGGAAGGACTGATGTGAAAGCTGAAATTCCAATACTTTAGTCACCTGATGCCAAGAACTGACTCCTTGGAAAAGACCCTGATGCTGGGAAAGATTGAAGGCAGGAAGAGAAGGGGAGGACAGAGGATGAAATGCTTGGATGGCATCACTGACCTGATGGAAATGAGTTTCAACAGGTCTTGGGAGTTGGTGATGGACAGGGAAGCCTGGCATGCTGCAGTCCATGGGGTTGCAAAGAGACAGACAGGATGGAGCAACTGAACTGCACTATAACATAGTGTGGCTTTCCCCTCATAGCTCAGTTGGTAAAGAATCCGCCTGCAATGCAGGAGACCCTGCTTCAACTCCTGGGTCGGGAAGATCCTCTGGAGAGGAGATAGGATACCCACTCCAGTATTCTTGGGCTTCTCGTGTGGCCTAGCTGGAACAATCCGCCTGCAATGCGGGAGACCTGAGTTGGATGTCTGTGTTGTAAAGATTCCCTGGAGACAGGAAAGGCTACCCACTCACTCTAGTATTCTGGCCTGGAGAATTCCAGGGGCTTTATCCTCCATGGGGTCACAAAGGGTAGGACGTGACTAAGAGACTTTCACTTTCACTTTCATAACATAGTGTGATATTGGATTGTACTAACTGAAATCACTTTATGGATATTTTTACACTGACTTCCTCCAGGATCACAGTTGGCTGAGTATCTACCAAATTGTACCAAACTGTCCAGATTTTAAGAAATTGCAAACCAGTGGGGTGAGAATCAGTAGGTGCTTTAGATCCCTGGCAACTGGGTAGTTCACCGGTTAATCCAGATTGTTCCAAAGCAGAGAATAGCATTTACTGCTTGATTTTCACCATTGCCAGGAGATAACGTGATTTGGTGTTCCATAACATTTTCTTCCAATTAAATGGGCAGCTTTCCTCTTCCAATAGTTAACATGTTTCCAGAACAGCTGTTGAAATTTGCTTCTCTGTGGAACCCAATAATTAAAATAAAATAACAGTCCTAGCTTTCTTTTTAAAATAAAATACTGGCCGTTAAATTAATTGGTTTACACTCATTAGCTTGGGCTTCCCTGGTGGCTCAGACGGTAAAAGCATCTGCCCACAATGCAGGAGACCCGGGTTCGATCCCTGGGTCAGGAAGAACCCCTGGAAAAGGGAACGGAAACCTACTCCAGTACTCTTGCCTGGAAAATTTCATGGATGGAGGAACCTGGTGGGCTATAGTCCATGGGGTCGCAAAGAGTCGGACAGGACTGAGCAACTTCACTTTTCACACTTTCATTAGCTCATTTAACACTCATGACTGTCCTATAGTATAGGCATCAGGTATCTCTACTTTACAGCTGAGGAAACTGAGCCTAAAAAGTTTAAACAAATCATTCTTTGTCATGTAGTGTGACCACAGATTACAGCTGTGATCATTTCACTGCAAAGCCGCAATGCTCACACATGTGTACAGGGCCATACTACATCTCTTTAAGGACATATCTGTTGAGTGAGTGATTAAATACCTGTGTTTAAAAGAAAAGATTTGGGTTAAGACTTGATGCAGAAGGCAATGGCACCCCACCCCAGTACTCTTGCCTGGAAAATCCCATGGACAGAGTAGCCTGGTGGGCTGCAGTCCATGGGGTCGCTAACAGTCAGACAGACTGAGCGACTTCACTTTCACTTTTCTCTTTCATGCATTGGAGAAGGAAATGGCAACCCACTCCAGTGTTCTTGCCTGGAGAATCCCAGGGATGGGGGAGCCTGGTGGGCTGCCGTCTATGGGGTCACACAGAGTCAGACACGACTGAAGTGACTTAGCAGCAGCAGCAGCAGCAGGATGAGCCAGAAAAACTTTCATAGTCCCTTAGATTTGATGGAAGGCTACCACTGGCACTAAGGACTACTATGCCTACTTTATTCCCTGAGGGGCCGAATTAATGGTGTGACCAAAAGTAAGCATACCTCCAAAGTGCGGTGGCGGACCACAGAGAAGCACCACACCTTGACCTTCTCGGACGGACACTGTGCTTCTTGTTTTGGTTTCAAAGTCTTCGATATCTTGAAAAACAGAAAAGTAGGCTTAGAACTAATTGTTTTGCAGAACAACATTTTAAGAAGAACAAACTGGCAACAGCAATGAACACTCACACTTGTCTGATCAAAAGATTTAGTTGATAATCAATTAATGTACACTGGTTATACCTCTCAAAATTTTGTCTTTCTTTTTTTTATTTTAGTACAACTATGCAGAATATATGATAAAGATATTTATTAACATAACTCACTATCTGTTTTATTCTCCCAGGCAACCTGAAGCTCAACAGGAAATCTTTTAAACACAGCACATATTTACTTTTCTGCCCAAGGAAGGCATGATTTAAAAGAGGTATGTGGCAAGTTTGCTGCAATCTTCTAGCATTTTAGATTGATGGTAACCATTTTGATATGGGGATGAAGCCTGTGAGAGCTTAGCTTGGAATGTTGTGAGGGAAAGAATTATATGTGACTGAACCAGCAAGAAAAAAGGTAAATCTTCTAATTTCTCTTGATCTACTCCTTCACAAAGCAGCTTCATGGTCCTGTTTGGAGTGTTGTAATTTCCTACAACACTGAAGAATTATAGACATTCAGTGTTGGAAGAGAGCTTACTGTCTTGTTAAGCTATCCATCTGAGTTATAAATCATTTAACATTCCTAGAAAATGGTCAGCCAGCCTCTAGAAAGGACTAAACTTTATAACTTGTCTGAACCTTAGTCTCTTTGCCTGGAAAATCAATTGTATTCATTCAGTCAGTCAGTCAGTGATTTAACAAATTTGTATTAAATACCTACTAAAATATAGGAAGGGTATTAAGGGTAAAGGATATATTAGTAAATAAAGCAGACATAGATTTTGCCCTTATTATATTCACTAAAGGTAAAAGTAGAAGACCAATTACAAAACATAAAACATATATATACACATACATATAAATGTGATTTACATGTTGTAATAATTGTTGTAGAGACTGCTAGTTGTCTACCAAAATCTACTGCCCTTTCTTTCACAGTAATAGGTTTATAGAATAAATATTACACTTTTCTAACCAAAGATACCTTTCCAGATATCTTTTGCAGCTGAATAGAAAAAGTAGAAACTCACATTTTGTGAACTTTCACCTATTATGTTTGAGAGGAAATATCCAAAAAAATTTGTTGTTCTCCATCTACACACCAAGTGTTAATATCATCTAAATGGCCAATGGTGTGAGAAATATATTGTATTTCTTATACTCTTTATCTCTCCAAGTATTATTTCCCAAATGAGTATTCTTTTTGTGCACTTTGCTTCCTTCTCATGAATGACAATGAAAAAAAAAATCACTAAACCTGATATGTAAATTTCATATATATGTGAACATTGAGTGGAAAATACTGGATCCCACCAAAAAAGATAACCCACGTACAAGGGCAAAGGAGAGCCCCAGCAAGACAGTAAGAGGGATGAAATCACATTCAGAATCAACCCCTTACCCACCAGAGATCCTCAGAGGGCTCAAACTAACCTTTTGGGCACCAGGACCCAGAGACCCCATAGAGACTGAGCCAGAACTGTGGCAAAACAAGTGGAAGTGATGGAATTCCAGTTAAGCTATTTCAAATCCTAAAAGATGATGCTGTGAAAGTGCTGCACTCAATATGCCAGCAAATTTGGAAAACTCAGCAGTGGCCACAGGACTGGAAAAGGTCAGTTTTCATTCCAACCNGAACTGTGGCAAAACAAGTGGAAGTGATGGAATTCCAGTTAAGCTATTTCAAATCCTAAAAGATGATGCTGTGAAAGTGCTGCACTCAATATGCCAGCAAATTTGGAAAACTCAGCAGTGGCCACAGGACTGGAAAAGGTCAGTTTTCATTCCAATCCCAAAGAAAGGCAATGCTAAAGAATGTTCAAACTACCGCACAGTTGCAATCATCTCACATGCTAGTAAAGTAATGCTCAAAATTCTCCAAGCCAGGCTTCAATAGTATGTGAATTGTGAACTTACAGATGTTCAAGCTGGATTTAGAAAAGGCAGACGAACCAGAGATCAAATTGCCAACATCTGCTGGATCGTCAAAAAAGCAAGAGAGTTCCAGAAAAACATATGCTTTATTGACTATGCCAAGCCTTTGATTGTGTGGATCACAACAAACTGTGGAAAATTCTGAAAGAGATGGAAATGCCAGAGCACTTGACCTGCCTCTTGAAAATCTGTATGCAGGTCAAGAAGCAACAGTTAGAACTGGACATGGAACAACAGACTGGTTCCAAATAGGGAAAGGAGTACATCAAGGCTGTAATTGTCACCCTACTTGTTTAACTTATATGCAGCGTACATCATGTGAGATGCTGGGCTGGATGAAGCACAACCTGGAATCAAGATTGCTGGGAGAAATATCAGTAACCTCAGATATGTGGATGACACCACCCTTATGGCAAAAGGTGAAGAAGAATTAAAGAACCTATTGATGAAAGTGAAAGAGGAGAGTAAAAATGTTGGCTTAAAATGACATTCAGAAAACTAAAATCATGGCATCCAGTCACATCACTTCATGGCAAATAGATGGGGAAACAGTGGGAACAGTGACAGTTTATTTTGGGGGGCTCCAAAATCACTGCAGATGGTGACTGCAGTCACGAAATTAAAAGACTCTTGCTCCTTGGAAGAAAAGTTATGACCAACCTAGACAGCATATTAAAAAGCATAGACATGCAGTAGTCGTGTATGGATGTGAGGGTTGGACTAAAAAGAAAGCTGAGCACCAAAGGATTGATCCTTTTGAACTGTGGTGTTGGAGAAGACTCTTGAGAGTCCCTTGGACTGCAAGGAGATCCAACCAGTCAATCCTAAAGGAGATCAGTCCTGAATATTCGTTGGAAGGGCTGATGTTGAAGTTGAAATTCCAATACTTTGGCCACCTGATGGGAAGAACTGACTAATTGGAAAAGACCCTGATGCTGGGAAAGATTGAAGGTGGGAGAAGTGAACGACAGAGGATGAGATGGTTGGATGGGGAGTTGGTGATGGACAGGGAAGTCTGGCGTGTCCATGGGGTCACAGAGAGTCAGATATGACTGAGCAACTGCACTGAACTGATGTAATATATATATATAACTTCATATATATGTGTATATATGCATATATATGCTTTACTTTTAATAATGAAAATATTTGTCCAAGATATAGTCTGCTTCTTCCCAACTAAATCCCTTTCCCTTCAAATTTTCAGCAGTCATTAGCCTTACACCTGCTTAGGATCTAGAAAGCTAAAGTTTCTCAGTCATGTTCAACTCTTGTGACCCCAAGGACTATACAGTCCATTAATTCTCTAGGCCAGAATACTGGAGTCGGTAGTCTTTCCCTTTTCCAGGGAATCCTCCCAACCCAGGGATCAAACTCAGATCTTCCACACTGCAGGCAGATTCTTTACCAGCTGAGCCACAAGGGAAGTCCAAGAATACTGAAGTGGGTAGCCCATCCCTTCTCCAGTGGATCTTTACGACCCAGGAATTGAACCAGGGTCTCCTGCATTGCAGGTGGATTCTTTACCAACTGAGCTATCAGGGTACTAGAGTGCCTTGCATGTTTCTTCTAGAGGATTTTTAAACAAATATGCCCCCCTTTCTTCTTTGGCTGTAGTATAACTGTTAGCCCATAACATGTTGGTACACTTAATGTGAATTACTGACTAGACTTGTTTGCATCATTTTACATATGACTCATTAAGAATCAGGCTACAAACTGTATTTAAAACCAAAAATTAATATATTGATTGTTTCTATTTCTAGCAGTGATAACAAGTGAGAATTTTAAGGTTTGTTTTTTTTTTTCTCATTACTATTATCATTGAAAGGTCTCATTAAATTGTCATGACTCTTTAATGGTCATAAAAACAAAAGCTGTCACAAAGGAGTAGAGAGAAATTGAATGATTGTATGAAATTAACAGGCTTTCAGTTACATTCTCTCAGTGTCCCATTGTCTGTTCCATGCTCAAACTAACATCAATCATGTTTTCAGTGTTAATCAGAAGCCATTATAACACGCTGTTGATAAGACCATGGGTACTTTAATATATTCTGTGTTAACTTCCACTTAAATAACATCCACTTGTAACATAATTTCTTCATGCCTTTTATGATTACAATGGGGTTTCTATTAGCTAACATAAAAGGAAATCAACTTCTTTTGAAAGTTACCCAAGTTCTGTTAGCAATCAAAACACAATCATTTTAAAATAGTACTAGTTCACAGGTTTTAATTAATAATTCAGATTTTAAAACTGTTAATAGCACAGAGATCATAGACAAGATCTAATTTTACCTTAAGTGCCATCTCACGTGAATATACTTTGAACAAAATCTGTTTTAAGTATCCAACCTGTATTTCAGGTACATTTCTGCCAGCCAGAAACATAATATAATTCACATAATTTTGAAGCAATGTACAGTGAAGGTAGCCATACAAACCCAGTGATATTTTCTTTTCCCTGTAAGACCTTTATAAACTCCAGATTTATTCTTCTATAAGGAGAAGCCAGAGAGAACCACCCTGTTCTGTTTTTGTCCTGTCCATTTTTTGCTTAAGAGAAAAATAGCTTAGTGTGAGATTGTTCCCTGAGATGGTCTCAAATTTTACATTATTTGGAGAAATTCCCATAAACCACAAAGGTGACCTGCCCAGGCTGTCCTGGTACTCAAGGCACAAGTCCTGCCGTGCTGGTTGCTATTAAAGACCCCAATTGTCGAGGTTGCTCTCATTAAGCCATTCTGATGACCAGGGCTTATCGGATCCTGTGGTTTTATTGCTGGTTTTGGAGGAAGCATTTGGCAGGAGCATAAGCAAAAATGCAGTCACAAACAAGTCTCTGTTCCAAAGGCCAGCAGGAAGTGCCTGAGAATGGCCCATAAAATGAGCTTTAAAGAATTACTGGGCCATATGCTCTCTCCTGGAGCAACCAAGGTGCAGTGGAGGGAAAAGGGCCACCAAAATGTACTTAAAATTAAGTCCAAGCAATGTTAAGCATTGCAATGCCTAATTGTAACGAGAATAAATCTTTGCAGCTGCCACATGTAGGAATGAATCTCAGCCCAATTAAAGCAAGAAAACTGTGTATTGGCTGCCAAGACCTGAGAATCACAGTCAGAGGATATGTTTGGCATTGCCAGCCCCCATCACAGAAGGAGGCCAGTGGTTTGCCAACTCTCATAACTGAGAGGAAATTTGTGGGTACCCAGGGTTTGTTGACCCTGACCAAGAGAACAGCACCTGAAAAGATAGAGATAGGAAAATCTTCACCAGGAAAAGGCCCATGCTTCAAGCCGGACATAGAGTAGTTGAGTTATCCAAAGTAAAAATAATACTATTTATTGAATCTTTCTTGATTGGCAATGCATGAATTACTTTGTTACAGTGTTTTAAATCTTCTTTATTTTTCCTTTATTCTTTCATATATCAAGAAAAACTACTATGTACCAAACATTCAGTGAAGCAGTTTCATTGAATCTTCATGACACTGGAATGTAGATACCAATATCACATTCATTTAACAAAGGAGAATATTGAGGTTCATGGTGGATTAGCAATTGACTGAAGACCACACAGTTTCTACTTGTCAAGGCAGAACTGAAAAGGAGATAGTCTGGTTCCAGGACTCACTCTCGCAAGCAACATGTTATTCTGTTATTCTTTCCAGATGTTAACTGGGATGTCCCTGCCACTTGCAACATATAAACTGGCATAAACTGCCACTCCAAGCTCAAACAAACCAACACAAAAGCCCAAAGCCTTTCCAAAGAGTTCTGCAAATTCTTGGGTTGGTGTGGGAAGTGCTGTATTGTCAGCCTTTAGAAATAGTTCCCTGGTGGCTCAGATGGTAAAGAATCTGCCTGCCAATGCAGGAGACCTGGGTTCAGTTCCTGAGTTGAGAAGATCCTAACCCTAACCCTAACCCCAGAAGAAGGAAATGGTAACCCACTTCAGTATTCTTGCTGAGAATTTCATGGACAGAGAAGCCTGCTGGGCTGCAGTCACTGGGGTTGCAAAGAGTTGAACATGTCTGAGTGACTAACACTTTCACTTTTCACTTTCCCTTTCTGATATCCTTACGCCTATGCATCTTTTCTTCCCCCCCGCCTTTTTCCCTCCACACGTATTCTTGATTTGTCTCCATCCACCTGTCCCTACAAAGCAGGAACTCAGCCACTTATCTTGGCCTACATATAGAAATACACACCTGCTAACAGTCATGTCCGACTCTGTGTGACCCCATAGACGGCAGCCCACCAGGCTCCGCCGTCCCTGGGATTCTTCAGGCAAGAATACTGGAATGGGTTGCCATTTCCTTCTCCAATACATGAAAGCGAAAAGTGAAAGTGAAGTCACTTAGTCATGTCCAACTCGTAGCGACTCCATGGACTGCAGCCCACCAGGCTCCTCCATTCATGGGATTTTACAGGCAAGAGTACTGGAGTGGGGTGCCATTGCCTTCTCCACACCTGCTAACACACACACACACACACACATTATCACACTTTGTGCCTCTATTGTCAAGCTTATTGATTTAGTAATATGTGACCCAAACACCTTAAAATTCAATATATTTACTTCTTAAAAGTTATTTAGTTCCTTCCTTCTGTAACTTATGTCTATTCTTTCTCTTTTTTTCTATAATGTTCCCACTACAGTCCTCTCTTTGAAGAGCAAGGGGAATCTAAATCTTCCCATTTTCCTCTGCAAAGACGTCCACCTCCCTCCAGCTCCACCTACGAATCTCAGAAATTGATGATGTAGCCTACTTCACAGTGCTTGTAAGTAAAGGAAATAAAATTTAATTCCAAATATTGTTGCTCTAGAGGACATTTGCTTAACTGCTTAACTGCCCCTCTAACTGGCATCTAATCAAAGACACAGACCATATAATCTGCCCCGAGACCAGCGCTCATTTTCTCTCTTTTGACACCTCAAAAGCAATTTTGATTACTTTGAGGATGTAAAATCTGGTTTTCAGCTCTAAGATTTCCTTCACTCTGCTCCTGGGTCTCCATCAATCAAATATTGTTTTCCCCCTTTGCAAATGCTCTGAAGAAGCCTCAGCATTAAGAGCTGGTGCTGAAGCAAGCAGGACCAAGGAGCACATGTTCACCTTCATGATACAGCTCCCACATTGGAGGGACATGTTCTTGTTTCTGCCCATGGAAAGCATCTCCTTGTGCCAGAAGCTGGTACTTTGCCCAGTGAAAGGGAATTGGTGATAATTACCAAGAATAATTCTTTAGTTCTGCATTAGTCCTGCTGCATTCCCAGATACAACATGTGTAGCTTTTGTAATCAAAATACTCTTTATGAATCTCAAGACATTGCAGTAAGGTGATTCTGAATTTATATCTCTATTAACTTGCCCCTTGGAAGAGGGCTGCTCATGGAGAACACCAAAACTGTTACTATTTCCTATTTCTTGGGTGGTTTTGAATAAGCTGAAATTCTTGGTACTATAATTAATTTTCCCAGGTCTTTATTAAGTGGCATACAAAAATATGTCTACTTAGACCTGTTTCATTTTCCACCATCATTTCAAAGATGATTTCCACCACATTTTCAGTTGCAGATTTTGCAATATTACTGTGTTTTCTAGTACAACTCAGTAACATGACATAACCTAATAAAGCACAATACTACTGTCAAATTCTGTAAAAGGGGCAATAGCTAAGGCTTGATATTGAGCATAAATTTGGAATGGTTATATGCAAGCAGGAAGTAAAGAGATACTTTAAGAGAGTCTGGCGTCAAATCCATTTACAAATCATATTAAAATTTCTCTGTTTTGGTGTAAAGGGATTTTTATAAAAATTCAGAAATAAATGGAGAGAGCAAGTGAGCTGTTCTTTGGTTTTCTGAGAATAATGAATCTAATGAGAACCATTTCCTTATGGTTTTTTAAGAAAAATATATAGAATAATAGTGAGGAGGGGGCTGAAAGATTTTTTTTTTTCCTACTGGCTTAGCATCAAGATTTTCAGAAAGAAAAGTGTTTAATAAACAGAACAAGGAAACAACTATGAAATAATTGGTCTATTATAATATACATTCAAGACTGGATTTGAATTTCTATCAATGGACTCATTTTTTATGACTAATGATGGTAAAAGCAGTGTAAGCTATGACTGAAAAAAAAAATTTCTAACCATGACTTGTCCATCTTGCTTTCTAAATTTGCACATTCCCTATAGTTAAAGCTAGGTGAATGAAAGTGAAGCAGAAGTGAAGGATGGACCAATATAAGTGTGATAGCATAGGACAGACAGACATCAGGTTACTGAAGAGTGCAGAGCTTCAGTGTTTCTGAAAAGAAAGAAGAAGTTTACGTAGGTATGCAAGGATTAAACGTCCCACTAAGGAATTCTGCACCAGATAATTGGTGATGGAACAAAATGATCAAGAACACAGGTTGAGGATCAGACAGTATAAGTTCAAGTGGATAATGGTATCCACTATGTGTTAGTTGTTGATAAAGGGCAGATTCTATAGTTTCTTTCTATCTCAGTTCTCACCACTTTAAATAGAGCTACTAATAATCCCTCAAGGTTCAGTGGTTAGAAGATGGCACTTTCATTACTATGGCTCAGGTTCAGTCCTTGGTAAGGAAATTAAGGTCCCACAAGCTGCAAGGCCAAAAATAAATACATAAATAAACGGAGCTCCCAAGAGCACCTGTGTCAGAGAAATAGAGATGCAATAGCTCTAAAACTTTTAAAAGATGCTAGGAACTAAATTTGTGTTATTGGGAACTGTGTATTGTTAATGATCAACAAAAGAAGGATGTTTAGAAATTTTAAATGGGTTTCATTTTCTGTTCTCATCTCAGTGTCTGATGATGTAATAAAATGTATTTTCTTAAAGACTGAGTATGGAACTCCCTTTTCTGCTCAGCCAGTGGCCAGCTCAAATGCTCAGTGAATTAATGAAAGAAAAAAAGGCTGAAACTCAAAGCATATGCATTTTATTCCAAGCACTGCCACATCACATTNCTGTGTATTGTTAATGATCAACAAAAGAAGGATGTTTAGAAATTTTAAATGGGTTTCATTTTCTGTTCTCATCTCAGTGTCTGATGATGTAATAAAATGTATTTTCTTAAAGACTGAGTATGGAACTCCCTTTTCTGCTCAGCCAGTGGCCAGCTCAAATGCTCAGTGAATTAATGAAAGAAAAAAAGGCTGAAACTCAAAGCATATGCATTTTATTCCAAGCACTGCCACATCACATTGTATTTTACTATAGAGAATGTTTCGCCAATTTGACAGGAGTGTTAGATGGAGGGTCATTGCACCTCTCTGCTCAGAAAGCTACACAGCCCAGTGAGTGAGTAGCCAGAAAAATCCCAGGCTGTTCTGCTTTTTCTTGGTCTTGGATTGTGCCTTTTGGCAAATGCTCACTTTCCTGCCTTTTATTCCACAAGAAGGATGATGCCAGTATATTTTTAGTCAGTAATCTCTAATCTCTGAAGAGATTTATTAAGGCTATTTGTGCTCCTTGATTAATAAATGATACAAGTATTGCTCAAGTGAAAAAATAGGAGTATTTGGAAGAGGTCAATCCTCAGGTGAATAAAGGATGCACTGTGTAGTGTTGAAGACTCTTGAGAATTCTTTGGACAGCAAGGAGATCCAACCAGTCCATCCTAAAGGAAATCAGTTCTGAATATTCATTGGAAGGACTGACACGGAAGCTGAAACTCCAATACTTTGGTGACCTAATGTGAAGAACTGACTCATTGGAAAAGATCCCGATGCTGGGAAAGACTGAAGGTGGGAGGAGAAGGGGAGACAGAGGATGAGATGGTTGGATGGCATCACTGACTCAATGGACATGAGTTTGAGTAGGCTTTGGGAGTTGGTGATAGACAGGAAAGCCTGGCGTGCTCTGGTCCTTATTGTCGCAAACAGATGGACATGATTGAATGACTGAACTGAACTGATAGCATAGGGGAAGAAATGGACTCAGATGTGTGTCTGTGTGTGTGTGTGAGAGAGAGAGAGAGAGAGAAAGAAACAGAGAGAGAGAGAGAGAGAAACACACACAGAGAGAGAGAGAAACACAGAGAGAGAGAGATCAAGGTTATCTTTTTTCCAGAATGAACATTTGAAGATTTTGCTGAGGAGCCATGAATGGCAGCGAGAAAGTATTCCATTTTGACCATCAAAGTAGCTAATCTGAAGAATTCTGGGGTTTAATTGGATTTCAGTTAAAAATTTGAATGCATCCACTAAGCTTGGAGGGGCACAGTGAAAGGGACTTTCCAGCACAATGGAAGGAAATTCTTATTTATTGACCTAGTTCGCAGTTACAGAAACTTTATAAACACCATAACATTTAATCTTCACAGTGTCCTTGAGATATAGCTACTATGATACAAAGTTCAGAAAGGTTAAGTAACTTACCCAAGGCTGAACAGCTAGAAGAGGTCCAGAAAGGGACTCCTACCTAATTCTGACTCCAGAAGCATTTTCTGCTATTCAGGATACCACTCTAGTCATACCATGGAGGGAGAGGGGAAAACAAGAGGAAGGGGAAAAGGGGCTAAAAGGAAGCAAAGCAGAATTTCTTTTTATCCAAAAGTCTTCCTACATTTTTGGAAAGAAAGTCCTAGCCTGGTACAAAAGTCCTCACACATGGTAGCAAAAAAGCCAAACTGATCACTGGCCTTCCAGAGGTCTGAGGGAGTTCAGGCAGAGCTTCAGTTGTAATTAGCTCCTGTGCCAGATCATCAGCTAAGGGGGCTGGAGGTATTAGCTTTGGTGGAAAATATGGTGAACCTATGTCCTTTCAGGAGCAATCTCACTCTTCTCTCCCTTTTGATCCATTTTTGTGATGCTCATTACAGTAAAAGGGAGTGATTTCCTTGAAGTATGGCTCCAGGCTCCTTGGTAAGAGGGGTAAATATGAACAGCACCAACCAGAGTCCTCTCCTACAGAGTACATAATATGCCCTTTTATTCATCATGATGGTTTAATCAGAAAGTTCGATTTCAAAATTTGCAACCTATGTAGACTATAAAAGGTAGAGTTTTCAAGGAAATGGGGCAGAACTCCTAGCAAAAATGTGTTACTACTCAGGCTTATACATAGAGTATGAAATGAAATCTTTTCAAAGACCTCCCACACACTTAAGCTCTGAGTATACCAGAGTTTTCACTCTATGGATTTCAATTTGCAAGAACTTTCACAACTAAAATTAGGGAGATTGACTTTATGGTTGTTGCTAAATACTTTTTTTTTTTTTTCTTTCCTATTAAATTGTTTTACTCTGAGCAAGGTCTTTGGAGTCACAGATGCAATCTGCATTTTCTTTGCAGCTTTCATCAGCTCAGCCCTCAGGGGAACTGAGGTTCACTGATAAGGACTTTTGCATGCATTGTCATTTAGAGACAGAAAGGGAGAGACCAGAGAGAGAGCAGAAGCCAGAGCCAGAGTGTGCACCTAATTTAAATAAAATCCCATTTTTTCCCAAGCACTTTCACTTCTTTCATCTTTGTAACTACTTATAGTAACCTTGACAGGGTCACAGGGAAGATATTAGTAATATATGGGATAGATATACTTGGCTGTATGGGCGATGCACTTAAGTGTTACACAAACAAATATATATATATATTTTCATTTTAAAAGCTGTGCATTGCTCTTTTAAAATTTCTTCTTATCATAAATGACACTATTTTCTGGATACAGTGGTCATAAATATGTACTTTTAAACAAATATATTTACTAAAAATATAAAATCAATTTGATTGGGAAAAATAAATAATAGTATATGTGGTGCCTGAATATTTTTCAAACCCCACAGTTAATATATAGATGCCTGAAGTTTCAGCTCAGTTCAGTCGCTCAGTCATGTCCAACTCTTTGCAACTCCATGGACTGCAGCACACCAGTCCATCGCCAACTCCCAGAGTTGACTCAAACTCCCGTCCTGAAGTTTGGGGATGATTTAAGAAAACGGCCCATTTGAGCTCCAGAGGATATGGTGGATCAGGAGACAGGACACTTTTGAGAGAACCAGAGGTGGTTTGTATTAGGAGTGAACAGGGATGGGATTGGGAGGTAGAGGGAAGAGAAACAGAAACAAAATGGGAGTCAGCTTACAGAATTCTAAAGGTCTTTTGGGAAAAGTCCACTCAACCTAGAGTAGTTTGTGTTCTTGTGTCAATACATCTTTCTCCCCCAGACTTTTATAAGTGTTTTGTTACAAACCAAAGACAATGTAAGTGTGTTTAGCTAGTGCATTGCGTGGCAGACAGAACTAAAAGCTCCATCCACTCTTGGATCAAACCAGGGTGAAGAAAAGAAGGAAAACTATGAGGCTGTGTAGAGATAGAGGTGGAGCTGGATGTGATGGTTGGAATGAATGACTGTCCACTGGGATGCACATGAATCTGAACACTGATTCTCCTATAGAACAGTGAGTAGATTTTATGCAGATTTGAAGAGTCACAAAGCGCCTATTGGTAGTAGTTTTATATAAATGAAATTGGTCTGGGTTATAGTACTTCTTTCTGACAAAGTTGAAATTGTTGCTTTCAGCCTCAGACTCATTTTGCAGAATCTCTCAGGTTCTCCTTAAGTATCTGCATCTCATAGACAAGTGCTCAAGAAGTAATGGTTGATTTAACACATAAAAAATAAGTGAATTGCTTGTATTTCATTATAACATAATAAGAATCTCTTAAATGTAGAGTTTACTCATTAGTTCGTGTATCATGAAAATACTTATAAACACTGCTCTTGCTGCTGCTAAGTCGCTTCAGTAGTGTCCGACTCTGTGCGACCCCATAGACAGCAGCCCACCAGGCTCTCACGTCCCTGGGATTCTCCAGGCAAGAACATTGGAGTGGGTTGCCATTTCCTTCTCCAATGCATGAAAGTGAAAAGTGAAAGTGAAGTCGTTCAGTAGTGTCAGACTCCTAGAGACCCCTACCCAACTGCAATTGTGTGTATTACTTCCTTGTGAAAAATGAGTAAATGGACTTGTTTTTGTATTCCCCAGTGCTGGCACACAGTATGAACTCAGAGGAATAAAAGTGACTTTAAATCACTTACTAAATGATATAAGCTTCTTAAGGGTTAAAGTTCGAGTTAGGGTCATGTTTTCCCTGGTGGCTCAGACGATTAAAGAATCTGCCTGCAATGCAGGAGACCAGGATTTGATCCCTGGGTTGGGAACATCCCCTAGAGAAGGGAATGGCTACCCACTGGAGTATTCTTGCCTGGAGACTTCCATGGACAGAGGAGCTTGGCGGGCTATAGTCCATGGGGTCCCAAAGAGTCAGACATGACTGAGCTACTAACACACATACCCGGGTTAGGTTATGTTATGCTCCTTCTTGCCACTTCATCTGTTGTTCAGGAAACTCAGTGAATACTTTTCTTTCATGTTTCTCAGAACACAAACTTTCTTCCCTTTAGAGTCCTTTGCCCTTTTGTTTCCTCTGCTTGAAAAATTCCTCCATATCCCCACATTGCTGGATTCTTTCTGACATTCAAATTTCTGACTACATGCTGCCTTCTTAGGGAAACCTCTCTTGGACAAACAATTTAAAATAGCAGTTCCCTATCACTCTCTACTTTTTTCTCTAAAGGTCTAATCACTGTCAGAAATGGTGATTGGTTTAATTTATTTCAAGTTTTCCAAATTATACTATAAGGAGAATAGGGACCTTGTCTTCCTGCTGTAACTAGGTCAGTGCTCACAAAAAGCAGGTATTAAACAAGTACATGTTTAATGCATTAATAAATAATTATAACTCTAAAGTGAATTGTGAATGCAAGATTACTACCTGTAGAGTCAACCATATTTTCTTCCAGAATTGAAGAGAGGATAAGACCAATTTTTGTTGGATCATTGAAGATTTCAGAGAGAAAGGCTAGGATTTATTCTGAAGAATGACATGGTAGCCAGACTCTACAACAGCTCTCAATGAATTTCCTCTGATACTTTCCCGCCACATTATACTAGGATTGGTCTATGTGCCCAATGTTATGGCAGAAATGATGGCTCATTGTCTCTGAAATTTGATTATAAAAGATCATGGCCTGGGACAGAGAAAGCCAAACCTGAGAGGAAGTTTATTTGTTTTATATAAAAGGAAAGAGTGGTCACATAGTTGAGAGATAGTGTTTGGGCTTTGAATCTAGATAAGCCTGTGTTTTAATTTAGTTCTTAGATTTATAAAGTGTGAGACACTAAAAAGTTTACTTTTGAGCTATTTTTGTAGTGTTCCTTAATATACATAGTATCTCATACCTAAAGGATATTCAACAATCATTTGCTGGAAAGAAGAACGGATAGGTAAATCAAATCTATCAATTGGTTTTTAAAATAATTATGTTATTTGATTATTGTGAGAATAAATGAAATGCTGTAAGTAACCAGTTTAAATACTATGTCAAATAACCCTCAATAAGTTATATGTTTACTAATAAGTATGTACTATTATTATGCATATTTTGCATTGTAGTCTTTTAGTCACTCAGTTGTGTCTGACTCTTTGCAACACAACGGACTGTAGTCTGTGAGGTTCCTCTGTTCATGGAATTCTCCTGGCAAAAATCCTGGAGTGGGTTGCCATTTCATTCTTCAGGGGGCCTTTCTGACTCAGCCATTGAACCTACATCTCCTTCATTGGCAGGAAGATTCTTTACCACTGAACCACCAGGGAAGCCACATGTGAAATGCTAAATGTAAAAACTTAAGAAAACTTGCCAAAAGGTCACTGAACTAATAATTAATTGCTGGAGTTAAAGTTTCAAATCCCAAGGAGCTACATTTTTTTTTTTTTTTTTTTTTTACCACGATGATCTAGTTGATGTAGTACATTCTAATTTCTGCTGCAATCATAGTCTGTTCATTGTCTGATCTAGATGTGTTTCCATGGCAGGGCCAGAAGTTTACTTAAAGCATTCCAGATGAAAAGTAGGGACTGATATAAAGCTATCAGGAGAAATCTCATGCAAACAAATATAGGAAACATGTCTGAGAACAGCAGGGCCAACAGACAGTTGTTCCCTTCCTCCATCTCTCTATTTCTTTATTCCTGGTAAATCATCAGGGTCTTGGTCATCTCTGCTTTCTTTGAGTTTCTGTCCCATTCTCGTCTCTGCAGATCAGTCTCCCTGTATTTACTTATATTTCATGCAGCCATAAAATATCAAGACTATATATTGCTTTGCCTTAACATAGCTACTCTGTATACTTCTCAGCTTTTGAATCTACAGTGAATTTGGCTTGTGTCTCTGACTTGAAATATTTGAGATGTTGAATGTCAGATGTCTGTGACTATAGAAAAGAAGTTACCCATCCAGCAACTAGATTTACTCTTTTATAAGACAGGTAGAAACTGTAATCATTATCTTCAGCATAATGATTAATCAAGGAGATCACTGTCCAATTGCCTCAATTAGGTATTTATTTTAAGAGTAGAGTAAGTACAGTCCAATCACTTATTCAGTAATCAGAAGCAACTGAAAAATAACCTATTTACTTAGAAATACTAGAGCCAGGTATATGGAAAACATAAAATTTCTGATTTGCTATCTTTGAACTTTTATGTATCTTCTTACCTTATTAGATAAGTCTCTATGACCTTTTTA
Source organism: Oreotragus oreotragus (assembly GCA_006410675.1). NCBI lineage: Eukaryota > Metazoa > Chordata > Mammalia > Artiodactyla > Bovidae > Oreotragus > Oreotragus oreotragus. Next base: position 42,039 of record SJYX01014362.1, read on the forward strand.
ATTAAAACTGTCATAGATATAAATACCAAACCAAATTTCTTGAATTTTCTCACATTATGACTATCACTCATAAACCCAAAAGTTATGTAATTCTTTTGAGGCATGATTGTAAGCCGCTGTAGATGCCCCCGTATCCCCTCAGCCCCTCTAGGAAGCCATCTGACACTTAGGGAGGTAATTACAGGTGATGACATGCTACCTTCAGCACCTGGGTCTCTCTGCCTGAAACTGCTCTATGGACTTATTTATTCCTTGAGCATAGTATGACTTGCATCCCAGGTATGCCAGCTGGGCATTTAATGTCCTCAGGAGTGACCTTCAACCTAGGAGGTAAGAGAATTGGTAGGTAAGTACTCCAGCGTCCTTGCCCTGTGATGGGGCAGTCATGTGGTGTGTTCTGTACAGCTTCTCAGAGGGGTCGACTGTACTGATAACCTACTCTCTAGCTTCCTTTCTGTGGGTTTTCTCTCTCTCCTTTATAGTTCCCTTCTCCTTCGCCACGCTTCCTGAAACTGCCTTCATCCAAATCCTCATCATGAATTCTAATTTTGAAGAAAGTCAAGCAAGCAGACAGAATATACTATGGACATTTAAAACAAGCTTTATCCACTAATTTATTAAGCAACTACTCTTTGCCAAGGACTGTTCCAGAAGCTGAAAATGCAGCAATGAACTAAACAGGCAAAGAGAGGCATCTCCTGTGGGAAATCCGTGTTTCTCTCTCTCTCTTTTTTTTTTAATGGCACACATGGAGTTTCCTCAAGCTTCACATTAAGTTTGAACAGCCAGTATTTTTATTTCTTCATAAAGCAGAACCTATGATGCCTTACAGAAACAAATCAATTTTTGTTTTTCTTTCAGTGAATTATTACCTAAAACATCAAATAAGGTGAATTTATTGTTGTTACCACTATTAAAATGTTGAAGAGAGGCAGAGAAATTCACAATGGTATTCAGCAGCCCAAACATGCCGCAACATCAAACATCTGCCCTGAATCCATCTTTGGGACTACACAGTTAATGGTATAAAATATTAAGACTCACCTCTGGACCATAAGAGGTGCTGTGCTGCATAGTAAGTACAGATGGATCCTCTGATGCTTTGAGTCTGAACCCCCATGTGGAAGCCACAGGCAGGCAAGGCAATTGGCTCGCCAAAGCAAAAAATGTTTTTGATATTCTGTTTTTGAAAAGTTCTCTTGCTTGTCATCACAAAGTCACTTAAAATCAGGGAGTCAATTTTGTATTCAAGAGGTTCTCATTCTATCAGCAAATGGTTTATAGGCACTTTCACTAAATCACCTCTCTAAAAGAAATAGTCAGGATGTAATCTGCATTGGCTTAAGGATATCCCTGCCTAAAGGCAAAGGAATGGCATAGATAACCCACTAAGAGCACATTATGCCTCAAAATCTGTGAAAATTTCTTCACATTTTTTGCTTCACATTCAAAGCAGTTTTGGTTGTGATCACTGAAAGACAGACTTTCTTTATTCATCTAAAGAAAGCATAACTTTTTATGTATTTTCACATACAAAGAATCTGCCTGCAGTATGGGAGACTGGGGTTCAACCCCTGGGTCAAAGGGAGATCCCCTGAAGAAGGGAATGACAACCCACTCCAGTATTCTTGCCTGGAGAATCTCGTGGACAGAGGAGCCTAGCAGGCTACGGTCCATGGGGTCGCAATGAGTTGGACACAACTGAGTGACTTACACTTTCACATACATCGTATACTTTCATATGTTTGTTTGCATATATATATATATATTTAACTGTATACTATGCATTTTATGTACTATGCTATTTATGATTTTATATATTAATACATCTATATATGCATGTCTCTAGTAATTCAGTAACTCCTCAAAATAATTTTTAATGTAGATACAGAGCTAATGCTGCTCTAATTAAAAAAAAAAAAAAAAAGAAAGAATGAGGGCTCAAAATGGAACTTGCTCAAACTCGTACATCTTGTCATAGAACCAGTTCATTTATCTCCAAATTCCTGCCTCTTTCCAATATTTCATGCTGACTTTACATATCTTGCATTTAGTCTTCTACACTTTTTCCATACCAGTAAGTTCATAACTAAATTTTCTCCAGAGAAAAATGTAAACACTTAAAATAATAACCATCCAGGGTCCTGTGAATGATAAAATACTATGACATATTTCATTTTATAAAATTAAAAAAATAAACCTCTTTCATACATGGAAACATCTCACAGAAATAGATTTTTGTAGCATTTTCATTCCTATTGATTAATAAGAAAAGCATTATGGAATAAGCGTTTAGAAAGTTGGGGTCCCAGGATGAGCCTGACTTCAAATGTTCCTGTACCATGTCTTAGAAAATTACATAATCTTTGTCAGCTTCTGCTTCAGTTCAGTTCAGTTCAGTCACTCAGTCGGGTCCGACTCTTTGCAACCCCATGAATCGCAGCACGCCAGGCCTCCCTGTCCATCACCAACTCCCGGAGTTCACTCAAACTCATGTCCATCGAGTCTGTGATGCCATCCAGTCATCTCATCTTCTGTTGTCCCCTTCTCCTCCTTCCCCCAATCCCTCCCAGCATCAGAGTCTTTTCCAATGAGTCAACTCTTCTCATGAGGTGGGCAAAGTCCTGGAGTTTCAGCTTTAGCATCATTCCTTCCAAAGAAATCCCAGAGTTGATCTCCTTCAGAATGGACTGGTTGGATCTCCTTGCAGTCCAAGGGACTCTCAAGAGTCTTCTCCAACACCACAGTTCAAAAGCATCAATTCTTTGGCGCTCAGCCTTCTTCACAGTCCAACTCTCACATCCATAAATGACTACTGGGAAACCATAGCCTTGACTAGGCGGACCTTAGTCGGCAAAGTAATGTCTCTGCTTTTGAATAT
>SJYX01014362.1:45508-57101 GCA_006410675.1 Oreotragus oreotragus
TGCATATCTGAGGTTATTGATATTTCTCCTGACAATCTTGATTCCAGCTTGTGGTTCTTCCAGCCCAGCATTTCTCATGATGTACTCTGTATATAAGTTAAATAAGCGGGGTGACAATATACAGCCTTGACATACTCCTTTTCCTATTTGGAACCAGTCTTCTTCTGCTTAATTATCTGTAAAATGGGTTTATCATTTTCCCTGGCCCTTAGTTTTGCTAAATGGTCTGAGTTTTTGAGTAGTTAGCTATCTCCGTTGGCAGAATGCATCTAAAAAAAAAAAAAAAGCTAAGTCTCTTCAAGGACTCAGGAAACTATGATGACCCATGAGCTAAATCCAGCCTCATGCCTGTTTTTATAAATAAAGTGTTATTGAAACATGGCAACATTCAGTTATTTCCATATGGCTGCTTTCACGCTGAAACAGCAAAGACCTTGGCTTATAAACCAAACGTATTTACTGCATGGTGCTTTACACATAGAAAAGTTGTGCTAACCCTTGGTCTTACCTCTTCACCAACACTCATTCAGACTAGTATTTTGATCAAGCCTGGCTGATCTGCATGTGACACAGCTAAGAACAGGATCTGAGAAAGGAAATTGAAAATTCCCTCAAACAAAGGTAACTGCTCCATGGAACAGATAAAAGTCAAACCTAAGAGTTTCAAGATGAACTGGAGCTATCAATCCTCAGGCATCCAGCAATAGTAGAAGAATGATACTAGGGGGAAAAGTTGAGAAAGTTTTCTTTTAAAAGCCATGATCCCTAAACACAAATGAAACTTATTTTATTTGAAAAACTAAACTGCTTCAACCCACAGTTTTTTATTAAAACTATTTATGAGTACCCTTCCAGTCCTTCACACATAAACCATGCAACACCCTTACCGGGCCACTGTACGTTCAAGCTTTGTGATGCATGTGAACCAGGATTTACCTGCACTACAAAGGTGAAAGGGAGATAAATTGGGTGATTTCATTACTTTCTCTTCAATGAAATCCTTATTTTATTGCTAAGCTTTGACACGTTTTCCAGAACCTCAACTATCTTTTCTCTCTCCCACTAAGAAGCAGCAGCAGCAGCACCAAAAAATCATCTGGACATCTAGATATTGCATTCAATAATTTATTGGAATCTCAGTCACACTGCTACAATGAAAGTAGGGAAGATAAAAAGGACTTCACCCACACTACAAGTAAAGGAGTTGGAATAATAGTCTTTTCTTTTTTTTTTTTGTTTTTGGTTTTTTTTTGCTCCCTTCAAAATATTAAATTTTATCAGTCAGAATCTAACAGCTCTGGGACCAGAACACACATTGTTGTTAACAATATCTCCATCACATATATTGCTTTTCCAGTGCAACCTGCAGGGCAATGATTTGTGATAAAGCTGATATAGGAAATGCAGAGGGGGACAGACATATAGCCAAATAAATCAGGTTAAAATGAAATTGATGGAATGAACTCAAAGGCAGCTCCTCACTCACTTTCTCCAGTTTTGATGCAGCATTTGGTGTTAATAGCTGCCTTTGAAACCTTTGTATCTGACCTATAGGTAGAATAAAGCACCAAAAACTACTAACATCTAGGCAGTGTTGCCATTTTAAGTTTGTCTTTAGGTGATAAACAAGCTTTCTCTAGAGGAGAAATGTCACCCTGTGGTACAGCTTTGGGCTTTGTATAACAGTTTACTGTGTCATCAGCCAGTGATACATCCTAACCAGAAGGGGCAAGATGAAGGTACAGGAGAATTATTTAGGGTAATTGGAATCTTTACTCTTAATTACTGCATTGTACTGCCTCCAAAGCAAATAACCACTTGCATTGTAAGTGGAAAATGAGCTCTGTCAACTGTGGATTATTTGATAAATGAAAATGAGAAAACGTGGCAAGATAGAGGTGAGAAAACAAAGCTAGGTGTTAACCTCAAGCTCTTTACAAAAATAAATTCTAGATGAATCACAGATCTAGATATAATAAATGAAATTACAAGGGTATTTAAGGGGAATAGTTTTATAATTCTAGGCTTGAGAAAATGTTTTTGCATGTGCCACAAAACAAACCAAATTTAAAGGAAATCAGCAATACATTAAATTACAAAGAAAATCAATTTTACTGCTACAATTTCTGTTATATAAAAATATGACAAAGTTAAAATAAAAGTTGAAAATTCTGAAAAGCTTGTAATAGAAAAAATATTAGCATGCTTAGAATAAATAATTTCTGGAAATTTGTAAGAAAAATCTGAACCCTTTTGTATAAAAGTAAGCAAAGATCATGCAAAACAATTTTGAATTTCTAATAAGTGCTAAAATGTTCAATTTATTAATAAACCATGACATCCAAATTAAAACAACAAAAGTTGTCACTTATCAGATGCTAAATGCAAATTTTAGCAATATATAATATTGACAGAGAAGGAGGAAACTGCATACTCAGTGATGCTGCAAATATAATCTTGTATAACTGTTTTTTGAGGGTTATTAATCAAGATGTATTCATATCTGAAATGTAAAACTTATTTTCCCCAGTAATTCCACATTCTAATATCTATTGTAAGGACATAATTGGTCACATGAATAAAGGAATATATAATAGTCATTATATCACTGTCTAATGAAGTTTAACTAAGCCCATTAACAGTTAATTATTTAAAATAATATGATAAAGTTCATATTATCAGACACTATGTAGCTATTTCAAGTGTGCATATATCTATTTATATTCCTTGATGCCTAATAATTGGAATCACTTTGAATTTATTTTGGGGCCAGCTTCTTTCATTTGAAAATTTCATTCTTGGTGTCTTTGACCACTTTTATGGCTTCAAGTAATATATATATTGGATTTGACAGGTGGTGCAGTGGTAAAGACTCTTCCTGCCAATGCAGGAGATGTGGGTTCAATCCCTGGGTTGGGAAAACCTCCTGGATAGGAAATGATAGCTTTCTCCAGTATTCTTAGCTGGAGAATTCCATGGATAGAGGAGCCTGGCAGGCTTTAGTCCATGGAGTCACAGGGTCAGACACAACTAAGCAACTGAGCATGTGCGCGCGCACACACACACAATACTTATATGCAATACAGATCTTTGTATCTAAATATATGACATCTCCTAAATGAAACTTTTAATTCCTTCCTCAAAGTATTTCTTCAAGTCTTCCTCATAAAAACACAGCTATCCTTTTATCATCTTTGATATCATTTTCTCCCTCAAAATCTGTATTCCATCCTGCAGCAAATGTTATTAATAACCCACATTCCTCAGTAGTATCTCCTCTTTTCTCATTTTCCATTGCTACGCTCTCACTCATATTTTTTTTCTCATTTAACATCTGAAGGACTGTATAGCCTCCCAGACTGTTTCACCACTTGCACAATTATAGTCTTTAATACATTATCACACATATTAGCCAAAGAAACTTAATTAAAAATTACATAATCTACTAAATCATATAATAGATTAAATTAGATAATAAAATCAATTTCTTAAAATTGAGGTCCTATTCTTCTTGGAATACTATTCAAAATCCAAAACAGTGTTTCTTAAGCTCTCAATTTAGTGCAGGCCAGTACTCCTGAGTTAAGAGAATAAATAATAATGAAAATATAAATATTCATTTTCCTGCTTTCAAAAATCGAAGAGTAAATGATATGGCGGCACAGTGCTGGGCTGAATTAGGGAGAGGTAGTATAAGAACTGATGCTGAAGAGGTTTTCAGCTGACAAAATAAAAGAGAATACTTGAAACAGATTAGTTGGAATAGAACATCTGCATTGAATCCATTTCTATACATGTCTCTAAGTAAAATCTCAGTGGCTCAATGGGGGAAAAGGCAGAAATTAAGCATTCTGACTTTCCAAATTTATCCATGCAATACCTACTTCCATCCGGGAGTCTCTGTTGATGAATTGCCCTAAGAAGATTCCTTAAGTCCGACTTATACCAAACACCAACAAGATTTAGAATGACCCTACTTGGAGCTTCTCAGAGACATAGTTTACCACTGTTAGTCTTCTCAAGTCATGCTGACAAGAAGGAACCCTCTTTGCATGCAGTTTTCACCTGTAGTTTGGCAGTTCCAAAATATTATTCTCCAGGTCAGGAGACTTGACTTTTAAAAGAAAGATTATGACTATCTAACTTTGACAATTATGAAATCCAGTTATTTTTAGATAAAGAAAGCAGTTTGGCAATTCTATTGATTACTACTAACGAGGGAAAAGGTACACAAAAAGGAAAACACACACCTGTATGCTTGTCCTTAGAGGACAACACTATAGTTAGACTCAGGAAAAGTGAAGTTCAATACAGAAAGTAGATGGTGACAGGTATTTACAAAGCAAGGCATGCTGGGTGATGTCTAAAAAATGGGACTAGATTATGAGATAAAACAGAGTCAAGACTTTGAGAGATATGAGAAATCCAACACAGCAATATCTTTGAACGTCATGATTACTTCTTCCTTCTATCTTTATGTCAAGCAGCAATAAGGTCTCACTTGATGTTCAGTTCAGTTCAGTTGCTCAGCCGTGTCCGACTCTTTGCAACCCCATGGACTGTAGCACTCCAGGCCTCCCTGTCCATCACCAACTCCAGAAGTTTACTCAAACTCATGTCCATCGAGTCGGTGATGCCATCCAGCCATCTCATCCTCTGTTGTCCCCTTCTCTTCCTGCCCCCAATCCCTCCCAATATCTGAGTCTTTTCCAATGAGTCAACTCTTCGCATGAGGTGGCCAAAGTATTGGAGTTTCAGCTTTAGCATCAGTCCTTCCAGTGAACACCCAGGACTGATCTTTAGAATGGACTGGTTGGATCTCCTTGCAGTCCAAGAGACTCTCAAGAGTCTTCTCCAACACCACAGTTTAAAAACATCAATTCTTCAGTGCTCAGCTTTCTTCACAGTCCAGCTCTCACATCCATACATGACCACAGGAAAAACCATAGCCTTGACTAGACGGACCTTTGTTGGCAAAGTAATAACTTTCCTTCCAAGGAGTAAGCGTCTTTTAATTTTGTGGCTGCAATCACCATCTGCAGTGATTTTGGAACCCCCAAAAATAAAGTCTGACACTGTTTCCACTGTTTCTCCATTTATTTCCCATGAAGTGATGGGACCTGATGCCATGATCTTAGTTTTCTGAATGTTGAGCTTTAAGCCAACTTTTTCACTCTCCTCTTTCACTTTCATCAAGAGGGTCTTTAGTTCTTCATTTTCTGCCATAAGGGTGGTGTCATCTCCATATCTGAGGTTATTGATATTTCTCCCAGCAATCTTGATTCCAGCTTGTGTTTCTTCCAGTCCAGCGTTTCTCATGATGTACTCTGCATATAAGTTAAATAAGCAGGGTGACAATATATGGCCTTGACATACTCCTTTTCCTATTTGGAACCTGTCTGTTGTTCCATGCACAGGAGCACCTGAGAGGAGCTACCCTACTTGATGTTAGTGGTTACAAATTAAAAGTGAGACCAGGTGTCAGGTTTGGACTTTTCTTTTAAGTGAAATTTTTAGTTTGGATTCAGCATGCTTAGGTTATCAGCAGATGAATGAAATGAAGGAAGAAGTGAGCAGTTGAGTCAAGGTGACTGAAAAAAAAATGGTTTGAATGTTAAATCAGGGGATTTAGTCTATTTAAAAAGGAAATGACACGAGGTCAGAGAGGGACGGGGTGTTTGTTAGGATTAATATATTATAGATTCCAGTGAACCAAAGTATTGTTGGAGTCCCTGGACATAGTGGCAGTGAGCTAGATAGTTAAAAAGTGGTGTTCCAGAGTTGGGGAGGTTGAAAATTAGATATGAGCAAAGCTTTGCATTTAGACAGGTAAACAAGGTTTTGGAGTCAGCTTGATGAACAAGATAGTAGAAGATAAGAAGTCAAGAAACTGATAAATCAGATTATTGAATACTGAATGTTGAGTATAGGGAAAGATGACAGAAATATTTTGGTGAGATTAAGAATAAGCCAGGAGATAAAGTCTTCAAGGATTGATGGGATGAGCTGGAACGAAGATGACATAGGTAGCATAATCTAATCGCCATGATTAAAGCAACTGAGGCATTGTATATGAGAAAGGAAAATTGTTTAAAAGTGGCATTGAGGGAAAAGTGGAACTCTTCATTCACAAGATGGGTAGTAAGAGGGCATGGGACACACTGCTATATTTAAAATAGACAACTAACAAGGACCTACTGCATAGCACAGGGAACTCTGCTCGATGCTCGTAATAACCTAGATGGAAAAGAATTTGTAAAAGAATAGATACAGGTCCATGTACATCCTGCTGTCCACCTGAAACTAACAACATTGTTAATCAACTATACTCCAATATAAAATTATAAATTTTATTTTTCAAAAGAGAGCATGGGCAAAAACAGTCCCCAGTTTGGAGGAATACAAGAGCATCCTCAGATGAAAGCCAGTTTCAACTGAAGCAATGTAGGGAGCAAAGTATAAAGATTCAACTGATTACTGACTTGGTTTCACATGGTCCGGGGAATAATTTCAGCAGCTGAGGAGGTTGGGAAATGGAGTCAGATATGAGAAAAAACAGAGTTATGTGTAGATGAGGGTCTGGGCAGTGATTGGTGACCTTAGAACTCAAGGCTGATTGCAATGTCCTATATCCACAATAGTGAAGATCCAATACATAAGAGATGGTAATTTCAAGGCAGATGTGGCAAGGATATGTGTTTGGGTAGGTGCTTGTGAAGGGTCTTGTCAAAACACCCTCTCTGTGTCTTCTGTGATTATGTAAAGTTAAGGGGAAAGGATAGTTTTATCTGGAGTGTTTGCAGACAGAGAGATGGAGGGTGGAGGAGAGAGGTGGAGGGTAGAGATGAGATAACTCAGACCATGGACAGTAAGAAGCTTCTTTAAGACACCTATCAATGAGGATGTTTGTGTTCAGAGCCTGATTTCTTTGTCAGTCAGAGCCAGGCTTAAGTTCTTGGCCCTCCCACACACTCATGATGAGAACTTAAGCAAGCCCAGGAACTGCTTTTCCCAGTGCTTGGCTTATTGGATACATATTAACTTTTATTAATATTAATGTTTATATTAATAATAATAGGACCCTCAACCTGCTAGACTTGCCAGGAAGAAATATCATAAATTTTGATGTTTGACTCAGCCAGATTTCATACCTTTTAAAATGAAAACACTAGGTTTATTAATACATTCTAAATAAATACTGAGACCCAGTACAAAGACCAAAAAAAGAAAGCTGAGAGGCAACTGGCATGGGGCACAGCCCCCTAGCACAATTGTTTACATTTGATTGCTCTTGCTTGAAACTGATGAAATAATTAAAATAAATCCTTTGTACTCAAAGGATAGTAAGATAAACTCTAGTAGCTCATATGGATGGGATTTCTGGAAGAATTAAATGAGGGTTATGTAATCTCCATTCATAAAACAGAATTGACTTATGCAAAACAACTCATTAATACGTATGTGGAAGTAGATCTCTCCACTTAAGGATTCTCAAAAAGGAAGGGGAGGGTAATCACCCTGCAATTGACTTGTTAAGTCATGCCTATAAATCTATACTCTTCCTCATTTGAATTTTCTGATGTAATGAGTAGAAATTTCTGACAGGAGATTATAGTTCAAAACTTTATTGCTTTATTAATGATCAGACACATTTTTTTTTTCCTTGCTCTATATTCCAGTGACATTGTTATATTGGTTTTTTTTTAAGTAAATTTATAGTTATATTTGAGCAGATGCACGAACACAGATAATAGAGTTTACTTTGCTCACCGCTTCTACTTGTGTTTGGCACATTGTAGGTGCTCAATAAATATGCATTACTTGAATGTGTAAATAAATGTGTTGAATGGCCATCTTAGAGTCTGGAAATACAGATGAACAGTTGCTTTTCCTCTGACTTTATGTAAACTATAACAGAGCTGCCTTCTTGCACCACCTTGGGTAGACCCCTCTTAGATTGTTTTAGACACTAACATAAGTCTTATTCTGAGAGTGTGTTTCCTACTCAGTGTGGTTTTGAGGCCAGCAACAAATGTGTCACCTGGAAGTTACCTAGAACTTAAACTATTGGGCCCCCATTTAGATTTCTTGGATCATAATTTACATTTAGTAAGATTCCCAAATGATTTTTATGCATATTAGTATTTTATAAGCACTAGTTGGATGATTAGGGAAGTGGGTTTAAACATCAGAATCTCTTGTATTACATCTCACCTACACTATTTTCTAATTATCCTAAGCATATTGCTTCATTTCTTGTCTAAAATTAGGATTATAATAGTAGCTTCTGTTACATGGTAGTTTGAAGGATTAAACTAAATTATACTCTTTAGCTAGAAAGAACTGTTGAAAAGATTGGTGATTCCTTTAAGGAGCATATATGCTAGCATCCCGGAGAAGGCGATGGCATCCCACTCAAGTACTCTTGCCTGGAAAATCCCATGGATGGAGGTTGTGAAGAGTTGGACACGACTGAGCAACTTCACTTTTACTTTTCACTTTCATGCATTGGAGAAGGAAATGGCAACCCACTCCACTATTCCCTCATTTCTACAAGAATGAAGAACAATTCTGGAACCAGAACAATTTTCTTCCTATACCATTGATCTAGGAAGTCTGAGAAAATGAAAGTAAACAGAGAATGTCTAGGGAAAATATTCTAAACTATTTTTCTGATAGAGGTAGACAGGACCTCTGGAATGAGTTATGCTTTGTGACCCTTCTACCAAGAAAAGTCACACCATCTACTGCCTGTGCAGAGCACATATTGATGGTATTGCAATAGCTATTGCCAGAGGTTGGTGAGAATTGCACATAGACAGTAACTGGGCTCCAGGAGTAGTAAACGAGGCACATAGTTTGAGAAGCCTCTTAACTAATATTATGGAAGAGGCTTGAGGAGCATCTAACAAATATGAGCTATTATTTTTGAGATATGATGTAAGAACCCACCATAAGAAAAACCAATGTTGTAAGCATTTGAACAGGTTTGTGAGGGGAATGTCATTCACTGAATCACCCACTTTGCTCTTGAGGATTCATGAGAGAAACTTCTCTCGGGTTCTAGAATCAGAGGAATTATGCTTACAGAAACAATTGACATGTGTTTAATCCCCTGAAAGATATGAACCCGTTTTTTGCCTTCACCACTGGAAAGCTCAAGTTTAGTGACTGGATAGAACCTTATGATATGAGTTTTTATTTCTTTTTTATTTTATTTGGGATTTTATTCTCCTTGAGTTTAGCTTACAAACCGAACCTCATATTTAATATGTATCATCAACTGAATCACACCCAGATATTAGAACTTACTGTAAGACTATCATAATTAAGAGTTTGGCATTTGCACAAGGATAGAAAATACACCAATGGAAGAGAAGGGAGAAAGCCTAACACAGTCCCAGGCATACTTGATCATCTTTAGCGATGTCCCTGAAAGATATGAACCCGTTTTTTGCCTTCACCACTGGAAAGCTCAAGTTTAGTGACTGGATAGAACCTTATGATATGAGTTTTTATTTCTTTTTTATTTTATTTGGGATTTTATTCTCCTTGAGTTTAGCTTACAAACCGAACCTCATATTTAATATGTATCATCAACTGAATCACACCCAGATATTAGAACTTACTGTAAGACTATCATAATTAAGAGTTTGGCATTTGCACAAGGATAGAAAATACACCAATGGAAGAGAAGGGAGAAAGCCTAACACAGTCCCAGGCATACTTGATCATCTTTAGCGATGACAGTATAGAACAGTGAAGCAAGGGCTGCATTTTTCATACACTGATTGACTCAATAGGATCCGTGTAAAATATACATATATATCGAACTGACCTTACCCCAGGCCAACAAATAAATAAATAACTTCCAGGTGCACTGCCAGTTTAAATATAAAGGTCAAGCCAATAAATTAAAGTAATAGTATAGGTGAATATCTTCATTTAATCAAGATAGGAAAGCATTTCTTAAACTTTTTACAAAAAGCATCATTACATATAGGGAACAATTGATAAATTGGACTGTATTAAATTTGAAAATTTCTATTTATCAAAACATGTTTAAGTGAGTTAAAGGCAAGCCACAAAGTAGGAAAAGCTATTCCTCCACATAAAAGCAACAATGTGCTCATAGCTAGAACCAATCAGTAAGAAAAAGAAAGATGGCTTAATAGAAAAATGAGTTAAATGTTTTCTTCTAAAACGGAGAGGATTTACATAAAGCCAGTACGCATAGGAAAGGTGCTCAAGTTCGTTAGTTACCAAGAAATGTAAATCAAGCCCAAATAAGATAACTTAGCAGATCCTCTTCAAATACTAAAATTTTAAAAAAGACTGACAAAATAGTTGACAAAAGATAGCATCAACTGTGGTCATAAAACATTGCTGGTAAGAGGATAAATTAATAAAACCACTAGAGACAACAGTTGACTTTATCTTTTAAAGTTGTAAATACACATACCCAAATGCCCTATAATTCTCCTCTATGGTATAAACAACAGATAAATATGTATACAAATGTACCAAAGATATAAACATGATTATTCATAAAGAATTATTCATCTTTCCCTCTAGAAATCATCCACATTTCCATTAAGATGAGAAGTCATTCAGTAATCGTAGTATACTTGTATAATAAAATATTATATAGCAGTGGAAATGAATGATCTACAGTTGCCCACAACAACATGAATAAATCTCATAAATACTGTTGACTGCAAAGCCAGACTCAAAGGAATATATATAGTGTGATTTTATTCAAATCAAATTGAAAAAGACAATATTTAACTATATATTTACAAGTCAAGATAGTGGAGAAGAGAGAGGAAGTAGAAACTGGAAAGGTATAGTAGGGAAAGGGCTTCTGGGGTTGCCGGTTTTCTGTCTCTGGATCTGGCTTAGCAATATTTTACTGTTCTTATATGTTTTGTAATTTTCTGTATGTGTTTGCTTCTTGGAAAAGATTACGTATAAATTAATATCTTAAAACAAGATGAACATTTCCAGAGGTTGACACCAAATCCTCTTTATCATTCGAATTTACTTTTTAAACATTTGATTTGGTTCTGCTATTTCAGTAACATATTAAAACTCCTAGAAAATAATTCATTTGTTTCTTTAGTACAAATAAGAATGTAGCTGTGAGTCCTGACTAAATCTGTAAATTTCAAAAGCAAAATCTTTATGGGTTATGTTCAAAAGTTCCTCAAAATCTTTGTCAAGTAGCATAAGAGTAATAAATAAGCCCTTTGGTTTTGGGTTTCTTTCTCTATTTTACAAACCAGGAGCTCTCAGTTTTGATTAGATGAATACCTTACTTTGTAACATTTTCTTTTTTTTTTTTTAATTTTTTATTTGAACTCCCAAACATGAACCCTCCCCCTCCACCTCCCACCCCACATCATCCCTCTGGATCATCCCCGTGCACCAGCCCCAAGCATCCTGCATCCTGCATTGAACACAGACTGGCGAGTCATTTCTTACATGATAGTATACATATTTCAATGCTATTATCCCAAAACATCCCACCCTCTCCCTGTCCCTTTCCCACTCCCTCAGAGTCCAAAAGTCACCTCTACACATCTGTGTCTCT
>SJYX01014362.1:64404-77880 GCA_006410675.1 Oreotragus oreotragus
GTCCTCACTGCTGGAAGAGCCCTCTGAACTTGAGCAGCTCAGCGGCTCTGGCAGAGGGGGGACCCACCCCTTAGGAGGTAGGCCCACAGTATAGAGCCGCTGCACGGGCTGGACCTGAGTGTCACCACATCAGGCTTATCCACCTGGTTGATTAATGACTGAGTCGCTCCCACCGGGATCGAGGGCAGAGAAGAGACGTGTTTCCAGGCAGACTTTCCCCTGTCTCAGGAGGGACACTCTGGCCCTTCTCTCTCTCAGGAGCCACCCTCTCAGGTGAGTTTCTGGAGGCTGGAGTCACAGGAGCCTTCTTTTCTTGGCCATGTCTGCGGCTCCCCACGCAGGCTCCTCGGCTTATTTGGCTGTGCTCTGTAACATTTTCTTCTCGAACCCCAACTCTTCACCTGTGCAGCTTGAATGTGCACTTTTATTCAAATGGACCCAAAAAGACTAGGTCTTACCAAATATGGGAAGTAAGAGAAAGCCTGCCTTTTGAAAAAGTGTCATTTCTGATAAGATACATACATAGATGTCCAACAGTGATGAAGAAGAAAAAAATGAGGCTAAGACATTGAATAATCCATTTTCCTGTTGATTTAGTAAAGAAAATACAAATAATAGTAGCTTGCTGTAATTCAGTTATGCAGCTAGTCTGAGTCCAGTTGTTTAAGGCTTAAGTTATTTTTAAAAGCAAAGACAAACTCTTCTCCTTTTTACAATACCTATTGATGTTTTTATATTAAAATAAAATTGAGAATATTAACTTCATTGGAACAATTTGATCATGAAAAACCAATACTAATATAACTGATTTATTTTATTTAATAAATTAAAGAAAAATATGTCAACTTACTTTGTTTAGTTATTTTCCTGATGTAAAAAAAGAAAGGTTAAAAGCCATCTAGCATTTTCAATTATAATTAGATATGCATTACCCACTTGACACATACTTCAAAATGATCAGAGCCTTTACAATTTCCAAATGCATTTTAAAGTGTTATCTTTAAAACTCCTTCTCCCAGGTCTTAATTTATTTTTCAGATATAAATGCACTTTGCCACCATATCATCAGGATCATGTATAACTGTTTTTATATTTCTTACATGTGAAAAAAATTTAAAGACATTATGAATCATCAGTACCCAAGGAAGCTTTTAAAATTTATTTCCAAATGTGAGGGGTTTCTTTTGTTTGTTTGTTTTTTGTGTTTGTACAAATACTGGGCAAAAGACAGAAATAAAAATACACATCCCCTTCCCTTGTGGTTCAGCTGATAAAGAATCTGCCTGCAATGTGGGAGACCTAAGTTTACACCCTGGGTTGGGAAGATCCCCTGGAGAAGAGCATGGCAACCCACTCCAGCATTCTGGCTTGGAGAATTCCATTGAGTGTATAGTCCATGGGGTTGCAAAAAGTCAGACATGACTGAGTGAGTTTCACTTTCACTTTTTCAAATAATATACAGGTATCTTTGGAGTTCCTTCTCTAAAGAGTCAAAGACCTTTATATCATTACTTTCACCTGGAGATCTTTTCTGTTGTTCTGATTATGGTTTTTTGATTTATGTGGATTCTGTTTTACTTCCTCTACCTACATAAAAAAAAATATATATATATATATATATTTTTTTAAGTCTTTTTGAGATTGAGATGTGAAAAATTCTAGGTCTGTAATAGGTTAATGACCAGGTGATGTGTTTGCCCCATTTTGAATTTCTTTAATTCCTCAACCTGCAAAACATGATTTGGGACAGATTACAGGTAGAGAATAAAATGAACAGCATTGCAGATATAAAATCCTTGGCATTTCTCTGGGAAAGAAAAAATTTACAATGATTGTAAATGCTCACATCTTTATAGCCCTTTAAAATGAAATATTATCACATGTTAACCTTGAGCCATCTAAAATTAAACCCTGTGACATGAAGCAAGAATTCTTTAACTTCATCCTACAAGTGTGAGAAGTGAGGTTTGGAGCATCCCTAAACATGTGCCTGCGTGTGAAGTTGTTTCAGTTGTGTCCGACTCTTTGCAACCCCACGGACTGTAGCTCACCCCATTCCTCTGTCCGTGGGATTTTCCAGGCAAGAATACTGGAGTGGGTTGCCATGCTTTCCTTCTAGGGATATTCCCAAGCCAGGGAATGAACTCACGTTTCAAGTCTCATGCATTGGCAGGCGGATTCTTTACCCCTAGAATCCCTAAATATGTATATGGTGGTTTTAATAATAAAATTAAGATCATTAATATATCAGATCAATATTTTTAAGGAAAAAGTATTAGTATTTTCAAACAACAGTTTATAAACAACTTCAAAATCTGCAACATCATTCAAAGCATTTCCATTGTTCTTAGGATAAGTACTGAAGTACCAGACTTGGTCTATTCACAGTTACATGGCCAGACCTCTCCCAGGCTCTCAGTCAACGACTCACAACAATATACCAGGTGCCCTTACCCACTGCTTTACATATAATAATGCATATTTGGTCCTTATAATAAACCTATATAAAGAGAATGGGCTTCCCAGGTGGTACTGTTGGTACAGAACCCACCTGCCATTGCAGGAGACATAAGAGACATGGGTTCCATCCGTGGGTCACGAAGATCCCCTGGGGAAGGGAATAGCACCCCACTTCAGTATTTTTGCCTGGAGGACCCCATAGACTGGAGCCTGGTGGGCTACAATCCATAAAGTCACAGAGAATTGGACACAACTGAAGCGACTTAGCACACACATGCTCAGACAGTGGATACCATTGACACCACTATTTTACACATGAATTCATACCTGTGTACATTGTCACACTGAGTGAGAATATTTTTGAAACATAGTTCATCTCTGGTGCCTCTGCCTAAAAGCTTCATGATATGATAGAATTTGCTGTTTTTTCTGGCATCTCACAGTATCACCCAATCATTCCATTATTTGTAGATTACACTTGGAAATAAAGAGTCTCTGAAATTTGGATATACCTGGCTCCAATTTATGGTTGAGCCTTGTCCTTGAAAACCAATTATTTCTGAATCATGGCTTGTCATGGCCTGGTTTTTTCTATTCCCCTCACATTTTCTCTAGTACTTGAGGCTTGTTTGCATTTGCATTCTTCTTGTTCTCCTGTGGACCTGAACATTCTCCTCCCCCATTTTCTTTATCTGGAACACAATCTAATATTTCAAGGCTCAGTTCAAGCCCCATTGTCTTTGGAAGGCTTCCCTAGCCCTTTGTCCAATCCAGACAAACTTGACTACTTTCTCTTCTGGTCTCTCTTATAGATTACATCTAACCCTCTCAAATCACCTGATGCTTTTTTTGAGGAGGTGCTGTGTGGTAAAGAATCTGCCTGCAGTGGAGCTGCAGGAAACATGGGTCTCATCCCTGAACTGGAAAGATTCCCTGGAAGAGGACTTGGCAGTCCACTCCAGTATTCTTGTCTGGAGATTCTCATGGACAGAGGTGTCTGGTGGGCTACAGTCTATAGGGTTGCAAAGAGTCAGACACAACTGAAGCAACTTAGCATGCATGCACATGTGGGCATTAAGAACATGGACTCCAGGTTCCAACTGCCCGTGTTTGAATACCGACTCTGTCACTTATGTGTGTGATTTCAGACAAGTTGGTTAATTCTTCTCCAGCCTCGATCTGGTCATCTGAAAAAGGGATTATAGTAACTTGATAGTGTTATTGTGAGGCTCATTGAAGTTAATTTACATAAAGCGCTTGGAGCGATGCCTGCTATATAATATGTATTATGCAAATGCTAGCAATTTCTTTCTTTCCTTTTTTCCTTGCTCTCAGGTTTTCACCTGTCTGCTCTGTGAAGACAGGGAGTAGCTATTTCTTATCTACCATTTGATCTTTAGTCCCTAGCACAGTGCTTGATGCATATAAATAAGGTGTTTTCTGGTTGCTTGGCTGATGAATAAATAAATGACCATTCATTTATTCAACCAGTCTAGCATCAGTCTTGCAAAACTGGAAGATTTCAGCAATAATAGAACAAACTTATTTAAAACATTATTTGTGATTAAATATTAAATAGTGGAGGACCAAAAAGTCTATTCATAAGTAACTTTTACCCAAGTGTTTCTCTATGCATTAGTAGAGGTATATATTATGAGTCTCAAAAAAAAAAAAAAATACAGCTCAGTGAAATTAGAGGTTTCTTTCAAAATTCTCTACCTTTTCTTTACTCAAGGATGACATTTTGAACAGCAATGACAGATGCAATGTTCTCTCACACAAACAGAGTAATTCATTAACATACATATGAAAGGAAGAAGTCTACATTCAACTTTTACCACCAAAGTCCTTCAGAAATAAAAGAAATTCAAAGCAGCTGCATGTGTAGCTTGTATAAAGTCAAACTGGTTTTATCATTCAAGAATGCCAGGGTGATAACAGAAGCTTTTGGTGACTAGACACTCACTGCATTTGCTTTAGGGTTGAGGTTGCTTGGAGGAAAAAAGAAAAGAGCTTAAATAAGAACCTACATGATAATTTGAAATGACAGAATCTTATGTGGAAGAATTGAAGGAAACTTTTGCAGTTAAATAATTCAAAACATACCTTTAATAAGTCTACAGAGAGAACTAACTTGCCTGAGTAACATAGCAATTTAAAGACAGATTAGATTTAGGAGGATATTTTATAACGGAGTTTTTGGGGTTTTGTTTTTTAAATATTTGGGCTGTATTCATGCATGGTTTTGTGGTGGGATGATTCAAGTTAAGGCAACTCTAACAGGCTGGAGTCTAAAATAAACTCCAAGGGAGATTTTGAATTGCTGAACATCAAGAAAGAAGTTGCAAACACAAGCCATCAACTATCTGGACACATTTACCTACAGAGCCTCTCCCATGGATGAGTTAGGTTCTGAAAGGTGGTTCATAGTTCATTTGTTCTGAAGGTCAAAGTGGTACTATACAACTGCCAACTGGTGGGAAGCAGAGTTGTTCACACAATTTTATTCTGATGTATAGTTTTGCTGTAATCTATGGAAATTCATATGAATAGAGATTCTGGACCCAGTTTGTCAATACGATCAAATATTTTATATGTTTAGTGTCTGTCTTACTTTGGTTTCTTTAGAAGCAAAGCCTGAAGCAGAGATTCAACTGAGTTGATTTATTGAGGAAACACTTGAAGGAGAAATGGAGGGATGGGAACTGGATAGGGCATAGGAAGGGGCTAAGCAAAAGGGGGTCTCAGCTGTTGTCTAGCTCCAGCCTGAGCCCATGGGGAGCTCTAGGGCAGGGGTTGAAGAAAAGGGATAGCTGTGGTCATTAACAGCTGGGCTCACTGTCCAATAAAGGGGATTTGAACCCAGCACCAATGGGGTCTACCACCAGGCCTATGTGAAGTTTACTGTCCTTTAGAAATGGATTATTATTTCAACAGTGATTATGTCAAAGGCCTATTAAATAAACAATGAAAGCCCACTTGATCTGTGTGAGCACTGTTTGAATTGGACTGAATACCTTAATACAAAAGACATGAGTTTTAGAATCTGATTTTTTTTTTTTTAACGGAACATAACTGTTTTACAATGTTGTATTGGTTTCTGCTGTAGAATCTGGACTTTTATACTAAAGTTACAGCTGATTCTCTAACAATATATTGTCTAAAAAGTCCCAATCTCAGTGAGCCTCAGGCTTCTAATCTGTAAAATGGAAATGATAGAATCATCCTCTTATGGTTATTCCACAGTTCAAGAAAGGTAATATATGTCTAACACTTAAAAGCCTTGAGAACAGCTGGTCTGGAAGAAGTTTTGAAATGTAAATGAGATTTTTCTATGAGTAACTGTAGCATTTTGAAATATATGGATGTTTGGCCAATTTGGGGGAGGAAATGAAAATATCAAAAGAATTAGAGTTACTATTTTCTGAGTGCCTATAAAGGACCAGGGGGTTCACATCATTACTCAGTTAAGTCCTGTCACTGTCCTTTGGATTCTGCTGTAATTCTCACTGTATACATTTCATAAATAGGCTTAATATTGTTAAAAGGTGGCCTAATTTCCTGCTGCTGGATATTTCACAGATATAGAATTTGAACTCAGGTCTGTTTGTAGGGAAAATTTTAGCATGTGACCACCATTGTTATGATTTTAAGAAAGGTACAAAAGCCTTTCTAGTAAAATAGGCAATGTTAAAAATTTATGAAGATAGTGATGAGAACTCAGATTAAGTTGAAGGTATGGCTAGAGGTGGAATGACTGTGTTGTGATGAGTCTATGTTTAGTTTTTTAAGGAACTCCCATGCTGTATTCCATAGTAGCTGTACGAGTTTACATCCCCACCAGTAATGCAGAAGGGTTTCAATTTTTCCACACCTTTGCCAACACTTGTTATTCTCTGTGGATGTTTTTGTTGTTGTTTATTTGTTTTGCTTTTTTTTTTTTTTTTGGTAATAGCCACCTTAATGAGTATGAAGTAGTGTTTTCTGGTTTTGATTGGTATTTGCATACTGATTAGTGATATTTAAGATGTTTTCATAGAAAAACAAATTTTTTTATTGGATAGTTCCCTTCTATTTTGTTCTCTCTTCTGCTTTCTGCCACTCCTTTCTCTGTATCTTCATTTTCTCTATCTCTCTCCCCCCTCCTCTCTTTTTGGAAAAGTAACCTTATTTCTAAGATTATGTGTAGATTTCAACGTGTATACAAATGTAATCTCTTTGGGTGAAATTTCAGAAAATCTGTTTTGTAAAACTAATATCCTGTGTACCTTAAATGAGAGTAGAAGAAATAATTTGTAAATGGAGTCTCCTGGGCTGTAAGTTATTAACACTTTTTGATTTATTTTTAAGATCTTTATGTACATTTGTTCAAAATAGATCATTCAGAGTTGTGTAATAGTGACAAAGCTAGAAGTGGTATTTTTCACATTTTTAAAATAAATTCTTTACTACTTGGAATGAACAACTGACTTAAGTAAGCTGGCAAGAGTACTTATGAGATCTGGGAAAGAAAAGGAGATACTTTATAGGTGATTAAAAAGTATTGGTTATTTTTAGAGTTGATTCAAGTCAACAGAGATAAACTCAACCAAATCTCTCCATGGAAAGAACAGGAAACATTTCAGGCAAGACACTGTTATAGTTACTGGACAGAAAAGGCAGAATTATCTGATTCTTTCTTGTTTGTTTGTTTTGTTTTTTCAAGTTTAAGACTTGAAACCTAAGACCCTTTAAGTCTGCAGGAGAAAGATCAGCTCATGGATGTAGATCTTGTTTCTCCATGAATAGTAATAGAAATGCTTTTAGGGAACAACAGTCATATACTTTCAACTGCCAAAAAAAAAAAAAAAAAAACTTTATGAAGAGACAGGAAAGTCAGCAAGGATAGAAGAACTGACTTTCCTCATTCATCCAATGAAAACATAATTTTTTTTCTGAAGGCAATGGCATCCCACCCCAGTACTCTTGCCTGGAAAATCCAATGGACAGAGTAGCCTGGTGGGCTGCAGTCCATGGGGTCTCTAACAGTCAGACAGACTGAGCAACTTCACTTTCACTTTTCTCTTTCATGCATTGGAGAAGGAAATGGCAACCCACTCCAGTATTCTTGCCTGGAGAGTCCCAAGGATGGGGGAGCCTGGTGGGCTGCCATCTATGGGGTCACACGGAGTCGGACACGACTGAAGTGACTTAGCAGCAGCAGCAGCAAATATTTTCTCTTTTTTTTTTTAGCTAGTAGAAGTTATGTTTTAACTTACAAAAATTTACAGTTACACATTTTTAAAGCAGAAAAATAAGTAAAAGAATAATTTGGAAATTAAAAATACAAATTTTTCATTTAAAAGGAGGAACAAAGAGAAGGAAATATATGGCCATATAAAGCACAGTGCATTAACTTTCATCATAGGTATTCAGTTATTTTCAAGAATGGAAAGAATCCATAACTCTGGAGAAGCACCAGGTGTAGCAAATAAATATGGTCTATGGGATTTCCTTTACCAGAAAATCAAATTTATTAAATTTATTTTTATGCAATCTTACCATGTATATCTCCTAGGGTCATCTTCTATTCAAGTGAAAAAAAAAATACATTATTTTGGCAGAGTCTTTCAAAGCCTGTGGAGCAATTGTTTACTTCTGTAAAATAAGTCTTCATTAATATTTTGTTCGCTATTGTTTTTACAAGTGATGGTCTTAGCTGAAATGTAGAAATCAAGTATTGTGATTATCTTTACCCTAAGTTTCAAATGGGGCTCCCCTGGTGGTTCAGACAGTAAAGAATCCACCTGCAATGCAGGAGACCTGAGTTCGATCTCAGGTTGGGAACAGCCACGAGCATTTTTTTTATATTCCATTTAGCCCTGTAAAATTTTGCATTATCCTTTGTTTCTAAAGATATAAATACATTCAGATACACTTAGCAATGCTTGTGTATATGTATACATGTGTGTATGTGTGTATATAGAGGACCACATACATATATGTACATGTGTGTATATTTATAATCACACGCACATTTATACACACATACTTATATACATATGTATTTATTTCTGAGTGTATCTGTATACATATTCAGAAACAAGGCTATTTGCAGAATGGTTAACATAGGGGAACTTTGTGTGGAGTTAGGTATCTTTGGAACACAAGACTTGCAATGAGAAACAGACCTAATTATTAATTTATATAATGGTGGTTGTGGTGGTAAGTTTAGTTGCTAAGTCATGTCTGACTCTTGTGACACCACGGAGTGTAGGCTGCTAGACTCCTCTGTCCATGGATTCTCCTAGGAAAGAGTACTGGAGTGGGTTGCCATTTCATACTCCAAATTTATGTATCTACTGATGATTAAAGTAGTTCTGTTAGGGGAAGCACACTGATTGAAACCGCCCACCCTGGTCAGACACCACAGTAATCATTTGCATGAGTTGTTTTATGACAAGAGGTCCTGGTAAGGAACACGGAACTAATAAGCCTCCACCAACTAGAAGAGTTTAGGAAAGGTCAAAATGAGACACCACATGTCCGACCACCTCCCTGAATCCTTCTCTCTGGCATTCATCTGGCTGAACAAGGCATGCACCACCAGGAAGGACTCTTGGGTTAGAGTGATTGGCTAAAGACAACCTGGAAACTAATCCCATCACCATAAAACCTGAGACTGCAAGCCATGTGCGGGGAAGGCAATGGCACCCCACCCCAGTACTCTTGCCTGGAAAATCCAATGGACGGAGTAGCCTGGTGGGCTGCAGTCCATGGGGTCGCTAACAGTCGGACAGACTGAGCGACTTCACTTTCACCTTTCTCTTTCATGCATTGGAGAAGGAAATGGCAACCCACTCCAGTATTCTTGCCTGGAGAGTCCCAGGGATGGGGAAGCCTGGTGGGCTGCCGTCTATGAGGTCACACAGAGTCGGACACGACTGAAGTGACTTAGCAGCAGCAGCAGCAAGCCATGTGACAGAGCTGTTCTCCTGGGTTCCCTTACCCTGCTGCTCTCTGCTCCGGTGCCCTTTCCCAATAAAATCTCTTGCTTTGTCAGCACATGTGTCTCCTTGGACAATTCATTTCCGAGTGTTAGACAAGAGCCCAGTTTTGGGCCCTGGAAGGGGTCCTCCTTCCTGCAACAGTTCTGCAGGTTGGGCTTTGGAAGTATATTTTATTCTGTAGATTTGAAAATAGTTACTTTTTCAAAATAACAGAAGGATAGACCTATTCGTCAGGGTCCCAAATAGTAGCTTCTCACTCTTTGGTCCCTGGTATATCCTCTGAGGAGGGCGCGAGTGGGAGTCTCAAGGCAGAAGGGGTATAAAGGGAAAGAAGTAAGGCTTCTGCTTCATCCACATCAACAAATGTAATTACTTTCAAACAAGGCTTTCCCTGGATCCAATATGAAACATTTCAGTCCCTGGAAACACTATATATAAACACTATAAGAAGCAGTATGTCTATTGTTCATCTGCTAATGTCCCCAAATGTCACCAAGGTAATTATTTGGATGACATTTATGTGACGCAGTTGGACATTGTTACAGTTAATATAAAGTCTGCCTTTGGCAACCACTTTATTACCACCTGCATCAAACTGCAGATGCATGATCACTTTTCCTGGGAGAAAGCTTTCCTCCCTCCCAAAATATCTTTGCTTTCTTTTATTCGTGTGCCCTTCACATTAATGCCCCATGCAAAAGAGGATGGAAAAAGTATATATAATCTTTATTTGAATATGTATATCTAGAACTTCATAGATGTTTCTAAATATAATTCACAAAATACAATAATACTGATATTTCCTGCTTTTTTTTTGAAACAGATTCAACTATTCCCAGGAGTCTGAATTCACAAAATACACACTGTTAAAACTTTTTACCTTTATAAATTCATATTTGCTCTCAAAGAGCATGTGATTGGCAAAGTTAGCTTTTTCTACTATGGTTATAATAAGAATATATTTTCAGAAACACAAAGATTATAGATTTTTCTCACAAACTCACATGCAAATTGGAGCTTTGCCTTCTGACTCAGAATTGTTCCCAGAGAATTGGTGGCCAGGCACTGGTATGTGCCAATATCTTGATCTGTGAGAGGGCTGCTGATTGCCAAACTGCCTCCATCCAACCTGTAGTGATAGCTCATGGTAAAATCAATATCTGCGCCATTTTGCTTCCACCTTCAAAGAAAAAAAATCAAATTATGCCTCCAAAATCAGAGTTGACCACTACTGATTTAAACAACATAGATTTGCAATTCCTGAGACTGTTAAAATAAAACAAAACATGGTTACATGTGGACACATCCTACCAGTTTCACTGAAGATAATGGTCTTCTTGAGCTCCATAATATCAATAACTAGATTATTTGAAAGATCTTCTAGTCTTTACAAATTACAAACATTCACCAAAACCTGTACAGAAAGGCAACAGAACTCTTGACATAAGAAATATAAAGTAGACATTCAGTCAATAACCCTGGCCATCTTTTTCCTTTAACAACTTTTCAAATAATATATACCATACCTGAACACCCACAACTGATACTGCAAAATTGAATGTCAAAAATGATTTAGACATGAAGTCCAAGAAGAATATATTAGAATGGCACAAAGAGTACAGAAAGGCAACAGAACTCTTGACATAAGAAATATAAAGTAGACATTCAGTCAATAACCCTGGCCATCTTTTTCCTTTAACAACTTTTCAAATAATATATACCATACCTGAACACCCACAACTGATACTGCAAAATTGAATGTCAAAAATGATTTAGACATGAAGTCCAAGAAGAATATATTAGAATGGCACAAAGAGAGCCAGCAAAGACTTTACAATGCCAATTTGTGGTTGATAACAAAACAAAAATAACCTGACTACTTTAGAATATGATTGTCTCTGATAGTTTCTTACTTGGAAAATTAATCATGCTGAAAATATTTCAACAGTACTTAGAAATGCCAAACTAAAATTATACCTTAACAAAACAAATGTAGTTTGAGAGGTTTTCATTTTAGGCTGCAAAAAATTTCTCGGCTTACCTAGTTGTCAACACTCTTTTAGAACATTAATGAAGTATCAGAAATCCTAACAGTTATATTTATTTTCAAAGAAGTATTAGATGATTTAGAAATTATTTTTTATTATTTTAAGAGGAATGAATACCCATTTGTTATCTTTAATGCNGTCCATCTAGTCAAAGCTGTGGTTTTTTCTGTAGTCATGCATGGATGTGAGAGTTGGACTATAGGGAAAGCTGAGTACTGATGAATGGATGCTTTTGAACTATGGTGTTGGAGAAGACACTTGAGAGTCCCTTGGACTGCGAGGAGATAAAAGCAATCCATCCTAAAGGAAATCAGTCCTGAATATTCATTGGAAGGACCGATGCTGAAGCTGAAACTCCAATACTTTGGCCACTTGATGGGAAGAACTGACTCATTGGAAAAGACCCTGATGCTGGGAAAGACTGAATGTGGGAGGAGAAGGGGACCACAGAGCATGAGATGGTTGGATGGCATCACCGACTCGATTAACATGAGTTTTAGCAAGTTCCAGGAGCTGGTGAAGGACAGGGACGCTTGGTGTGCTGATGTCCATGGGATCGCAAAGGTTCGGACACGACTGAGTTACTGCACTGAACTGGACACGGAGGCAGGGAGAGGGTGAGATATTAAAGGGGTATTGTGGGGCCACTAGAGATGAGCAAGGGAGGGGTTACTACAGAGCCAGAGCCAGGCTGGCTGGGGCTCTTGACTGTGAAGGGGCTGTAACTGCTGTCCTGCAGGCCTCCTGGAGCAAGACCCATGGAAGAATGTCTGGCTTCCCCCTTCCTGCCACCCTTCCGTCTCAGCCAACACCATCCAATGGCTGAAACTTAAGACAGCCTGTTGACAAAGGATCATGGGAAATGTAGTTTTGAGTACAGACTAGGGTGTGGGGGATGGGTCTGAGTAAAGCAGCGTTTGTCTGAGTTCATGCCTATAGATGATTTCCTGCCTGGGGGACTTTGTGTTGGTCCCAGGCTTTTCTCCTATGAGCCTTCTTGTGCGTGTCACTCAGTTCACATGTACCAGGTGCAAGTGCTTCTCTAAACAGTGTTTTCTAAACTTGCTGACCCACGGCACACACACACACACAACTGAAACCAGTGTTTATGAAGCAACAGTTACCCTAGAGTGTACAATGTGTGCTGATATTTTCTACCCTATTTTCTATTATTGTTGTTGTTCTTACCATCACCATCATCATCACCATCACCATCATCACAACCATCATCATCAGTACCATCAACATCATCACCATCATCACCATCACCATCAACATCATAGCTATCATCATCACTATCAGCAGCAGCAGCAGCAGCACCACCACCATCATCATCATCACCATCAACATCATTACCATCACCATAACCATCACCACCATCACCTTCATGATCACCACCATCATCACCATCGTCACCACCACCACCATCACCATTACCACTATCATCATCACCACCATCACCACTATTACCATCATCACCACCACCACCATCACCATTACCACTATCATCATCACCACCATCACCACTATTACCATCACCATCAACATCATAGCTATCATCATCACCACCATCATCATCAGCAGCAGCAGCACCACCACCATCACCACCATCATCATAACCATCCCCACCATCACCACCACCATCACCACCATCATCATAACCATCACTGTCATCACCACTGTCACCACCACCACCACTGCCACCATAATCATCATCACTACCACCATCATCACATCTGTCACCATCACCACCATCACCATCATTACCGCCACCATAACCATCACCATCATCATCATCACCATCATCACCACTGTCACCACCAGCACCATCACCAACATAATCACTATCACCACCACCATCATCATCATCACCATCATCATCACCACCTCCACTATAGCCATCACCATCATCGCCATCATGATCACCACCATCACCACCACCATCACCATCGCCACCACCACCACCATCACCATCATCA
>SJYX01014362.1:81297-91713 GCA_006410675.1 Oreotragus oreotragus
CACACACACACACACACACACACACACACACACACACACACACATAATCTAAAATGAATACAGTCATGAAGATTTTTTAAAAATAAATTTTAAGTTCGAAAGGGTCATATTAAAACTAAAATTCACATTTTGTTGCTAATGTGCATTGTCTGAAATATCTCTGCCCTTTGCTTTATTATCAAGAAAACTGGGACTCAGTCTGACATTTAAGCATTAGAAACTTTTTTTGTCCTCATTGTCTTTTAAAAGCATCTTGAGTATTTTATACCATGATAGTAGAAATAAGCTAAACCCGGTTAAGGGGACTGGAAATAAGACGTTGATTGCCTGTCTTTAGCCTCCTTATTTACAAGCGTTACAACAGAAGCCATTTCACAACATTGAAATTTGCAATCTCTTCATTCAGTATATTTCTTCACAGGTATTATTAGCAAATTGTTTTGAGAACCACTGTATTATATCTTTCCATGTGTTATAAGTCAATAGAAATTTTTATATAAGTACATGACTAGTCGATGACCTGCCTTACCTATACTTAACAATTGTTTCTTATTGTATAGGGATTTAATGTTTTTCCTCTTCTCTAATAAATTCTATCAATCTTTAGGAAGAATCAAATTAGTTCTCAAAAATAAAATTGTAACTTGAAGTATTAGGTGATTTCAAAAATATGTTAGTCACATATTTGTATATTTAGCCAAGTTTTAATTTAAATTACACAGCTTTTTACTTAAGGAAACAACCATGAACTAGATGGACCAATTTATAAACTAAGTAATCTTCATCTTCTAGTTGGACTTCATTGGTTGAGGTATTCTAAAGATAGAAAAGCCTTAATAAAGCCTAGATAATAAGACACAGTTTTCAGCTCTTTCGTTGTAAAAAATAATACTGAAGTTATTTTGACAAAGTTAATAGACAAGATAGAAAGTTTTCTTTAACCTTGTATATTTAAGTCATTTAGCTAATCTAGATAATTGTAAGATCAAAGTAATTATGTATATAAATATGGTATTTTTAATGGAACATATAAATCAGGAAAAGCCAGTGTTTTTTTTTTGTTGTTGCTGTTGTTGTTGCTTGTTTTGTTTTTAACCAAAATGGACTGAATTTGTTGCTTTTTGTGTGTGATGATTTACAATGCAGGAGACATAAGAATTGTAGGTTCAATCCCTGGATCAGGAAGATCCCCTGGAGGAGGGCATGGCAATCCACTACTGTATTCTTGCCTGGAGAATCCCATGGACAGAGGAACCTGGTGGGCTACACAGTCCATGGGGTCACAAAGAGCTGGGCACAATTGAAATGACTCAGCACACATGCACACACTAAAAATTAAGACCTTAAAAAATGCTTTTAAATCCTAAAGCCACAATAGTCATTTTAATATTATTCTACTTTCTCTATTCACACTGCACATGCAATTCTTACCAATACAATATCTTTAAGATTTACACAAGTATAAGGCATATATGCATATATTTGTGATGTCCACCCACAAAGTGAATCAGATTCTGCCTCTACTGTAATATTCTAAGAACAGAAACACTGCAGACCTTTCTTCCTTATTCTTTCAGAGGTATTATGTGAGGAACAAGTATATTTTTTTCTAGTTGCTCAGAATAAAAATTGCTTTTCTGCCTTAGATGATCCATAGCTGTCTTCAGCATATTTTTTCTAAAACCAATTCTTTTGGGTGATGGGATGTGTCAGTGGAGTCACAGAAACTGGTCTGATAAAAAATGTTTCAATCTGGATTAATTCCTTTTAGAGAAACATGTTCATAGTCATTGTATAGGAGGCAACTGAAGCAGTAGCTGCATATTGTGTGGAAGGGAGTACAAAATGAACTTGTGCTTTACAATCTCTTTCAAATTGGGGAAACAATCTTTTCCTGTCCTTTCTCTTATTTTTTTTCTTTCTTCCTGTATTCCTTCCTTCCCTTCCTCCTTCCTTCATTCTTTTTTTTCTCCCTTCCCTTCCTTCCTTTTTCTTTCATTCTTTTTCAATTCTCACTGTAACATAAACCCAATCTCAAGAATAACAGCTCTAAGCAAATCTAACCAGTAAGTTATAAGGGTGGTTGCTGGAGGATGAGGGTGGGATAATTATCACTTGGCAAGTGGCATGAGGGGATACTTTAGGGTACCAAAAATGTCTATCTTCATTTGAGTGGTGGACACACAGCTGAATGTGCTGTGCTGTGCTTAGTCGCTCATTTGTGTATGACTCTTTGTGACCCCAAGGACTGCAGCCTGCTAGGCTCCTCTGTCCATGGGAATTCTCCAGGCAAAAATACTGGAGTGGGTTGCCATTCCATTCTCCAACACAGCTGTATACCTATGTAAAAATTCATTGAGCTGTACACTTCAAATTAAGTCATTTTATAGTGTATATGGGCTTTGCTGGCAGCTCAGTGGTAAAGAATCCACCTACCAATACAAGAGACATGCGTTTAACCCCTGGGTCAGGAAGACCCCCCAGATTAGGAAATGGCAACCCACTCCAGTATCCTTGCCTGGTAAATCCAAGGACGGAGGAGCCTGGTAGACTACTACAGAGGAGTCCATGGATTTGCAAAGACCTGGACACAACTTAGCCACTAAGCAACAACAACAACAACAACAAATGGTGTGTATACGTTACCCTGAAGACAAAGAAAAAAAAAAAACAGCATGGTGCTCAGAAGTAGAAATTTACCTATAATGGGGTAAGGGGTAACCATTAGCAGCACAATTCAGGATTATTTCAGATTTTGACAAATCCAAAGGAAAAATAGCATCTTGTGGTTCTTGGGTAAAAATAGGAGGGCTCAAGCCACCATCACCTGGAAAAAGAAAAGAAAAATTACACCACGTGGAAAATACTTGACCCTGTTTTGAATGCAAACAGTATTAGACATCAAGTAAATAGATATTTTTTAAAATATTTCATCTTGAAACAATCTCAAACATATGCAAAGTTTCAAGAATGGTACAAAGAATTTTCTTCCTATACCATATAAGAGTAGCTTTGCAAACATGCTACATTATCCTAAATGAATTCGTTTCTATTTTTTATAAAGGACACAATAAAATGATCAAAATCAAGGAATTGACTTTGTTTCAATGCTAGCATCTAACTGTCAGTCCCTTTCTCTGTTTTTCCTTGATAAAATACTTTGTAGAAAAACGTTCCAGCAGAGAATCATAGATTTCATTTATTGTTTTCTCTTTTTAGTCTCCTTGAAGGTATTAATTGAACACTTTCTGTTTTCACTTGATTTTCCTCACTTGGTAACTTCGAAAATTACAAGGCACTGATTTGGTTAAGCTTCACTCAATTTAGGCTTGTCTAAGGGACAACACGATCAGGGTCCTCATAGGAGCTGTATGCTGAAAATATGGGTAATAAAAAGGGCCTATAAAGATTTTTTTTTTAGTTTGTTTAAAGATAATTAAAGCAGTATAAAGACTGGCTCTTATTTTTAAAAATTATCACCATGAAAAGAAAACACTCCCCACCATCCAGAGTTTACTGATCACATTGTCTTACCCTCCTGTCCCTCCATTCCCCTCCCGCGAAGCGTGTTTCCGTGTCTGCTGTTTAATTATGATTAGATTCAGGAATGTTGGGTGCTTCAGATAGCATCCTATCAGATGGTGCAGGACTTCTGTCTCATTTCTGCTGAAGTTAACTTTGATCACTGGTTAAGGTACTGCCTGCGAAACCTCTCCACTATGAAATTACCTCCCCTTCCCCTTATAATTAGTAGGCATTTTGTGATTACAGACTTTGAGACAATGTAGATATACTGTTCCTTATTGAGAATTTAATTTTTATTTATACGTTTCTATCAGTATGAGCTACTCTTTCAGTGTGAATCCATAGCTTCTTATTTTATTAAATAAGGATTTTTTAATTACATGAAGTTATTTATTATTACATAAAGACAGTTATAATTCGTGACTACTTTGACGCCCCAAGTGTCACTGTTTTGGGCAGCAGGAGCCTGTTCAAGCTGGCTTCTTTATCTCTTTGACATGTGCCTGTCATTCTTTGTTCTCTTCCTTACTTTCCGGTACAAGAAAGTGTTTCAGAATCATCTTACAGTTTTCCTCTTCCAGCCATCAGAGTGGTCTTTGTTTCTAAGAAAATTTCATTTTTTAAAATTAGAGAATGGTGTTTAGAAACCATGATCTGGATGCTAAGTGTACTCACTGAGGTGTTTTTGCTCTGAGGACCTTTCAGTATGTGCATGTGTGTGTGAGTGTGTATGTATGTGTGTGTAGGTTTTATATATTATGTGTATATGAATGCATGTAAGTATGTATAATTTTACATACATCAGTTGTTGTTTAGTTGCTAAGTCACACCAGACTCTTTTGCAACCCCGTGGAGTGTAGCCTGCCAGGCTCCTCTGTCCATGGATTTCCCAGGCAAGAATATTGGAGTGGGCTTGGGTTGCCATGTCCTTCACCAGGGGATCTTCCCGGCCCAGGGATCAAACCTATGTTTCTTGCATTGATAGGTGGATGCTTTACCATGGAGCCACCACTGCTGCCACCAGGGAAGCCCATACACACGCACATATATACACATAGATCGATGGATAGATAAATAGATAGATAGATGCATATGTGTATGTGTTTAGAGTCCACACCAGAGTCTGTGGTAATTCATAGTGAGTTTGTTCTAGGTTTATTTTTTTTCTGTCTATATTTTTAACTTCCTATTCCAGCCATGAGAACCCTGGTCTCCACTATTCTCAGTGTATTTATGCATTTGTTCAATCTCTCTATATGTAACAACCGCCTATTACTGTCACCAACTTC
Source organism: Oreotragus oreotragus (assembly GCA_006410675.1). NCBI lineage: Eukaryota > Metazoa > Chordata > Mammalia > Artiodactyla > Bovidae > Oreotragus > Oreotragus oreotragus. Next base: position 86,112 of record SJYX01014362.1, read on the forward strand.
TCCCCTTTATGGAGCTCCTCTTCACTCTGTACAGATTGTGATACCTGCTTCAAGTTTTACTCCCATACCTGCCCTGTGACCCCTTATTGAGCTGTCTCTTGCCTCCTTACCTCACTCAGGTGCTGACCCTGTGCAGGGTCTCTTTCCTGTGTAGATGCTCTGTTTCATTACACTTGACTTCTGACACTGTGTGCATGGTCATATTCCAAGGTGGATAACTTTCACATCCTTGTGTAGGATCTAACACCTCGCACTGGAATGTCCTTTCGTTCTGGAGATTCAGTCCTTACTTTGCTTGACTCCAGTACCAGATTGCAGGTTTCTACTTTTACCACCCTCTCTTGGCAGTGGGGCCCTCTTCAGGCTTCCCAGACTCTGATATTTATTGTTAGACCAGCCCACTAAGGGTGTGCCCTTTTTGGCTCTGCCACTCCACAGGGCCACTCCTGCACTACCCCTTTGCCTTGCATGCATGCCTATCTCACTCCTCTCAGTATCTAACATATGGGCTGCTGTTGTGCTCATCTTCCACATGTGGATGCTCACATTACCTATCTCCACTTCAGGACTTTCGAACTGAATTGTTAAGAAAGAAAAGTATGTAGGAAAGGGAGAGGAAGAGTTTAGTATTCATGGTTTAAGAGAAATTCTGTGTGTGTGTGTGTTTTTAATGTGCAAATGAACACATAAAGCAAAAACATCATCATATTAAGATTTAAGGACATCCAGTCCAGAACTCTACTAGTTGTACTTGAGGGTCATGTAGGAGCATGCTCATTTCCTCTGATACCTACTGCAGCTCGCGATAATCTCAAATTTGGTAGATATTTTAAAGACCATTCAGGCCAGACTTCTTGGTGTGGAAAGATAATAGAACTAATGGTTTATATCATGTGCTCTTAAATCAAATGGGCTTTAGTGGATTTGCGAAATTTGCAGTATCTTCATTGATAAAATAGAATATGTGTATCAAATGGCTATTTTGAGATGTGATGACATGCTACTTATAAAGTTTATCACATTGTGCCTGGTACAAGTGAATAATAGTCATCAGACTAAGAAAATTACCATCATTATTGTCATCATCATCCATATTATTATTGCACACAAGAAAAATAAAACCCAGGAAGTTGAATCATCTTTTCCAAATTCATCATCAGCTTTGAGAGATAGAAAGAAATCAAACTTAGGCATCTTGATTCTCTCTTCACTTTTTTCACCATCCACTTAGATCCATATCTTTCTTCCAAAATATTTGCACCCAGGTATAATAAATTAACTCTGTCACTTTATCTTAAATTTGTAATTGTATTATATTCCATTATTTACCTAAAATAGCAGACAGATGGGGGTTTTCATTCCAGCCTAGTTAGTTCCTGTCCTGTGAAAGTCACTCAGTCGTGCCTGACTCTTTGCAATCCCATGGACTGTAGCCTTCCAGGCTCCTCTGTTTANCTTGATTTTCCTCACTTGGTAACTTCGAAAATTACAAGGCACTGATTTGGTTAAGCTTCACTCAATTTAGGCTTGTCTAAGGGACAACACGATCAGGGTCCTCATAGGAGCTGTATGCTGAAAATATGGGTAATAAAAAGGGCCTATAAAGATTTTTTTTTTAGTTTGTTTAAAGATAATTAAAGCAGTATAAAGACTGGCTCTTATTTTTAAAAATTATCACCATGAAAAGAAAACACTCCCCACCATCCAGAGTTTACTGATCACATTGTCTTACCCTCCTGTCCCTCCATTCCCCTCCCGCGAAGCGTGTTTCCGTGTCTGCTGTTTAATTATGATTAGATTCAGGAATGTTGGGTGCTTCAGATAGCATCCTATCAGATGGTGCAGGACTTCTGTCTCATTTCTGCTGAAGTTAACTTTGATCACTGGTTAAGGTACTGCCTGCGAAACCTCTCCACTATGAAATTACCTCCCCTTCCCCTTATAATTAGTAGGCATTTTGTGATTACAGACTTTGAGACAATGTAGATATACTGTTCCTTATTGAGAATTTAATTTTTATTTATACGTTTCTATCAGTATGAGCTACTCTTTCAGTGTGAATCCATAGCTTCTTATTTTATTAAATAAGGATTTTTTAATTACATGAAGTTATTTATTATTACATAAAGACAGTTATAATTCGTGACTACTTTGACGCCCCAAGTGTCACTGTTTTGGGCAGCAGGAGCCTGTTCAAGCTGGCTTCTTTATCTCTTTGACATGTGCCTGTCATTCTTTGTTCTCTTCCTTACTTTCCGGTACAAGAAAGTGTTTCAGAATCATCTTACAGTTTTCCTCTTCCAGCCATCAGAGTGGTCTTTGTTTCTAAGAAAATTTCATTTTTTAAAATTAGAGAATGGTGTTTAGAAACCATGATCTGGATGCTAAGTGTACTCACTGAGGTGTTTTTGCTCTGAGGACCTTTCAGTATGTGCATGTGTGTGTGAGTGTGTATGTATGTGTGTGTAGGTTTTATATATTATGTGTATATGAATGCATGTAAGTATGTATAATTTTACATACATCAGTTGTTGTTTAGTTGCTAAGTCACACCAGACTCTTTTGCAACCCCGTGGAGTGTAGCCTGCCAGGCTCCTCTGTCCATGGATTTCCCAGGCAAGAATATTGGAGTGGGCTTGGGTTGCCATGTCCTTCACCAGGGGATCTTCCCGGCCCAGGGATCAAACCTATGTTTCTTGCATTGATAGGTGGATGCTTTACCATGGAGCCACCACTGCTGCCACCAGGGAAGCCCATACACACGCACATATATACACATAGATCGATGGATAGATAAATAGATAGATAGATGCATATGTGTATGTGTTTAGAGTCCACACCAGAGTCTGTGGTAATTCATAGTGAGTTTGTTCTAGGTTTATTTTTTTTTCTGTCTATATTTTTAACTTCCTATTCCAGCCATGAGAACCCTGGTCTCCACTATTCTCAGTGTATTTATGCATTTGTTCAATCTCTCTATATGTAACAACCGCCTATTACTGTCACCAACTTCTCCCCTTTATGGAGCTCCTCTTCACTCTGTACAGATTGTGATACCTGCTTCAAGTTTTACTCCCATACCTGCCCTGTGACCCCTTATTGAGCTGTCTCTTGCCTCCTTACCTCACTCAGGTGCTGACCCTGTGCAGGGTCTCTTTCCTGTGTAGATGCTCTATTTCATTACACTTGACTTCTGACACTGTGTGCATGGTCATATTCCAAGGTGGATAACTTTCACATCCTTGTGTAGGATCTAACACCTCGCACTGGAATGTCCTTTCGTTCTGGAGATTCAGTCCTTACTTTGCTTGACTCCAGTACCAGATTGCAGGTTTCTACTTTTACCACCCTCTCTTGGCAGTGGGGCCCTCTTCAGGCTTCCCAGACTCTGATATTTATTGTTAGACCAGCCCACTAAGGGTGTGCCCTTTTCGGCTCTGCCACTCCACAGGGCCACTCCTGCACTACCCCTTTGCCCTGCATGCATGCCTATCTCACTCCTCTCAGTATCTAACATATGGGCTGCTGTTGTGCTCATCTTCCACATGTGGATGCTCACATTACCTATCTCCACTTCAGGACTTTTGAACTGAATTGTTAAGAAAGAAAAGTATGTAGGAAAGGGAGAGGAAGAGTTTAGTATTCATGGTTTAAGAGAAATTCTGTGTGTGTGTGTGTTTGCATGCATGCCTATCTCACTCCTCTCAGTATCTAACATATGGGCTGCTGTTGTGCTCATCTTCCACATGTGGATGCTCACATTACCTATCTCCACTTCAGGACTTTCGAACTGAATTGTTAAGAAAGAAAAGTATGTAGGAAAGGGAGAGGAAGAGTTTAGTATTCATGGTTTAAGAGAAATTCTGTGTGTGTGTGTGTTTTTAATGTGCAAATGAACACATAAAGCAAAAACATCATCATATTAAGATTTAAGGACATCCAGTCCAGAACTCTACTAGTTGTACTTGAGGGTCATGTAGGAGCATGCTCATTTCCTCTGATACCTACTGCAGCTCGCGATAATCTCAAATTTGGTAGATATTTTAAAGACCATTCAGGCCAGACTTCTTGGTGTGGAAAGATAATAGAACTAATGGTTTATATCATGTGCTCTTAAATCAAATGGGCTTTAGTGGATTTGCGAAATTTGCAGTATCTTCATTGATAAAATAGAATATGTGTATCAAATGGCTATTTTGAGATGTGATGACATGCTACTTATAAAGTTTATCACATTGTGCCTGGTACAAGTGAATAATAGTCATCAGACTAAGAAAATTACCATCATTATTGTCATCATCATCCATATTATTATTGCACACAAGAAAAATAAAACCCAGGAAGTTGAATCATCTTTTCCAAATTCATCATCAGCTTTGAGAGATAGAAAGAAATCAAACTTAGGCATCTTGATTCTCTCTTCACTTTTTTCACCATCCACTTAGATCCATATCTTTCTTCCAAAATATTTGCACCCAGGTATAATAAATTAACTCTGTCACTTTATCTTAAATTTGTAATTGTATTATATTCCATTATTTACCTAAAATAGCAGACAGATGGGGGTTTTCATTCCAGCCTAGTTAGTTCCTGTCCTGTGAAAGTCACTCAGTCGTGCCTGACTCTTTGCAATCCCATGGACTGTAGCCTTCCAGGCTCCTCTGTTTACGGAATTCTCCAGGCCAGAATACTGTAGTGGGTAGCCATTCCCTTCTCCAGGGAATCTTCCTAATCCAGGGACTGAACCCAGGTCTCCCACATTGCAGGTGGATTCTTTACTGTCTGATCCACCAGGGAAATGCTAGTTAGTTACTAGCTATATAATGCTGGATAAGTTACTTAACTCTGACCTACAAAGCAGCAGTACTAAGTCTTACATTGTTGTGTTGCTATAAAAGTTGATTGGGAAAGAGTGAGTTAAAACAAACTTTTCTTATTCCAGTGCTTAATGGAATGAGCAAGGAATTATAAAAATGAGTAAATAACAAACAGAAATTAGCAAGGTCTGGGCAACAATACTTGTTAACTCATCTTATGACCCTTAAAGTGAGATTTCTGCTGTGAACCATCCTCTTTTTACAGTGGGGGAAATACTAGGAAAACAGTTTGATTAAGGAGGATTTGGGGATTATATCTTTACTAATGATATTGTTCCAACTACCAATTTAAGTTAAAGTTTGTGGTATTATAAAGTGGTAGTTTTTTGCCTTTCACACTGTGTGTCATCTGCTTGTACTAGGATAATGATGTCTAAACAACTTAAAGCTGTAGATCACCCCTAATGTGGCCTATAAAATAATGGGCAATACACAATGCACATGTAAGGAAACTGGCTTAAGTCCCTTATTGCATTACCTAGAATTGGCCATAAACCCTTGCTGAACATTCTGCTAGTATAAGCCACCAGAGAGAATCAGGCTATTAGCACCCAGCATTTAGGGATATGATGCACACTGGGAAAGGCAAGCAGCCACCCTAGCTTCAATGGGCCAAATATTTGATCACATAATGCTTTCTACTGAAAGACTGATGATCAGCAGGAGAAACTGTGAAATAAAAATTCACATTTTATGGCCAGACAAAACAATTTAAGAATTTTTTT
>SJYX01014363.1:19181-47723 GCA_006410675.1 Oreotragus oreotragus
TACTCCTTTGAAGAAAAGTTAAGACCAATCTAGACAGCATATTCAAAAGCAGAGACATTACTTTGCCGACTAAGGTCTGTCTTGTCAAGGCTATGGTTTTTTCAGTGGTCATGTATGGATGTGAGAGTTGGACTGTGAAGAAGGCTGAGAGCTGAAGAATTGATGCTTTCGAACTGTGGTATTGGAGAAGACTCTTGACAGTCCCTTGGACTGCAAGGAGATCCAACCAGTCCATTCTGAAGGAGATCAGCCCTGGGGTTTCTTTGGAAGGAATGATGCTAAAGCTGAAACTCCAGCACTTTGGCCACCTCATGCAAAGAGTTGACTCCTTGGAAAAGACTTTGATGCTTGGAGGGATTGGGGACAAGAGGAGAAGGGGCCAACAGAGGATGATATGGCTGGATGGCATCATGGACTCAATGGACATGAATCTGAGTGAACTCTGTGAGATGGTGATGAAAAGGGAGGCCTGGCATGCTGCGATTCATGGGGTCGCAGATAGTCAGTCACGACTGAGCGACTGAACTGAACTGAAGTGATGCTTCCAAGGCTCTCCACAGACTGGGCAGTGAGTATGTTTCCTGGTGTTTGGAAACTTCTCTGTTTTTAAGACTCCCTTCCTGGGACAGAGCTCAGTCCTTACCTCTTTTGTCTCTTTTTTTGTCTTTTATGTTTTTTCCTACCTCCTTTTGAAGACAATGGTCTGCTTTTTGGGTGCCTGATGTCCTGTGCTGGCATTCAGAAGTTGTTTTGTGGAATTGACTCAGCGTTTAAATGTTCTTTTGTGGAGGAGATTGTTGTCTCCTAGTCCTATTCCTCCGCCATCTTCTCATTTTTTCTTATGGCAAATCAATTGCAACAGTGTTTCTTGAATGAGCTTTCCCATCTTCACTGACTTGTAATTCAATTTTTGCCAAATCAATTCATCTACATATATGGTGCATTCTACCCTGTCTATTTTCCTCCATTTGCTTCATTTGGTCTATTGCTTTGTGGTAAATTTTAATATTTTTGTCTTTATCATCTACACAATTGTCTTGTTCCTTTCATTTTTTTTAGATCTTTTATTAAAAAAAATAGAAACTGATTGTAAAGAACTACCACAAGCTAATTGCAAACTTCTACCAAAAGTAAGTTAAAGAAATTGAATAGAATTTCACTGACTTTATAAGTTAATAAACAAAATCAACATCTTTAGAAAACTGTCTTTCTAAATAATAACTCTACTATAATTCTTCATTTTCTTGCACTCTATAAATTGATGCATTTTTTACGTTTTGATTTATTCTGTTTTCATTTTCATTCATTTCTATGTATTTTCTAATTTCCTGTGTGACTAAATTTTGATAAATTATTTATTTAAGGGTCAGTTATTAAATTTCCAAAAGTTTGTGAATTTTTCAGTTTTAACTTTGTTGATTTCTAAATTCTAAAGAATGAAGATATTTTGCATGGTCTCTACTTTTCAAATCTATTGAGACTGAATTATTAGGCTAACATGGTCTATTCTTAAATATGTCATATATACTTAAGAAGAATATGTATGACTTGATGTTGGATAGTGTTCTGTATTTGTGCATTAGATTTATTTAACTAGTTTTATTGTGTTGTATAGGTCCTTCAGTTCAGTTCAGTCACTCAGTCATGTCCAACTATTTGTGACCCCATGGACTGCAGCAAATCGGGCTTCCCTGTCCATCACCAGCTCCCAGAGCTTACTCATATTCATGCCCATCAAGTTGGTGATGCCATCCAACTGTCTCATCCTCTGTCATCCCCTTCTTCTCCCATCTTCAATATTTCCCAACATCAGGGTCTTTTCTAATGAGTCAGTTCCCTACATCAGGTGACTTAATTATTGGAGTTTCAGCTTTATCATCAGTCCTTCCAATGAATATTCAGGACTGATTTCCTTTATGATTGACTGGTTGAATCTCCTTGCACTCCAAGGGATGCTCAAGTGTCTTCTTCAACATCACAGTTTAAAAGCATAAATTCTTTAGCGCTCAGCTTTCTTTATAGTCCAAACCACACATTCATGCACNAGCTTCATCATCAGTCCTTCCAATGAATATTCAGGACTGATTTCCTTTATGATTGACTGGTTGAATCTCCTTGCACTCCAAGGGATGCTCAAGTGTCTTCTTCAACATCACAGTTTAAAAGCATAAATTCTTTAGCGCTCAGCTTTCTTTATAGTCCAAACCGCACATTCATGCACAACTACTGGAAAAACTATGGCTTTGACTAGACAGAACTTTGTTGGCAAAGTAATGTCTCTGCTTTTTAATATGCTGTCTAGGTTGGTCATAACTTTTCATCCAAGGAGCAAGTGTCTTTTAATGTCATGGAAGCAGACACCATCTGCAGTGATTTTAGAGCCCAAGAAAATAAAGTCTGTCACTGTTTCCATTTTTTCCCCATCTATTTGCCATGAAGTGTTGGGACCAGATGCCATGACCTTAGTTTTTTGAATGTTGAGTTTAAGCCAACTTTTTTCACTCTCCTCTTTCACTTGCATCAACAGGCTCTTTAGTTCTTCTTCACTTTCTGCCATAAGTGTAGTGTCATCTGCATATCAGAAGTTATTGATATTTCTCCTGGCAATCTTGATTCCAGCTTGTGCTTCATACAGCCTGGCATTTTGCAAGATGTACTCTGAATGTAAGTTAAATAAGCAGTGTGACAATATGTAGCCTTGATGTACACCTTTCCTACTTTGGATCCAGTCTGGTTTTCCATGTCCAGATGTAACTGTTGCTTCTTGAACTGCATACAGATGTCTCAGAAATGCAGTTCAGATGGTCTGGCATTCCCATTTCTTTATGAATTTTCTATAGTTTGTTGTGATCCACACAGTCAAAGGCTTTGGCGTAGTCAGTAAAGCTGAAGTAGATGTTTTTCTGGAACACTCTTGCTGTTTTGATGATTCAAGAAATGGCAATTTGATCTCTGGTTCCTCTGCCTTTTCGAAATCCAACTTGAATATCTGGAAGTTCACAGTTCAGGTACTGTTGAAACCTGGCTTGGAGAATTTTGAGCATTACTTTCCTAGCGTGTGAGATGAGTGCAATTTTGCTGTAGTTTGAGCATTCTTTGTCATTACCTTTCTTTGCAATTGGAATGAAAACTGAACTTTTCCAATCCTGTGGCCACTGCTGAGTTTTCCAAATTTACTGGCATATTGAGTGCATCACTTTCTCAGCATCATCTTTCAGGATTTGAATTAGCTCAACTGGATTTCCATCACCCCCACCTGCTTTGTTCATAGTGATGCTTCCTACACTCGACTTAGCATTCTAGGATGTCTGGCTCTAGGTGAGTAATCAATCCATCGTGGTTATCTGGGTCATGAAGATCTTTTTGTTTAGTTCTTCTCTGTATTCTTACCACTTCTACTTAATATCTTCTGTTTCTGTTAACTCCATAACATTTCTGTTCTTTAATGTGCCCATCTTTGCATGAAATATTCCCTTGGTATCTCTAATGTTCTTGAAGAGATCTCTAGACTTTCCCATTCTATTATTTTCTTATATATATATATATATATATATATATATATATATACATTTTGCATTCATCGCTGAGGAACACTTTCTTATCCCTCCTTGCTATTCTTTGGAACTCTGCATTCAAATGGGTATATTTTTTCTTTTCTCCCTTGTCTTTCACTTATCATCTTTTCTCAGCTATTTGCAAGGCCTCCTAAGACAACCCTTCTGCCTTTTTTCATTTCTTTTTTTGGGGATGTTCTTGATCACCACCTCCTGTAAAATGTCACGAACCTCCATCTATAGTCTTTCAGGCACTCTATCAGACCTAATGCCTTGAATCTATATGTCACTTCCATTGTGTAATCATAAGGGATTTGATTTAGATCATACCTGAATGGTGTTGTGTTTTTGCCTACTTTCCTCAATATAAGTCTCATTTGGCAATAAGGAGTTCATGACCTGAGCCATGGTAAACTCCATTTCCTTACTTATCTCTGTTTGTTCAAACCATTATGGAAAATTACTTAATATTTTTAATATATTAAACTATCTGTAGGTGAGAACTGCCTATTTCTACCATTAATTCTGTCAGGTTTTACTTCATATATTTTGATGACATTATTATTATGTGAATGTCTATAATTGGTTCATCTTTTAGTGATTGTATTAATATATAATGTCCTTGTCTCATATCTTTTTCTGATTTATAACCGTTTTTGTCTGATATGCATATAGCCATTCCTGCACCCTTTCAACTGTTACTTCCATGGAATACTTTTTGAATCCTTTCAATTTTAGCATGTTTGTGTCTCTAGATCTACAGTAAATCTCTTGTTTAAAAAAAATAAAAGTCTCATTGGACCACTTGTGTTTATCCAGTCTGTAAGTTTGTGTTTTGACTGAATATTTAATCCATTTACATTTGAAAAATTATCGATAAGGAGGGACTGATTTCTATCATTTTTAAAATTTGTTTTCTTTTTACCTTGTAAGTTTTTGTTCCTAATTTTCTCCATTACTATGCTACTGGGGGTTTTGATGAAGTGTTTACTATCTGTGTTCTTACATTTTGTGTATTCCACAGCTATTTTTTGTAACCACTAACATTTAATTGTTACATTTAATATCCTAATTTTAAGATATCTTAATTTGAACTTATACTCATTTAACTTCAATTATGTTTTAAATTCCACTCATTCAAAACTCTGTCCCCACACCTTTCATTGTTGTCCCCAAAAGATATCTTTGTATATTTTGTAGCCAAAAGCATAATAACTCTTTTAAATGCAGTAGTCTTTTTTATGCAGCAACCAAAGTGTGGAGTTACAAATCAAAATTACACTATCTTTTAGAATAATATATTTTTAATATGTTACTCTGCTATATCATGTGAAAACAAAAAGTGGAGTTACAAATTATTGTTAGGGTAAAATAGCTTTAACAATTATCTATGTATTTACTTTTATTTATATTTTTGTTTCTTAGACAGCTTTGAGTTATTTCCTTGTTCTTTCTTTTCATCTTACAGGATTCTCTTGAGTATTTCTTGCAGGTAATGTTTAATGATAATAAACCTTTTAAGCCTTTGTTAGGGAATGTCTTAATTTTTCCTTTGCTTGTGAAGGTCAGTTTCTCCAGAAAAAGGATTCTTGGTTGACAGGTGGTTACTTTTAGCCCTCTAAATATAGACATATTATTTTTATATTGCTTCACTCTGCACTTTATTTTGCTTTACAGGTATTTCATTTTTTACAACTTGAATTTTTTTTAATGGCTTTGCAACAAATAAACCTATTGGGTGTCATTTTTCCAACAGCATTTGCTTATTTTGTATCTCTGTGTCACATTATTGTTAATTCTTATAATATTTCAAAATCTCCCTCAGCCTAAAGATTATGAATTACTGAAGTCTCAGCTGATAGCTGGCATTTTTTAACATTAAAGTATTTTTAATTAAGATATGTACATTTTTAATACATAATGCTATTGCATACTTAATAGGCTATAGTATATTGTAAACATAAATTTTACATGCACGGAAAAACCAAAAGGTTCATGTGACTCAAATTATTGCAATATCTGCTTTATTGCAGTGGTCAGGAACCAAACCTATAACATCTTTGAGTTGTACTTATACATCATTCCACTGATTTCTGGCCCCAAAACTTTCTGATGGGAAATAGATTTATAACCTTATTGGAGATCATTTGTATGAGAGAAATTGTTTCTGTTTTGCTGTTTTCAATATTTTCTCTTTGAGTTTGACATTTGAAAATTTTACTTCAATGTCAGAATTTTGTTGCAATATGAGAATCTGAATTCTTTGGGGTTTGTTTAGCTACTTGGATATTAACTATCTGCATTTCATTAAATTTAGGAAGTTTTCAACTATTACTTGTTCAAACATTCTCAATAATTCTTTTACCTCTCTTTTCCTCTATTGAAGCTCGTGTAATATATCCTTTGATCAACTTGATTGTGACTCACAGGTCTCTTAGGCCTTGTAAACTTTTCTTTACTCTGTTTCTTTCTATTCATTAAAATTAGTAATTTCCAACATTCTATTTTTTAGTTTGTTAATGCCTTCTTTGGCCTGCTTAAATATGATTTGAATCCCTCAGTGAAATTTTTATTCCAATTATATTCCAGTTACTGTACTTTTTGACTCTATAATTTCTTTTTGATTTTTTGTTTTAGCTCCCTCGATCTCTATTGATATTTACATTTTATTACATATTATTTTCTTGACTTTTTTCATGTCTTCTTTTAATTCTTTAATTATCTTTAAGACAGTTCTTTGAAAGTTTTTTTTTCTAATAAATGTACCATCAAGTCTTTTTCAGTGACAGTATCTGTTGATTTATTAGTATTTTTTTGAATGAGATGTACTTTCCTGTTCTTTACATGTCTTTAAAAAAAAAACAACTGGATATTTGAATCTAATAATGTGGTAATCAGATTCTCCCCATTTCCCAGGGTTTGCTGATTTTATTATTATTATTACTATTATTTTGTCTTTGATTGTAGTAATCAGGCTCTATTTTGAGGATCAGGCTAAAGTATAAACCTAATTTTTTCTCAGGTCTTTTACAAGACTTTTCCCTAGCATTTTTGACCACTTATAATTATCCCCTTACATACCTTTGCTTTCAAATTTTGGCTCCTAAAAGGAAGAAAAGAAAAACAGTGAGAAGGTAGGGTGCTGGCCTTTGAATTTCCTGGGAGTCATTTCAGATGGAGAAGGAATTTTCAACCATGGGGGAAAGTGCACCAACAATTACTGCCCGGCTATTTGTCTGCACCTTTGTGATCAGAGGCAGCACTCATCAGAGCACAGACCCCTTATATTTAAAGGACATGTTTGGTTTTTTTTTTTCCTGTCCCTTGACTCCCACAAACCATATGTAAATTAAGGGATGGATGATAGAAAACTGGTACAGTGTTAGGAGCTGAACTTAATCTACACTAACTACATAGCATCATCTAGCCTCTCCTGGAATTTTCAAGCTTTCAGTAGACTCCAGAGTTCCAAGATAGTTGCATCTTCACATCAGACAGATTCTGTCAGTGTAGTTATAGTTTGGGTGGAGTAGAGATTCCCAGTGCTTCCCACACTACCATCTTCCCAGATTCTCTGTTGAGTTTTTTGTGTTAAACAGACTATACTGGGACAAGTCTCATTTAGTCATACTATGCAACTTGTTTCATATGTTGCTATATTCGATTTGCAACTAATTTGTTCCAGATTTTTATACCTATATCTATACACAATATTGGCTCTATTTTTATTGTAATATCTTTAAATATATTTTTATCATGGCAATATTTTGATTGTATACTGAGATATGGATTTCTCCATCTACTTTTTTCTGAGAGGATTGTGAAAAAAAATTACTGTTTGTTGTTTACATTTTTGATAGAATTTACCAGGTATGTCCTCTGTACCAGAGTGCTTCTTTGTGGTGAGTTTATAATTACTAATTCAATGTCTTTAATTACCACAAATCAGTTCAGATTTTTTATTTTCCCTTGAGTGAGTTCCAGCAGTTAGTATGCTTCTAGAAATGTGTCCACTTATTCTATATTATACAGTTTGTTGATATACAGATATTTATGATATACCCAATAATCATATTTTGGGGGCTTCCCTAATAGCTCAGTCGGTAAAGAATCTGCCTGCAATGCAGAAGACCGAGGTTCAATTCCTGGGTCGAGAAGATCCTCTGGAGAAGGAAATGGCAGTGTTCTTGCTTGGAAAATCCCAAGGACAGAAGAGCCTGGTGGACTACAATACATGGGATCACAAGAGTTAGACACGACTTAGCGACTAAAACACCACCACAATCATATTTATTTCTAGAAGGTTGTAGTTAAGTATCTTTCTTCATTTCTTATTTTAATGATTTAATAGTTTTGCCTCTTCTTTATTGGTCAATCTAGGTAAAGTTTTGTCAGATTTGTTAATCTATTGAAAGAACTGATTCTTAGTATCATTGATTCTCTGTGTTTTTCTACTTTCTATTTCATTCATTTCCACTCATAATTTCCTTCTTTCTATAAAATTTCTGTTTGGGACGCTATATTTTTTGATTCTTAAAATAGAAAGTTAGGTTTATTGATTTTACATATTTTTTTTTGTTTNAGTTTTGTCAGATTTGTTAATCTATTGAAAGAACTGATTCTTAGTATCATTGATTCTCTGTGTTTTTCTACTTTCTATTTCATTCATTTCCACTCATAATTTCCTTCTTTCTATAAAATTTGTGTTTGGGATGCTATATTTTTTGATTCTTAAAATAGAAAGTTAGGTTTATTGATTTTACATATTTTTTTTGTTTTATAAATTCCCTCTGGGTACTTCTCTTACTGTATCTCATAATTACTTGTATGTTTTATTTAGGATTTATGTCTGTATGTGTGTGCTAAGTCACTTCAGTCATGTCTGACTCTTTGTGACCCCATGGACTGTAGCCTTCCAGGCTCCTCTGACCATAGGATTTTCCAGGCAAGTGGGTTGCCACTTCTTTCTCCAATTTATGTCTGACATTTTGATACTTGTCTTTCACTTATCTTGACTTGTATCTTGCTGAATTTTTCCTTGACTATCTTCTTTAAATAGATATTTCCACAGTCCTATATTGATTCTTTTTGTTGTTGTTGTTGTTTAATGATATCTTTCAAAGTTATTTTTGTGGTTGTCCTAATGATGACAGTTACCATGTTAACTTTCAAAAATACAGTTTTGTTTATGAATTTAATTCAATAATATACAAAAGTTTGCTCCCATATGGCTCCACTTCTTCCTTCATGCTATCATCATAGAACATATGTCTTTATACATCATGTGCTCATCAACACATTTTTACACTTATTTATTAATACATTTGTCTGCTTAATCAGAAGAAAAAATGCAAGGAAAATATATTTATACAGTCTTTTATGTAGCTATCTTTCTCACAGCTCTTAATTTCATTATGTAGATTCAAGTTTTTGCCTAGTATTCTTCTGTTTCAGCCATAACAACTCTTTCTAGTATTTCTCATAGTACTTTGTACACGATCTTAAAGATTGAGGGAATAAAGAGAAGAGGGCTACAGAGAATGAGATTGTTAGATAGCTTCACTGACTCAATGGACTTGAACTTGAGCAGATTCTGGGATATAGTAGAGGACAAGGAAGCCTGGTTCCTTGTTCACAAAGGACAGTTCACAAAGCACAGACTATAATTCTTGGCAGTCTATTTATAGAGTTTTTGCAGTTCATGGGGTTGCAAAGAGTCAGACAGTACTAACTGACTGACGAACAACAACATAGTGAAGGGATAGTCTGCTAGCTACTCATTTTCTCAGTTTTATTTATCTGAACTGGTCTTTATTTCTTATTCATTTTGAAAAATAGTTTTACTGGATGTTGAATTTTTGATATATGCTCTTTTCCTAGTAGTGGTATTAGTACATCAGTCTATTGCTCTCTGTACTTCATGGCTTCTGACAATAAATCTTCTGAAAATCTTATAGAGCATCCCTTTTATATGATAAATTGCTTCTCTCTTACTGTTCAGATGATTTTTCTTCTTCTTTGTCTTTCAACAGTTTGTTATGCTTCAAAAATTTGTTATGTTTCTTTGATTGTTTGTACTTGGAGGTTTCCAGTCTGGTGCTAGTGGTGAAGAACTTGCCTGCCAATGCTGGAGACATAAGAGATGGAACGTTTGACCCCCAGGTCAGGAAGATCCCCTGGAACAAAGCTCGACAAATCACTCCAATGTGCTTGCCTGGAGAGTCTCAAGAAGAGAGGAGCCTTGTGGGCTACAGTCCAGAGGGTTGCAAAGACTCAGATATGATTGAAGCAACTTAGCATAGCACGGCATACATTGTACCTGGAGTTCACTGAGATTCATTGTGTGTGGTTTAATAGTGTGTGGTTTAATAGTGTGTGGTTTACTGGTTTTGCAGTCATTAAGTGCTCAGATATCATTGTTGCCCCTTTCTCTTCCATCCTCTGAACCTCCAGTTGTGCATATGTTGATACCTTAATAGAGGCCTGCAATCTCTGAGGCTCTGTTCATTTTTTTTAATTCATTTTACTTTCTGCACTTAATATGAGATAGTTTCATTTATCCTATAGTCCACTGCTTCTTTCTGGTGCTTTTCCAGACTTGAAGTGGAAGCACACTAGTATATTTTAAATTTAATTATTGGACTTTTTAACCTCCAGAAATGCACTTTTTTCCTTTTTGCCATTATAATTTAAGTCATCTTATTCATGCTATCTTCATTTACATATTATTCTCATATCTTCTTTTAGTTCTTGAAATATAGCTACTTAGATCTTTGAGCATTTTAAAAATAGCTGATTTAAAGTCTTTATCTTGGAAGTCTAATATCTGGGTTTCCTCAGTTATGGTATATTATTTTTTTTTTTAATTTCATTGTTCATACATATAATATACATACATGCATTTTATTTCTTATTTTTATTTACCAATTACTGAAAGATATGCCTTAAAGTATCTTATCATGATATTGAATTCATGTATTTCTATTTGTAGTTCTATCAATAATTATTTTGTTTGTGATTGTGATACACTGTTATTAACTATATACAAGTTTTAAATTACAATTGTTGCCTAGTAAATTCAATATTACTGCCATGTGGAGATTTGATTTTCTATGTAAAGTTTACTTTTTGTATGAGAAAATATTTTGTGAATTATGAATATGAAAAATACTAGAAATATATAAATATGTATGAGTAGTTCATGTGCATATGTTAATATGTATAAATTTACCTCTACTTTAGTATTATTATTATGCCCATTTTTAAATAATTTGAAAAAAATTAAACAGTTCACAAAGGACAGACTATAATTCTTGGCAGTCTAGTTATAGAGTTTTTGAACATTTTCTGTTTGTTTCTGTACAGCATTTGCTTTATGTACATGGTAGTTTATCATTTTTCTTTTTAACATTCCTATGATTGCAAAGTGTCATTTAGAAACAATATCTGCCAGAACTTTAAAAGCTTTTCTATCAACATCTACTTCAATAATAGTGCTTTCATAATTTACCACTCTGTTATTAGTAATCCATACAATATGGGTTTTTATTTGCTTCTGGTATTAGTAATCCATCCCATATGGATTTTTATTTTCTTCTAGTTTATTATTCATTTTTTTGTAGTTTATGCACATGTAACTACTGCATAAAAAGAGAGTTTTTCCAGACTTTTATAGATAAAACTTTGATTATTATTTAAGATATTCATGTTTGGAATTAAATAGCAATAATTAAGCAAAAACAACCTGTTTATTTTAAAAAAGGAAATTAATGAATGCACTTCAATAACTGCTGGGGTCCAGCCCAGCAGGATCTAGGGGTACCCTTAGGAGAGACGGCGTTGGCATCAGAAAAGAGAGAGAGAGAGAGAGAGAGAGAGAGAAAATGACACGATGAGACCAAGCTTCAGTGAGTGAGGCCCATAACTTTATTTTCAAAAGGAACTTTTATACCTTGACTTGTACATAGAGGGAAATGAAAGATGCAATGTCATGCAGAGTCAGCCCAAACATTACATCTGTTTTGTCTTTATTGAAACCAGGATTTTTTCTGCATACCTTTCCCATAAACAATGTTGTGTACATTATTTTCTGGCCTTGGAGGCCTGTGGACATTTTATGACCCTCTTTTGATAAAGGCTGCTCAATCAGAAAACTTATTTTCCCTTGAAGTGTTTTTTCTTTATATTTCTAATCTATGTCAGCCTCAGAAAGTGCTAAACAGAGTTACATTCTCACGGAGCAAAGACACAGTGAGTTACAACAATGAAAGAACCAATAAGCTCAAAGGTCTGATGTGGTTAATTCCAAGGCTACTACTTGTTTTTCTTACATTCCAACTATGTTAACTAATGCACTTCCAGGTGCACAATGGATAAGGGATATGGGCACTCTTGGCAGCGAGCATTGGCTCAACAGTGATATCCTACACCAGCACTACTCTAATAGTTTTTTAACTCTTTGAAAGGCTCTATATTTTTAGAATGCTTTAGGCTTCCCATGTCTCTCACAGTTGGGAGGCTGTGAACAATCACATGTGTAGCTGCAGGAGTCTGGATAAACCTGCCAAGCAAGCTAGAATGCCAACAGAGGGGGTTTGAATTGAAATATTCCTTTCATGCCCAAGAGACTTATCAACTAGAGCCCTAAGTTGATTTTTTTTCCAGAGAAAGGTGATCGGGGATAGCCCCCTGTTAATATCAGAAGAGTTGGTGAAAGGCACAAAATAGTAAGACAGACAGATTCTAGTTTTGGGGTAAATGCTCGAGCAGGTCCAGGGGGTTCCTCGAATCCTGATCCACCTTGCTCGTCAGGTCTCTTCCACATTACCTTGTCATGGGTGGAATCTCCCGTGCTGACTCACAGCAAATAACTATAACCATTTAAGAGTTGTATTAACAATTTAATCAAAAGCTTATACCAAGAAATAGGGGTAAAACTTTTTTATTTCTTCTCTTCTTTATTTCAGAGTTCAAATTCACCATCTACATCTTCTCTCTCTCTTTTTAATCTCATGGTATCTATTTCCAATCCAAGATCATTTGGATTTATTTTCTTTTTCCATTCACTGCCATTAATCATCTGATTCTGCAATAATGACTACAATAACTTCTTAATTTGCATCTCTGCATCGTATTTTACCAAGTTCTCACATTTCCTCTCTACATTGTGAATAGGACAACTTTACAGCTAATATATGGCACTATCTCTCTCAATTCAACTCTGTCTGCCTGCAAGACAATGAATGCAGTTTATTTGAATTGAGAGTATCCTCATAATCTTATTGTTTTACTCCTCACCAAATTATAGCCCTTTCATCTTGTTGTTTTAAAAAATTTTAGCCTTTGCTTATTGTGCCAAGCCCTTCAACAGCATTTCTCACTGGCATTTGGGTACACCAAGGCTGTATATTGTCACCTTGCTTAACTTATTTACAGACTACATCCTGTGAAATGCCAGCTGCATGAATCACAAGCTGGAATCATGATTGCCAGAAGAAATATCAACAATTTCAGACACGTAGATGACACTAACCTAATGGCAGCAAGTGAAGAGGAAGCAAAGAGTCTGTTGATGAGGGTGAAAGACAAGAGTGAAAGAGCTGACTTAAAAGTGAACGTTCTAAAAACTAAGATCATGGCATCCAGTCTCATCACTTTGAATAGATGGAGGAAAAATGGAAACAGTGACAGACTATTTTCTTGGGCTCCAAAATCACCACAGATGGTGATTGCAGCCATGAAACTAAAAGATGCTTGCTCCTTGAAAGAAAAGCTGTAACAAACCTAGACAGTGTATTATAAAAGAGACATCACTTTGTTGACAAAGTTGTCTATAGTCAAAACTATGGTTTACCCAGTATTCATGTATGGATGTGACAGTTGGGACCATAAAGAAGGCTGTGCACCAAAGAACTGAGGCTTTGAACTGTGGTGCATTAACCTAATAAATGCACACACACACAAATATACCCATATAAATACAAGGAAGACAATCAAATATTACTGCTTTCACTTTTGTATGGTCATATTGTGCATTAATTTTCTATTGCTACATAACAAAGCATGATAAACGTCAGGGCTTAAAAGAATACTCGTTATCTTACATATTTTTCATTCAAATATTGGGCATTGCATTACTGGATTCTCTACTCAGGATCTTACATAACTAAAATTAAGATCCTAGCCAAGCTGGCTCCTTTCTGTAGCTCTAGGTATGTTTCAAACTTATGCCAGTATTGATGATATTTATTTTTATGTGATTGTATGATGGAGTTTCCACTTTATTATCCATTATCTGTGGGGTCATTTTCAGTCTTTAGATGCTGCCAACACATTTTACCAACTTGGTCTCTCTACAACTGAAATGCTCCACATCTACAGTCCTTCCTATAATCAAAGAGAAGCAGCAAGGAGTGAGATCAAGTGAGATCAAGTGGGTGCCTTAGAATTCTGCTTGCCCTATATGATCATAGTGAAGTCAAGTCACTCAGTCGTGTCCGAACCAGGCTCCTCCGTCCATGGGATTTTCCAGGCAAGAGTACTGGAGTGGGGTGCCATGGTCATACCTTTGACTTATTATTTGTATCTTCTACTCTCTATTCCCCCTAGAGAAAGAAATGGCAACCCATTCCAGTATTCTTGCCTGGAGAATTCCATGGACAGAGGAGCCTGGTGGACAACACTCCATGGAGTCACAAAGAGTCAGACACAACTGAGTGACCAACACACTCTATTTCATATTCCCTTGGCCTTCAAAAGCACCTCAAGTTTTGTGTTCCCTTAACTGCTGAAATTACCCAAGCCTTCTATGAAGATTAATTTTCTGTGTGTACTTGACTGAATCAAAAGATAACATAATCTGGTTAAACATTATTTCTAGATGTGTCTGTGAGATTGTTTTGGGGAGAGTTAGCACTTAGATTAGTGGGCAGAATAAGAGAAGTTGTACCATTTAATGTCGTAGGCATCATTCGACTCATTGACATGGATAAAATGAAAGAGTGGAGGAAAGCTGAATACTTTCTCTGCCTGATTCCTAGAACTGAAGCATCAGTCTTTTCCTGCTCTGGTACTGGACTCAAAAGCAAAACCAATACAATATTGTAAAGTAATTAACCTCTAATTAAAATAAATAAATTTATATTTTAAAAATAAATAAATAAAATGCCCGTTACCCTGGTTAAAGCAAAACAAAACAAAACAATCATGCATACCTCTGGTTCTCAGTCTTTGAACTTGGAGTGGAGGTTATTTGTTAACCATTTTATTGAAGCATAATTGGCACACAGATAACTGTGCCTATTTAATGTATGCAATTTGATGTGTTTGAAAATGTATATATCCATGAAACCATCACCATAATCAAGGTCATAAACTTATTTATCACATCTAAAAAAAGCCTTTCCTGGGTCTCTTCCTTGGAAGTGATAAGACATGGCACTTCTCAACTTCATAATTGCATGAATCAATTTTTTATCATAAATAATATTATAAATAAGAACATTATAGATATATAAATATATGTTTATATTAAATCATGTTACAGCTATATTAGTTTCTATGTAATAGGATACATAATGAGATATGTATAATTAGATAATATATGTACAATGTACATCTATTCTATTTGTCTTGTTTCTCAGGAGAATCCAGACTAACACATTTTTAATTACTGAAGGTCTTGAGACAGTTTTTAGTTTTTTCTGTGTTGGGTAATTATCTATATTTAGCTTTCACAAAGGATATGAAAATATTAAATAGATTTTCAAAGGATCTCTTGGGTTCTGAATACTGACTTTGTACCCATTATGCAATAACAACATATTCCCACCTTGATTTTCAAAATTAATCACCCCAGGAAGTAAAGTATTCCCTTTCTTCTTCTTGTAGTTTAGTATTACACAAATTTTTTTTTTTTTTTGCNTGAGATATATATAATTAGATAATATATGTACAATGTACATCTATTCTATTTGTCTTGTTTCTCAGGAGAATCCAGACTAACACATTTTTAATTACTGAAGGTCTTGAGACAGTTTTTAGTTTTTTCTGTGTTGGGTAATTATCTATATTTAGCTTTCACAAAGGATATGAAAATATTAAATAGATTTTCAAAGGATCTCTTGGGTTCTGAATACTGACTTTGTACCCATTATGCAATAACAACATATTCCCACCTTGATTTTCAAAATTAATCACCCCAGGAAGTAAAGTCTTCCCTTTCTTCTTCTTGTAGTTTAGTAATACACAATTTTTTTTTTTTTGCTTTAACTTGTTTCCTTTGTGTGAGATGAAAAGAAGATTGCTATAATATGTGGTTGACATGCAAACTGCTCAGCTACTTCAGCCACATGACTCCGTGGGTGTAGGATGACATGGAAGAATGCTGTGTGAACTTCTGGTAAGTTGCTGTAAGTGAAGACTGGGGCAGACCATGTCAATTTGGGAGCAGAGTGTTCCCACCCTTTGCAGATAACTATTCTACTTCTGAAAATATCTTTTATTTGCCATTGAACCCTACTCAGTACAAAAGTAGCTTGGCCACAGACCACCAATGTTTCACATAAACTGAGCTATTCACCACAAATTCAGTATAATCTGGCACTCCACCCCCAAAAGTTGAATGTACAAATCATCATTCTGTCATGGAGTAGCTATGATATATAAAAGATCTGACTTGAGCCTTCTTGAAGGCACGTATAATTTGCATGAGAAAGTGGCTCCAGTTCACATGGCTGCTTCTCCTGCAATATTGATGTCTGTGTATCAGAACACCTTTATGATCTCCTAAGGTATTCACTATGAACAACTGCTGGAAGAAATAAAAATTGGATCTTATTTACAGAATGTTCTGCATAGTAAGTTGGCATTACCTGAAAGTAAACAGGAGTAACATTACAATTCTGCTCAGGTTTCATATAAGAGACAGTGTGATAAGAATGGTGGAATATTAGGAAAGTTCTGGAAGATGCTGTCAGTTTTACTTTTAAATGAGAATCTTGTGTTTCTGTATTTTATTGTTTTCAATAAAACTTCTTAAGTGTTTTGGAAAAAAAAAAAAAAGAGAGAGAGAGTGTCAAAGAGAAATCCTTCCAGTAGACAGAATTTAAAGCAGTGCCTATGGTCAGGGATCTAGAAAAACAACAACAACAACAACTGAAAATTGGCACTGAGTAGTTCTTAGAGACATATGTGGAACTTCTTAGATTACAGATATAGAGACAATGAACGATTGTAAGGGTAGATTTTGGTGAGAAAACTAACATATACTATAAAGCAATTGCCTCATAACTGTTCTTTAGTTTCTTCAGACAAATGGAAATCCACTTACTCAAGTAGGGAAGAAACTCTGTTTCTAGTGATGAAAGTTTCAGGAAAACTTTAGAGTAAAATTTTCATCTTTATATGAATCTGTCCATGTGGTTCCAACTCAATTTTCAGGATCTTATTCACACCCAATCATTGCCCTGATATTAACATAAAATACATTATAATGCTATGAATTCAATTTGCTTTATAATTTTGCTAGTAAAATGCATTTATGTATAGCTTCTAAACTGTCAACTCCGAAAACTAGGAACAACTATAACCACATTTGAACCTCTGAGCCATAGTAAGGAAAAGAAAGAAGAAGCTATGTATCAACTGTATCAATACTAGCCAAAGCACAAAAGTCATCAGAACAATAAGCTGCCAATGTTATTCATTTCAGAGCCACAGGATATGACTCCAGGACTGAATACTTGACCCTTGTGCTATTCTGCTTCTTCTACCTCTCAAAAGAATAAATAAATAACAAAGAAAACAAAGCAGATTGATATTATAAACTTCAAAATATAAGATATATTCAAAATATAAGCTTTAAAATATAAAACACTGAAAAATTAACTATATGAGTTATTCAATCTTGCTTAGAGAGAANGAATACTTGACCTATGTGCTATTCTGCTTCTTCTACCTCTCAAAAGAATAAATAAATAACAAAGAAAACAAAGCAGATTGATATTATAAACTTCAAAATATAAGATATATTCAAAATATAAGCTTTAAAATATAAAACACTGAAAAATTAACTATATGAGTTATTCAATCTTGCTTAGAGAGAAACAAAAATATTATAAAAGTCCTTTTACAAACTTTCTAAAACTACACACAAGTCCCTAAGGCTTTCAGCTCTCCCAATCAGTTTCTCTCTCTCTCTCTCTCTCTCTCTCTACTATATATACACACACACACATATATATATATATACACTACAAATATAATAGTAGACCAAATCATGGCTGTATCATTTTACTGTTATAGCTGGAGATGTATATCATTCAGTTGTGTTAAAGTTAAGAATATGTAAATTTATGCAAGAATACTTTATTACTTTTTAAAAACAGCCAAAATCTTAATTTCCTCACAAAGTCAGCAATATATATTTTTTCTACAAATGAAATTGAATAAATTGTCACTTGTGAAAAATACAGGAAATATAATTAAATTTCAGGTTACAGAGAAAGACTTAAAAAGAGTAGACAGTTTGAAATAAAGATAACGTTGAAGCAGCTCCTGTAACTCAATACCAGAAAAACAAGCAGCCCAATCAAAATGTGAGAGGAAGACCTAAAAAGACATTTTTTCAAAGAATACTACAGATGGCTAAAAAACACATGAAATGATGCTCAGCATCGCTCATTATTAGAGAAATGCAAATCAAAACTCCAATAACTTATCACCTCACACAGGTCAGAACAGCCATCATCAAAAAATCTACAAACAATAAATGACAGAGGGGGAAAATGTGGAGACACTGGAACCCTCTTGCACTGTTGGCAGGAATGTAAATTGATACAGCCATTATGAAGAACAGAATGGAGATTTAAGGCTATTGTTTTTCCAGTTGTCATGTATGGATGTGAGAGTTGGACTGTGAAGAAAGCTGAGCGCCGAGGAATTGATGCTTTTGAACTGTGGTGTTGGAGAAGACTCTTGAGAGTCCCTTGGACTGAAAGGAAATCCAACCAGTCCATTTTAAAGGAGATCAGCCCTGGGTGATCTTTGGAAGGAATGATGCTAAAGCTGAAACTCCAGTACTTTGGCCAACTCATGCAAAGAGTTGACTCATTGTAAAAGACTTTGATGCTGGGAGGGATTGGGGGCAGGAGGAGAATTGGACGACAGATGGCTGAATGGCATCACTGATTCAATGGATGTGAGTTTGAGTGAACTCCAGGAATTGGTGATTGACAGCTAGGCCTGGTGTGCTGCAGTTCATGGGGTTTCAAAGAGTCGGACATGACTGAGCAACTGAACTGATGGAGATTAGAAAACAAAAAAAAAGGGGGGGGGAGATAAAACTAGCTAGCAGATGACCCAACAATTCCACTACTGGGCATATACTCTGAGAAAATCATAATTGAAAAAGATTCATGTACTCATATAGTCAAAGCTATATTTTCTCCAGGAGTCATGTATTGATGTGAAAGTTGGACGATAAAAAAGACTTAGATGCAAAGAATTGATTCTTTTGAACTGCAGTCCTGGAGAAGACCCTTGAGTGTCCCTTGGACAGCAAAGAGATCAAAGCAGTTAATCCTAAAAGAAAGCAACCCTGAATATTTATTGGAAGGGCTGATGCTAAATACTTTGGCCACCTCTGAGAAGATCTGACTCATTAGAAAAGACCCTGATTCTGGGAAAGATTGAAGGCTGGAAGAGAAGGCAACAACAGAGGACGAGTGGTGGGATGGCATCACCGACTCAATGGACATGAATTTGTGCAAGTTCCATGAGATGGTGAAGGACAGGGAAGCTTGGCATGCTGCAGTCCATGGGATCTCAAAGGGTCACACTTGACTGAGCAACTGAAAAGCAACAACAATAGCCCCAGTATTTATTGCAACTCTATTTACAATAGATGTGACATCAAAGCATCCTAGATGTCCATCAACAAATGAATGGATAAAGCAGTTGTGGTACATGTACACAATGGAGTACTGTTTAATTGTTTGGTTGCTAAGTCATGTCTGACTTTTTTGCAACCCCATGGAGTGTGGCCCACCAGGTTCCAATGTCCATGGGGTTTTCCAGGTAAGAATACTGGAGCAGGTTGCCATTTCCATTTCCAGGGAATCTTCCCAATCCAGAGACTGAACCCATGTCTTCTGCATTGGCAGGCAGATTCTTTACCACTGAGCCACCAAGGAAGCCACAATGGAATATTACTGTCATAAAATAGAATGTACCTGAGTCAATTCTAGTGAAGTGGATTGAATCTAGAGCCTGTTATATTGAGTGAAGTAAGTGAGAAAAAGAAAGATTTCATATATTAGAACATATATATATATATAGAATCTGGAAAATTGTACTGATGAACCTATACACAGGACATAAATAGAGATGCAGACATAGAGAACATACTTTGGACACAGAAAGGGAAGGAGAGGGTGATACAGATTGAGAGAGCAGCCTTGCAACATATTCATTAGCATGTGTAAATGAGAAGCTGCTGTATAACACAGGAAGCTCAAACTGGAACTCTGTGTGGGGTGGAAAGTGTTGAGGAGGTTCAAGAAAGAGGGAACATATATATACTTATGACTGATTCACATTGTTGTATGGCAGAAGCCAACACAAAATTGTAAAACAATTATCCTCTAATTAAAAATAAATTAAAAAAGAAAATGTTGAAGATTTTCAGATACTTTTAAACTCACATATACTATTCAAATTAAAACACATTCTTATTTTCTATACATTACTATTTTGCAAATAGTGCAAATATATAATAATTCTCAATTGCCAAATTTTCTTATGTAAATCATAAAATTTCCATTTAGTTTTACAATGTTTTAACACATAAAGCAAGTACATCTTAAGGAAGTAATATATGTGTGTGGGACATTACAATGCTGTATTATTTGGGAAATTTCTTTATATATGATTTAAATAATTATATTAAAACTGATTTTTAAGATTTTATTAAAAATAAACCATAAGATAATGCTTGATATTTGAAAGACTTCTCCACAATAACTAAAAATGAATTTTTCCATTGCATTGTAAGAATATATATCAGTTTCTATCTTGTTTTTAATTTTAATTCTCTATAGATACTTAGAAAAGTCAAAGTAGTACTAATTGACAGAATGTTCCCACAATGTAAAAACATCTGTTTCCTAAAACCTGAATGGAGAGCTCGGATTCCTTATGAATAAATGCTAACAGGAACAGGGGCTTGGGTTTTCTAAATATAACATCATTACATAACATTATTAGGTTATTTTTTATTTCAATTTTTAACATGGAATGTTAGACAAGGTTTAAATCATAAATGCCAGTGAGACTAGATTTGAAACTATTAGTTTTCCTCACTACATAAAACTTGAAAGCTGGAATTTTTCTGCTTGTATACCAAACATTGTAGAAGATTTTTCTTGACAAAATTATTACTATGAGAAAAATTTCATTGAGATTGAAATGATAAAGTAACTAATACTTTCCCTTAATTTCTTTCATATGTACTTTTGAGTTATATAGTGTCAAAGTAAATCTTCATAGAAAAATTCAGGATTTTAAAAATTGAATCTAGGCTGTGTCTTTCTTTTCTTTCTTTCTTTTTTTTTTCTGTAGCTGAATTTTTGACACTATTCTTGAAAATGACTTAGAGTTTTTACTTAGTTCTTTTTTCTCTATTTCCTACAGGCTTTCTGAAATTCATCTATGCCATTGAATAAAAAATAGAAAGTAAAGGAACCATACAACTGTATAGATTATGGTTCCAACCCGATTCCAAATTGGATGTTCCACACAGAAAAATGTCAAATGGGTCTACAGAAACCATTCAGATGCCATTAATCAGGGACCTTTTGTTATTCACTGATTTCCATAGCCTTTCTCACTATCAGTCTCAAATTTTACTGCATGCTGCATCCCTAGGGATTTTTCTATTCTCTCTCTTCCTTTTTTATAGAAAGATATTTTTAAATGTACATCTTCCCCTCTGAATTCCACTCCCATTAACTGCTGTGCACAGCTTGCTCAAATGCAAACATTTTCCTCTGTAAAAAGATATTTTATTTTCAGTCCTAAGGTAATGACTTATCCAAGTTTGGTCCTTTTTGTGTGTGAATGGTACTAAGTCCTGTGAATGATTGAAGTATATTCTTCTAAGGAAAGACAGCAAGATAATAATTACATCGATTATCTCAAATCTATAAATTATTAAAATCTTTGTTGACATGACAATGATCTGGTTGAATATTTTTAGAAAACAGATTTTAATATCTAACTTATTCAATGTGGTGAAGAGAGCTAAGCTATTTTGATTACAAACTAAATATTTACAACTCACTAGGTATCTTTTATGCACAGAAGCATATTTTATAATGTTTCCAAAGCTTTGCAGAAGGATTTATTATATTATTCTTATAGATAAGAAATTGGCTCAGAAAGTTTAAGAAATATATTCATGATCCTACAGATACTAATTATTGCATAGGACATGAAAGCCATAAACTGATGTTCTAATCTGAAAACTATTATGTTATCACAAAGTAAAAAATCAAGAACTATAGAAGCAAAATATTTCAGACTTTTAACTGAGATCAAGTATATTTCNGAAAGTTTAAGAAATATATTCATGATCCTACAGATACTAATTATTGCATAGGACATGAAAGCCATAAACTGATGTTCTAATCTGAAAACTATTATGTTATCACAAAGTAAAAAATCAAGAACTATAGAAGCAAAATATTTCAGACTTTTAACTGAGATCAAGTATATTTCACATATGTTTTTATTCACTACAAGAGCAAAACCAAGGGTTTCATTAGTCATGTTTCCCACATAATCTAATGAAACAAACAAATATATGCTTAGAAAACAACCATTGTTTTTGAATTCCCAGAAGTGCTCCTAGCTATGCCAGATATTAGTTATGCTAACAGCCAACTAACTTTACGTTTACTAGGTCCTTCAGAGGCAAATACATAAATTTTGTTTTCTGCCATCTAAAAGGATATTATGGTATGTGTTGGAAAAGGAAACAATCACTCGATAAGGCCTTTTACCTAAGATCCTGTATAGTTAAAGGTACTGTCAGTCAGTTCAGTTGCTCAGTCGTGGCCGATTCTTTGTGACCCCATGGACTGCAGCACGCCAGGCTTCCCTGTCCATCACCAACTCCCAGAGCTTATTAGGTACCAACTTCTATAGGTACTGTCAGGTTGTATGAATATCCAGAACTTAATTTGTTTAGANGGCCGATTCTTTGTGACCCCATGGACTGCAGCACGCCAGGCTTCCCTGTCCATCACCAACTCCCAGAGCTTATTAGGTACCAACTTCTATAGGTACTGTCAGGTTGTATGAATATCCAGAACTTAATTTGTTTAGACCTAAAGATAATCAAAGCTGTTTGTTTCTTTCACCTTGTTGTCAGTTCTCCAAGTAGATTAATATAGGGAACTAGGTTTCAAGTGAGAAAGATACACAGACACTTGAGTATAAATCCTATTTCCAACAAATATCTTTAGTCTCTTCTCTTGTATATATAAAATTTGTTTCCAGAGCTATGGTCCAGTTGTTTTCCTTTCTCAACAAGATTCACTTCTTCACCTGGCATGAAAGCATCTGGAGGGTAGGAAACCAATATTATTATTTGGGGTTATTTACTGTATTCTCTTTGCTTATCTCAGGGCCTGCCACAAAGTAGCTATCCAAACAAAATGAGTAATTTTATTAAATAATAAGCAATATTTTGTGAAAAGTCCTTGGCTGAATATTATTGAAAGATGTAGATGAATGTCATACTACTTACAATCTACAGTATTCTATAGTTTTGTACAGGAACTAATTTAATGTTTGTATACAACAAGTATAATAAACTTACAAAAGAACATCTGCTAGAGTTAAAATTCATGAAGTAGGACTAATCAAGGAATTGCTCCTAAAGAAGTCATGTTTGTGATGAACTTAGAGTTATGGTAGCACATGTAGGGAAGAAAAAAAAAGCATATCTGGTGAGCAAAAATGGGAGAGAAGATGAGAAAATGGTTGTTTGGCTAGGGTTGAATAGTAAAGGATTTGACTTTGCCTTTCGTTCCTGGGAAGCCGCTTCTAAATACTTATAGATCCCAAATGATTGGAGTGTCTTTGTTACTCACAGTGGTTACATGGGATCACATCTGAGTTTACGCTAGCAAGATTATCCAGAACGGAAGCTGGCCATTTGAAAAAGACCAACAATGTGGTTAGAGTTTTGGAACTTGGAGCCACATGATAATAGCACTACTTCTTGGGAGCGAAGGGAGGCTCGAATTTGAATCAGGTGAATGTAATCAATCATGCCTATGTAGTACAATCCCAATAAAAACTCTGGACACTAAAGCTTAAAGTCCAGATTAGCATCACAGATGGAGAAAAGGTATGTCAATACAGTATTATACTTTGGTATATGATTGTGGTAGCACTGAATGGTTAGTATAAATGATTTTTGCTTTTTTCATTTGGGAGTGGGAAAGCATTTATGATTTTATAATAAAGGAAAAATTAAAATAAGGTCATGGTTTAGAAAAATTAATATATGATAGGATAAGACTAGAATGTGTGGGAGATAGAAGATACAGGAGATGCCATTTTGGGAATTCTCATTACAGTCATATTAGAAAAAATAAATGAATTTATAAATTTTTTAAAAAAGTATAAATGAGAAAGAATTTGTCCTGATATTTAAATAAAGATTAGAGAAGAATGAAATCAAAATAAATGCAGGAGTTTAGGATCTGAAACACTATTTAGCTAAATAAAAGTAACAGAAACAAAAAAAATTTAGAGCCAGAAAAGTTGGATTCTGTTTTTACTTAGAGCTTATTAAGTTGATCTACTTTTAGAGTTATTTCAATTAAAATAAAATAATTGGAATTTAAAGAATATTAAATATATTATGCATTAATATTACATTTTTTAACAAAATGAGAATATATTTTGAGATACTCTTATGAAGACAAACCTCTAAATATCTTTGGGGAGAATTTATTATTTTATTAGTGCTTAAATTGAAGTGAAGTCTCTCAGTCTTGTCCGACTCTTTGTGACCCCAGGGACTGTAGCCTACCATGCTCCTCCGTCCATGGGATTTTCCAGGCAAGAGTATTGGAGTAGGTTGCCACTTCCTTCTCCAGAGGATCTTCCTGACCCAGGGATCTTATGGATAAGAGCAGTCCTTATCCTAAACACCACTGCATTTGTGCATAACAGGAGAGTTAGCCTATCCCTTCCTGAATTAAAACTAGTACTTGCTTCCCTTCCTTACTGGTAAATGTCCTTTGTGGCACTTCCACCCCACCCCCCTTCACATAGAATAGGGATCTTTTTACTTAGAAGTAAATAATAGACTGCTGAAATATTTCATATAATGTTTCTTGCTAATATTTATATTTCACATTCCATTTTTCCTCTCCTCAACTAGATTATAAAATTTAGTGAAAGTTATTTTGGTCATAGTGAATACTGATGAAAATGATACATATGATATTTTAACACTCACAATTTTTTGAAGTCATGTAATTTAATATCAATTCATTGTACAATTAGGGAAAAAAGAGATTAATGCCTCTATACACACATATGTGCAGTTCAAATAAATTAGATACTTTAAATCTAATGAATAGTGATTCTCATGTTCATGATGATATCAGTAATGTTATGGAATTCTACCCTTTACAATGTCCTTGCACATGCACTTATCTAAATTAATTTCTTCTTGAGAATTTTTTTTTTCTTCTTGGGAAATGTTGCAAAACTAGTCATAAGGTAAAATCCTGGACAAAGTAAGGAATAATTATGCAAAAACTATGTGTTCTTCATCTAAAATCAACACAATTTAATATTTACAATGTGTACAGAGTGTCTTCTCTTTTCATAAGCAGGGAAATGCACTAATACCTATCTCTGCACAAGGAAGGAATGCAAATTATTCCATATAATGATGGTGAGATTCAAATATTCTCCTACAGGTAAGCAATATTGCCCCTTACACCAGGAAATGCAAATCAAGTAAAAGTTTGATGAAAGTGACATAATCATTTTCTGTACTTTAAGGAAACAAAGTAGTCCAAATAATTGGACAGCATCAGCCCTTCCAAAGTTGATTTTAAAGACATTATGAAGTGAATTTCATGTTTCTATTCTACTATTTAAACAATAAAAATATTTTCATTAAAAATAACTTATAATTCACTTCGGAGAAGGCAATGGCACCCCACTCCAGTATTCTTGCCTGGAAAATCCCATGGATGGAGAAGCCTGGTAGGCTGCCGTCCATGGGGTTGCTAAGAGTAGGACACAACTGAGCGACTTGACTTTCACTTTTCACTTTCATGCATTGGAGAAGGAAATGGCAACCCATTCCAGTGTTCTTGCCTGGAGAATCCCAGGGACGGGGGAGCCTGGTGAGCTGCCGTCTGTGGGGTCGCACAGAGTTGGACATGACTGAAGTGACTTAGCAGCAGCAGCAGCAATATAATTCACTTATTTGAAAGAACAGTGTACAGTCATCAAATGTTTTCAGTGTGAGTGGCAGTTGGATGATTAATTTGTTATTTAAATGATTTCAAATTCCTTGGTATCCTGTCACTGTACAAAGGACATAAGCACAGGGCTCTTCTAATTCTACTGAGAATTGGCCACTGAAAAGAGCTTCCACAAATCACACTTCAGAGTAGGAGTTAAGCTTTATAAAGTTTCTTTTATATCTCTCCAGTTGTCAGTTAATGCCAAAGGGAATACACTTCACTTGAAGTAAAATTGTATACCAATGAAGTTATAAACAATCTGCTTGTTTTTACCATTTTATGCATCACCACCCCTACTCTTTCCTAGAAATTAGAAAAAGCAAAGAAAAAAAAAATTGAGTCTTCCAGAAGTTAGCAGTCTGTCCCTTGCCCTTAAAGAGCATAGATGCCCAAAAGCAGAGAATAAACATGACATGAAGGTAATAATTTGAGATTCTGGTATGTATTATGAAGGGAATTTAGAAAGTATTATGATGCCTAAAAATTGTTAGTCTCCAGAAAGACTGCAGTTTTGGATGTAATGATATAGATCAAGGGGCTTTGGTAATTAACATAGTTAATCCACTTGTCATCTCTATGTGGACCAACTCAAGAATGTTCTTATAGGCCTCTATGAAGGCACAACAGGAAAAGAGACAAAAAGTAGACTAGTCTTAAGAAAAATATTTTGTCCTTGTATTTTTTAAGACCAGATGTTGACTATAACAACATAGCACCTTTACTTAAGGCACATCCTAATCATATGCATATTAATTTCACTCAATAAAATAATGAATAAACTATCTGTATTACATCTATAGAATGAAATACCATTCAAGAATAAAAGTAAGTGAGCTCTTGATTCATGAAAAATATAAATGAGCATTGAATGCATTTTGCTAATGTTTTCAGAAAAAAGTAATGATAATCTTGGATTATATATATTATAATATATAGTATATATATTTATATATATGACCATACTACTGATATAAATAAAATATTAAACAAGAAAGAGGACAAAAAGGAAAAATATTCTTCGTAGAATGATCAAAAATACTAAATTTAAGGATATAAAGGAAATAGAAAATCACTATTAGTGTACTAGAATTCATAGATAAGATCAAGTGATGTGAACTTAGTGAACTGGACTTTAAGAAGGTGGTTTTGTAGCTTCTGATCAATGAATTTAGGNAAGGAAAAATATTCTTCGTAGAATGATCAAAAATACTAAATTTAAGGATATAAAGGAAATAGAAAATCACTATTAGTGTACTAGAATTCATAGATAAGATCAAGTGATGTGAACTTAGTGAACTGGACTTTAAGAAGGTGGTTTTGTAGCTTCTGATCAATGAATTTAGGGAAGTTGCAGGATACAAAGCAAATACACATAAATCTGTTGCATTCCTATACACTAACAATGAATTATCAGAAAGAAACTAAGGAAATGATCACATTTACAATTGCAGAAAAAGAATAAAATGCCTAGGAGTAAACCTACCTAAGGAGGCAAAAGACCTGTATGCATAAAACTGTAAGACATTGACGAAATAAAGATAACACAAACAGATGGAGATGCTTACCATGTTCTCGGATTGAAATAATCAACACTGTGAAAATTACTATGATATACAAAGCAATCTACAGATTCAATGCAATCCCCATCAAATTGTCAATGGCAATTTTTACAGAATTATAGAAAAAAATTACAATTCCTATGGAAACACCAAAGACCCCAAAGAGCCAAAACAATCTTTATAAAGAAATATGGAGCTAGGGGAATCAGATTCTCAAACTTCATAAAGAGCAGCCTCTTTAATAAGTGGTGTTGGGAATTCTGGACAGTGATGGATAGGGAGGCCTGGCGTGCTGCGATTCATGGGGTCGCAAAGAGTCGGACACGACTGAGCGACTGAACTGAACTGAACTGACACGTAAAAGAAGCAGAAGATATTAAGAAGAGGTGGCAAAAATACATGGAAGAACTGTACAAAAAAGATCTTCACGAGCCAGATAATCATGATGATGTGATCACTAATCTGCAGCCAGACATCTTGGAATGTGAAGTCAAGTGAGCCTTAGAAAGCATCACTACGAACAAAGCTAGTGGAGGTGATGGAATTCCAGTTGAGCTGTTTCAAATCCTGAAAGATGATGCTGTGAAAGTGCTGCACTCAATATGCCAGCAAACTTGGAAAACTCAGCAGTGGTCACAGGACTGGAAAAGGTCAGTTTTCATTCCAATTCCAAAGAAAGGCAATGCCAAAGAATACTCAAACTACCACACAATTGCACTCATCTCACATGCTAGTAAAGTAATGCTCAAAATTCTCCAAGCCAGGCTTCAGCAATACAAGAACCTTGAACTTCCTGATGTTCAAGCTGGTTTTAGAAAAGGCAGAGGAATGAGAGATCAAATTGCCAACATCTGCTGGATCATC
>SJYX01014363.1:59934-124046 GCA_006410675.1 Oreotragus oreotragus
TCTGCTTTTAAATATGCTATCAAGGTTGGTCATAACTTTTATTCCAAGGAGTAAGTGTCTTTTAATTTTATGGCTGCAGTCACCATCTGCAGTGATTTTGGAGCCCCCAAAAATAAAGTCTGACACTGTTTCCACTGTTTCCCCATCTATTTCCCATGAAGTGATGGGACTGGATGCCATGATCTTCGTTTTCTGAATGTTGATCTTTAAGCCAACTTTTTCACTCTCTTCTTTCACTTTCATCAAGAGGCTCTTTAGTTCCTCATTTTCTGCCATAAGGGTGGTGTCATCTGCATATCTGAGGTTATTGACATTTCTCCTGGCGATCTTGATTCCAGCTTGTGTTTCTTCCAGCCCAGCGTTTCTCATGATGTACTCTACATATAATTTAAATAAGCAGGGTGACAATATACAGCCTTGATACACTCCTTTTCCGATTTGGAACCAGTCTGTTGTTCCATGTCCAGTTCTAACTGTTGCTCCCTGACCTGCATACAGATTTCTTAAGAGGCAGGTCAGGTGGTCTGATATTCCCATCTCTCTCAGAGTTTTCCACAGTTTATTGTGATCCACACAGTCAAAGGCTTTGGCATAGTCAATAAAGTAGAAATAGATGTTTTTCAAGAAATAATAGTGCTGCTTCTTTAAAGCACTAAAATTTGAGAAATGCCTTAGAAATATCATCCAAAACATAGAAATAAGGCAAAACATTGGGCGATGAACTTGTAATATTATATAGACCTAAGGCCCATCTAAGAATCTTTCAGGGAAATTACATTTCTTTGACTTACTGTTTGCTATTGATTAAAGTTCTCAGGTGTAGTGAAATTATATGTTAACTCACAGAATTTGTCAGACTAAAATGCAAACAATCTGTATCTAATAGAAAAGACAATTCTAAATGTCAAAGGTTGTTACTCAGCAGGATATTAGTCAATTTTGAAATTAATCCAGCAGTCTTATCTTAACTTTCCATTATTAAATTTTCTATAAAAACCTAATCTCCTAAACGCTGCTAGAATCCACCTTAACATCTCTTTTCTTATTAATACTGAAAAAAAGCATTTAACAAATGGCATTTTTTATTTGAAAAAAATCATGATTTTTTCAGTTGAAAATTATACCTTAGCAATTTTTAGAGTTCAACCAAGATGACAAAATGGACTAATTTGACAAAGCCAACTAAACTATACTATTGGCTTAGTTAATCTGACCCCCTTAAACATCTTACATTGCTTTTGTTTACTGATAAAATAAGCTAATCCCTTAGGGTTTCCCCTGATGGTTCAGTAGTAAAAAATCCATCTGCAATGCAGGTTTGATCCTTGGGTCAGAAAGATTCCCTGGAGGAGGAAATGACAACCCATTCCAGTACACTTGCCTGAAAAAGCCCATGGAGAGAGGAGCTGGCAGGTTACAGTCTAATGGGTCTCAAAGAGTCAGACTCAAGAGAGCAGCATAGCAGAGCATACTTCCTTAACATTGCAAAATATGAAACTGGTAAATTTCTAATAAACTATATTGAATCATACTTCTGACAAAGATTTTACAGCATGTAAATGTGTCATATTTTAAAAATTTGAACACTTCCAAGAGCTTAAATAACCTAAAAGCCAAAACTTTGGAATAATATAATATTGGGTTAATTAATGGATAATTATCATATAGATAGGTTCTAAACAAAATAGAGTACTGAAACATTGACTATGGAGCAAAATTTTAATGTTTTGTACCTTTGCTTCTTCAAGTTATATGCTATATTTTGGGGTCATCTTAACTTACTTGTTGGGCTTCTGTGGTGGCTCAGAGGTTAAAGTGTCTGCCTGCAATGTGGGAGAACCAGGTTCGACCCCTGGGTCAGGAAGATCCCCTAGAGAAGGAAATGCCAATTCATTCCAGTATTCTTGCTTGGGAAATCCCATGGATGGAGGAGCTTGGTGACCTCCAGGCCATGGTGTCACAAAGAGTTGGATACGACTGAGTAACTTCACTTCACTTCACTTCAATTACTTGTTAATTTTTGCCAATATTAGATGATCAAGATGGGATGTGAGTAGTTACATAAATTTACTTTATTTGTACTTATGCGTTGCTTTCTGCTAAATATGATCATATGACAGTCACTTTACAAGTACTGTCTCATCTCAGTTTTCTAAGTGAAATGCAAGTTAATTATTTTGTTACAATTATATTTACTTCATTTTATAATTTCAGTTTTTTGGATTAGTGCATGATACACAATGGGAATTTTTTTTTTTCCCTAATAAAAGCAGACTCATTTTGTCATGTGGAAATACAGGGGAAATTTGTTTCTGAATTTTAAAATGCAGAGTGAAAGACAAATTTGGGGTGTGTCTAACAATTTATGGAGGGAAGATTTTAAAGTTTTAAAATTATACTTTGCAAAACATTCAGCTAGGCTGAGTAATGGTAAACACTGGTGGCTCAATGGTAAAGAATCTGACTGCAATGCAGGAGATACAGGTTCAATCCCTGGGTCAGGAAGATCCCCTGAAAAATGAAATGAAAACCCACCCCAGTATTTTTGCTTGGGAAATCCCATGGACTGTAGCTCTTCAGGCTACTCTGTCCATGGGGTCACAAAAGAGTCAGACATGACTGAGTGACTAAACAATAACAACAACAACGACTGTCTTTACACAGCTCAGAAATCAATCGGAAACATCATAATAGGAAACAAAATGTCAAGCTCTACCACTAGCTAGTTAAACTGGAAGCACTTTGTGTCTACAGCACCCTACATTCACCAGGATAAGTGAAGAGAAGTTTAAACAATGAAGATGAAAAGACCAATGAGTCTTGAACATTTGAAAACAGTAGCACCAGTTCAAAGTGAAGACAGAGCAAAACAAAGACAAAGCAAAGGCAATTTTTTAAAAAGAGCTTCAGGAAGCTGTGGAATATAAAGCTGATTGAAACTCATGTAATTATTGTTCCCCCAAAAGAAAAGAGGAATAAAATAATGGATTTGATGAAGACCACGAATACGAGAGGCTAAATTAAATCCAAGCAGGCTAGTCATAAGCACAGGCACACTGGATTATATCTTAATCAAATTGCTGAAATTAGTGAAACAAAATTTAAAACAGCTGGAAAAAATGAATACATACAGAGAAATAAATAATGGGAATGTCACACTTTTCAGAAACTATGCTAAATTCAAGACAATGGAACAGCCTTTTAGAAATGCAGAGAAAAAAATAACCCTAAAATCCTTTATCCTTTGGAAATAATCTCCATAATTAAACCAAAACAGAGTTGATTTCAGACCTACTAAACTGAATGAATTTATTCTCAGCTGACCAGGGGAGCCAGATGATGCTATTGGTAAAGAATCTGCCTGCCAATGCAGGAGACACAGGAAACATGGGTTCAATCACTGGATTGGGAAGATCCCCTGTAAAAGGAAATAACAACCCACTCTAGTATTCTTGCCTGGAAATCCCATGGACAGAGGAGGCTGGAGGGCTACAGTCTTTGGAGTCACAAAGAATGGGACACAACTGAATATCTGGATACACACGTTATGACCTGTTCCCAAGTAAATGTGAAGGAATAAAGACAATAGCAAGAAAATTGTATTAGGCAGAAAAGTGAGCTAGGAAAGAAAGAAATAACCAGAAAATAATAAATCTTCTGATGAGTACAAACACAAGGTTTTTAAGTTTTTGGTTTGTTTTCATGAGCACAAATAATTACTGATCGTGTGAACCAAAACTTAATAAGAAAGTTTGTGTATACAGAAGATACATGGATATGTATGTATGTATATATATGTGTGTGTGTGTATACATGTGTTATTTAAAAGAAGAGGAAAGAAAAAGAGAATGCATATTCTTTTACTTTCTTAAGTTATATGTGAAGTAATATATCAATATAGAAAGTGATAAATTAAAGATGCATATTTTAAGCCCTAGAACAATTAAAAATAAATAAAACAAAGAAGTATAGTCAAAATACCAAGAGTGGATGCTAAATGGAATGCCAAATATACTCTATTTATCAAAAATAAAAAAGGATGTGAGGTAAAGTAAATAATAGACAAGGACAAATAGATGGTAGAACACAACTCAACCTTACTCAGAGCAATATTAATTTTAAGTAAGCTATCAAAGTTAAAAGGCACTACCACCAGAATAAATAATAATTTTAAGAAAGCATATATCTATCCTCTCCTAAAGAATCACACTTTATATTTACAGACATACAAAATAAAAATAAAATGGTGGAAAATTATATATTGTGCAAATACTACTCATATGACTATATTAACATCATAGGAACCAAATTGCAGAGAAGGAATATGACCAGATATTTTAAAAAATCATGATTATAAAATTGTCAATTCATCAAGATAACAAAGATAAATGACATGTTTTTGCATTGGAAAACATCAAAATACATGAAGCAAAAAAGGACTGAATTTAAGGGAAAAGTTTAAAAAATCTATAATTGTAGTTGCAAATGTCAACCCTACTCTCCCAGCAATTGTAAATCAAGGAGAATAAAAAATACTATTGAAACACCATTGACTATACTAGACTTGAATGATATTTATACAACATTTTGGACTTCCCTGGTGGCTCAGATGGTAAAGCGTCTGTCTACAATGCAGGAGACCCAGGTTTGATCCCTGGGTTGGGAAGATCCCCTGGAGAAGGAAATGGCAATCCACTCCAGCACTATTGCCTGGAAAATCCCATGGACAGAAGAGCCTAGCAGGCTACAGTTCATGGGGTTGCAAAGAGTCAGACACGACTGAGCGACTTCACTTCACTTCTACTAAATAGCAGAAATGTATACATTCTTACCAGATGCACATCTAATATTCATCAATGTAACCACATGTAGGATTACAAAACTGAAAGATTGATATTTTGCAGAAAACACATCACAAATTCATTGAATTATACACAAATAACCCAAATAAAACTTTAGGGGTTGAATCCAAATGGTGAAATATGAGAGCGTGGAACTCACCTCCTGCCATGGACACATCAAAAATACATCTACACATGTAACAGTTCTTACTGAAAACTATTTATAACTGTATATAAGCAGAAAGACACCTGCATAATCAATGTTATAAGAAAGATCCATTCAGAATCAGATAGGAGGGGCAAAGAAGTGATCAGGACCCGTGCTTCTGGGAGGAGACTCAGGAAAAGTGAGATTACACTGGCAGAGACCCTACATGGGATGTGAGCTGTTCAAGCCACACATAGGATGCCCCAGCCCTAAGGTCTGACAAAAAGAATGCAGGCTCCCTTGGCTGCAAATAAACTTGCCTACCAAGTTTAGTTCTCTGGTTTTTATGATGAAAATATTAAACAAATTAGGAAACAAGCCACATACACAAACAAAAAGAAATAACTATAAAGGAATATATTTGTATCAAACATTGAACTTCATTCTCTGGGTACATAGACACACATTTTATTCTCTTATTATGATTATTTAAGGGCTGAAGTCAGTCAATTCCCCAATTACAAAAACTCATTCCTAAGTAAGGTCCTTATACCATGAAGATGTAATACTATCAATATTTCTTTCTTTTTTTTATCTTTTTCTAAATATACATTTATTTATTTTTTTACATAACAATATTGTATTGGTTTTGCCATACATCGACATGAATCTTCCACGGGTGTACACGTGTTCCCAGTCCTTAACCCCCCTTCCACCTCCCTCCCCATACCAGTCCTCTGGGTCATCCCAGTGCACCAGCCCCAAGCATCCTATATCCTGCATCGAACATAGACTGGCGACTCATTTCTTGTATGATATTATACATGTTTCAATCCCATTCTCCCAAATCATCCCACCATCTCCCTCTCCCACAGAGTCCAAAAGACTTTTATACATCTATTAATCTTTTGCTGTCTCACATACAAGGTTATTGTTACCATCTTTCTAAATTCCATATATATGCATTAGTATACTGTAGTGATGTTTTTCTTTCCGGCTTACTTCACTCTGTATAATTGGCTCCAGTTTCATCAACCTCATTAGAATTGATTCAAATGTATTCTTTCTAATGGCTGAGTAATACTCCATTGTGTATATGCACCACAGCTTTCTTATCCATTCTTCTGTTAATGGACATCAAGTTGTTTCCATGACCGGGCTATTATAAACAGTGATGCGATGAACATTGGGGTACACAAGTCTCTTTCAGTTCTGGTTTCCTCTGTGTGTATGCCCAACAGTGGGATTGCTGGGTCATTAGGCAGTTCTATTTCTAGTTTTTTTAAGGAATCTCCACACTGTTCTCCATAGTGGCTGTACTAGTTTGCATTCCCACCAACAGTGTAAGAAGATTCCCTTTTCTCCATGCCTTCTTCAGCATTTATTGCTTGTAGACTTTTGGATCGCAGCCATTCTGACTGGTGTGAAATGGTACCTCATTTTGGTTTTGATTTGCATTTCTCTGATAATGAGTGATGTTGAGCATCTTTTCATGTTTTTGTTAGCCATCTGTACATCTTCTTTGGAGAAATGTCCAGTTATTTGGCCCATTTTTTGATTGGGTCATTTATTTTTCTGGAATTGACCTGCATAAGTTGCTTGTATATTTTTGAGATTAGTTGTTTGTCAGTTGCTTCATTTGCTATTACTTTCTCCCATTCTGAAGACTGTCTTTTCATCTTCCTTATAGTTTCCTTTGTAGTGCAGAAGCATTTAATTTTAATTAGGTTCCCTTTGTTTATTTTTGCTTTTATTTCCAATATTCTGGGTGGTGGGTCATAGACGATCCTGCTGTGATTTATGTTGTAGAATGTTTTGCCTATGTCCGGCTCTAGGAGTTTTATAGTTTCTGGTCTTACATTTAGATCTTTAATCCATTTTGAGTTTATTTTTGTGTATGGTGTTAGAAAGCATTCTAATTTCATTCTTTTACAAGTTGTTGACCAGTTTTCCCAGCACCACTTGTTAAAGAGATTGTTTTTTCTCCATCGTATATTCTTGCCACCTTTGTCAAAGATAAGGTGTCCATAGGTGCATGAATTTATTTCTTGGCTTTCTGTTTTGTTCCATTGATATATATTTCTGTCTTTGTGCAAGTGCCATACTATCTTGATGACTGTGGCTTTATAGTAGAGCCTGAAGTCAGGCAGGTTGATTCCTCCAGTTTCAGTCTTCTTATTTAAGATTGCTTTGGCTATTCAAAGCTTTTTGTATTTCCATACAAATTGTGAAATGATTTGTTTTAACTCTGTGAAAAATACCGCTGGTAGCTTGATAGGGATTTCATTGACTCTATAGATCGCTTTGGGTAGTATACTCATTTTCACCATATTCCCTGAACATGGTATATTTCTCCATCTATGTGTCCTCTTTGATTTCTTTCTGGAGGAGGAAATGGCAACTCACTCCAGTATTCTTGCCTGGAGAATCCCAGGGACGGGGGAGACTGGTGGGCGGCCGTCTATGGGGTCGTACAGAGTAGGACACGACTGAAGCGACTTAGCATGGCATTGATTTCTTACACCAGTGTTTTGTAGTTTTCTATATATAGGTCTTTAGTTTCTTTAGATAGGTATATCCTAAGTATTTTATTATTTTCGTTGCAATGGTGAATGGAATTGTTTCCCTAATTTCTCTTTCTATTTTTTCATTATTAGTGTATAGGAATGTAAAGGATGTCTGTGTGTTGATTTTATTTACTGCAAATTTCCATATTCATTGATTAGTTCTAGTAATTTTCTGGTGGACTCTTTAGGGTTTTCTATGTAGAGGATCATGTCATCTGCAAACAATGAGAGTTTTACTTCTTCTTTTCCAATATTGATTCCTTTTATTTATTTTTCTGCTCTGATTCCTGTGGCCAAAAGTTGCAAAACTATGTTGAATAGTAGTGGGGAAAGTTGGCACCCTTGTCTTCTTCCTGACTTTAGGGGAAATGCTTTCAATTTTTCACCATTGAGGATAATGTTAGCTGTGGGTTTGTCATATATAGCTTTTATTATGTTGAGGTATGTTCCTTCTATTCCTGCTTTCTGGAGAGTTTTTTTCATAAATGAATGTTGAAATTTGTCAAAGGCTTTCTCTGTATCTATAGAGATAATCATATGGCTTTTATTTTTCAATTTGTTAATGTGGTATATTACATTGATTGATTTGTAGATATTGAAGAATCCTTGCATCCCTGGGATAAAGCCCACTGGTCATGGTGTATGACCTTTTTAATGTGTTGTTGGATTCTGATTGCTAGAATTTTGTTAAGGATTTTTGCATCTATGTTCATCAGTGATTTTGGCCTGTAGTTTTCCTTTTTTTGTGGCATCTTTGTCAGGTTTTGGTATTAGGGTGATGGTGGCCTCAGAATGAGTTTGGAAGTTTACCTTCTTCTGCAAATTTTTGGAAGAGTTTGAATAGGATAGGTGTTAGCTCTTCTCTAAATTTTTGGTAGATTTCAGCTGTGAAGCCATCTGGACCTGGGCTTTTATTTGCTGGAAGATTTCTGATTATAGTTTCAATTTCTGGGCTTGTGATGGGTCTATTAAGATTTTCTATTTCTTCCTGATTCAGTTTTGAAAAGCTCTACTTTTCTAAGAATTTTTCCATTTCTTCCAAGTTGTCTATTTTATTGGCAAATAATTGCTAATAGCAGTCTCTTATGATCCTTTGTATTTCTGTGTTATCTGTTGTGATCTCTCCATTTTCATTTCTGATTTTATTGATTTCATTTTTCTCCTTTTGTTTCTCGATGAGTCTGGCTAATGGGCTGTCAATTATATTTATCCTATCAAAGAACCAGCTTTTGGCTTTGTTGATTTTTGCTATGGTCTCTTTTGTTTCTTTTGCATTTATTTCTGCCCTAATTTTTAAGATTTCTTTCCTTCTACTAACTCTGGGGTTCTCCATTTCTTCCTTTTCTAGTTGCTTTAGGTGTAGAGTTAGGTTATTTATTTGACTTTTTTCTTGTTTCCTGAGGTATGCCTGTATTGCTATGAACTTTCCTCTTAGCACTGCTTTTATAGTGTCCCACAGGTTTTGGGTTGTTGTGNGTGACTGCAGCCATGAAATTAAAAGACGCTTACTCCTTGGAAGAAAAGTTATGACCAACCTGGATAGTATATTCAAAAGCAGAGACATTACTTTGCCGACTAAGGTCCGCCTAGTCAAGGCTATGGTTTTTCCTGTGGTCATGTATGGATGTGAGAGTTGGACTGTGAAGAAAGCTGAGTGCCGAAGAATTGATGCTTTTGGACTGTGGTGTTGGAGAAGACTCTTGAGAGTCCCTTGGACTGCAAGGAGATCCAACCAGTCCATTCTGAAGGCGATCAACTCTGGGATTTCTTTGGAAGGAATGATGCTAAAGCTGAAACTCCAGTACTTTGGCCACCTCATGTGAAGAGTTGACTCATTGGAAAAGACTCTGATTCTGGGAGGGATTGGGGGCAGGAGGAGAAGGGGACGACTGAGGATGAGATGGCTGGATGGCATCACGGACTCGATGGACGTGAGTCTGAGTGAACTCCGGGATATGGTGATGGATAGGGAGGCCTGGCGTGCTGCGATTCATGGGGTCACAAAGAGTCGGACACGACTGATCGACTGAACTGACTGAACTGACTGTGATTTATTGGTTATTCAGCAGTGTGTTGTTCAGCCTCCATATGTTGGAATTTTTAATAGTTGTTCTCCTGTAATTGACATCGAACCTTACTGCATTGTGGTTAGGAAAGATGCTTGGAAAGATTTCAATTTTTTTGAATTTACCAAGGCTAGATTTATGGCCCAGGATGTGATCTATCCTTGAGAAGGTTCTGTGTGCACCTGAGAAAAAGGTGAAATTCATTGTTTTGGGGTTAAATGTCCTATAGATATCAATTAGGTCTAACTGGTCTATTGTATCATTTAAAGTTTGTATTTCCTTGTTAATTTTCTGTTT
Source organism: Oreotragus oreotragus (assembly GCA_006410675.1). Lineage (NCBI taxonomy): Eukaryota > Metazoa > Chordata > Mammalia > Artiodactyla > Bovidae > Oreotragus > Oreotragus oreotragus. Next base: position 69,854 of record SJYX01014363.1, read on the forward strand.
AGTTGATCTATCCATAAGTGTCAGTGGGTTCGTAAAGTCTCCTACTATTATTGTGTTATTGTTAATTTCCCATTTCATACTTGTTAGCATTTGTCTTACATATTATGGTGCTCCTGTGTTGGGTGCATATATATTTATAATTGTTATATCTTCTTCTTGGATTGATCCTTTGATCATTATGTAGTGTCTACTTTGTCTCTTTTCACAGCCTTTGTTTTAAAGTCTATTTTATCTGAATTGAGTATTGCTACTCCTGCTTTCTTTTGGTCTCTATTTACATGGAATATCTTTTTTCAGCCCTTCACTTTCAGTCTGTATGTGTTCCCTGTTTTGAGGTGGGTCTCTTGTAGACAACATATATAGGGGTCTTATTTTTGTATCCATTCAGCCAGTCTTTGTCTTCTGGTTGGGGCTTAAACCCATTTACATTTAAGGTAATTATTAATAAATATTGCATTGTCTTTTAATTTATTATTTTGGGTTCAAATTTATACACCCTTTTTGTGTTTCCTGTCTAGAGAATATCCTTTAGCATTTGTTGGAGAACTGGTTTGGTGGTGCTGAATTCTCTCAGCTTTTGCTTGTCTGTAAAGCTTTTGATTTTTCCTTGATATTTGAATGAGATCCTTGCTGGGTACAGTAATCTGGGCTGTAGGTTATTTTCTTTCATCACTTTAAGTATGTCTTGCCATTCCCTCCTGGCTTGAAGAGTTTCTATTGAAAGATCAGCTGTTATCCTTATGGGAATCCCCTTGTGTGTTATACTTGCTGCTTTTAATATTTGTTCTTTGTGTTTGATCTTTTTAAATTTGATTAATATGCGCCTTGAGTCATTTCACCTTGGGTTTATTCTGTTTGGGACTCTCTGGGTTTCTTGGACTTGGGTGATTATTTCTTTCCCCATTTTAGGGAAGTTTTCAACTATGATCTCTTCAAGTATTTTCTCATGGTCTTTCTTTTTGTCTTCTTCTTCTGGAATTCCTATGATTCTAATGTTGGGGCATTTAACATTGTCCTAGAGGTATCTGAGACTGTCCTCATTTCTTTTAATTTGTTTTTCTTTTTTCCTCTCTGATTCATTTAATTCTACCATTCTATCTTCGACTTCACTAATCCTATCTTCTGTCTCTGTTATTTTACTATTTTTTCCCTCCAGACTGTTTTTGATCTCATTCATTGCATTATTCATTATATACTGACTCTTTTTTATTTCTTCTAGGTCCTTGTTAAACCTTTCTTGCATCTTCTCAATCCTTGTCTCCAAGCTATTTATCTGTGATTCCATTCTGATTTTGAGAATTTGGATCATTTTCACTATCATTATTCAGAATTCTTTATCAGGTAGATTCCCTAACTCTTCCTCTTTTGTTTTGTTTGGTGTGCATTTATCCTGTTCCTTTACTTGCTAGGTATTCCTCTGTCTTTACATCCTGTTTATATTGCTGTGTTTTGGGGTGGCCTTTCTGTATTCTGGAAGTTTGTGGAGTTCTTTTTATTGTGGAGTTTCCTCACTGTGGGTGGGGTTGTACGGGGGGCTTGCCAAAGTTTCCTGGTTAGGGAAGCTTGTGTCGGTGTCCTGGTGGTGCAGCTGGATTTCTTCTCTCTGGAGTGCAATGAAGTGTCCAGTAATGAGTTATGAGATGTCAGTTGGTTTGGAGTGACTTTGGGCAGCCTGTATTTTGAAGCTCAGGGCTGTGTTCCTGTGTTGCTAGAGAATTTTCATGGTATGTCTTGCTCTGGAAATTGTTGGCCTTTGGGTGGTGCTTGGTTTCAGTGTTGGTATGGAGGCATTTGATGAGCTCCTGTCAATTAATGTTCCCTGGAGTCAAGAGTTCTCTGGTGTTCTCAGGATTTGGACTTAAGCCTCCTGCTTCTGGTTTTCAGTTTTATTTTTATAATAGCCTCAAGACTTCTCCATCTATACAGCACCATTGATAAACTATGTAGGTTAAAGATGAAAAGTTTCTCTACAGTGAGGGAGATTCAGAGAGGGTCTCAAAGTTACATGGAGAAGAGAAGAGGGAGCAGGGAGTTAGAGGTGACCCGAATGAGATGAGGTGGAATCAAAAGAAGAGAGAGCAAGCTAGCCAGTAATCACTTCCTTATGTGTGCTCCACATTCTGGACCACTTGTAGATGTTCACAGAGTTATACAGAAAAGAGAAGAGGGAGGAAGGAGACAGAGGTGGCCAGGAGGATAAAGGGTGGAATCAGAAGGAGAGAGACAGATCCAGCCAGAAAGCAGTTCCCTAAGTGTTCTCCATTGACTGGAACACACAAAGATATTCACAGAGTTGTGTAGAGAAGAGAAGGGGGAGGGAGGAGATAGAGGTGACCTGGTGGAGAGAAAGGAAAGTCCAAAAGGGGAGAGAGCAGTCAAGCCAGTAATCTCGCTCAAAGTAAAAATGGGTACTGAAGATTGGGTTCTTAAAGGTACAAAATTGATAACAAATACCAAAAAGCAAAGATTAAAAATCTAGAGTAGAGGTTGGATTTTCAAAAATACAATATTAAAGAAAGAAAAGTCACAAAAATTATTCTATAAATATATGCATATATATATGAAGTTTGTTTTAAAAAATAAGGTCTCTTTTTTTTGCAAAGTAATAGTAGGTTATAGAAATGAAAATTAAAGTAGTAATATAGGACTTAAAAAATGAAAAAAAATTGATAGTAAAAATAGGGAAAATATATCTAAGACTTTCTCTAGTGGTGTTGATGGCAGTGTGGGGTCAGTTCATTTTTGGATAGTTCCTTGGTCCAGCTTATATTTCTCAAGATCGATAGGCCCCTTCCTATGTAGTTGGTACTAACTACAGGGTTTTAATCTATTTCACCTGTCACTTCCAAGGCGGTTCCCTCTGTTTTAGTTTCTTCTATTTGCTGGTCTCTTCAGTGTCTGATTTCTGCCATGACACAAGGGGGCGGTGGTGGACACTTTATAGGCTCACTTGTTCAGTCAAGTTGTGGGGAGGGAGGGACGCTGCAAATAAATAACATTGGCTTGTGTCACAGTGTCTCAGCCACCCTGGCCCTGCCCCCTGATCACGGTGCTCGTGCCGTTCCTGCCCACACTGCTTAGGCTCTAGGTTGCTCCCTTGGAACCGTCCGAGGCCAGCCCTTGGCTGCATGCACCTCCCAGGTCTAAGCCGCTCAGGTTCAGGCACTCGGGTAGTCCTCAGAGGTGCAGAATCAGTTGGGCCTGTGTTTTGTACCCCTCCCAGGTCCGAGCAGCTCAGGTGATGAGGTGTTTGCCGAGTGCAGTCACTGCGAATTATCACTTCCCCTGGCCCTGTCACTCGGTTTTATGGGTGTACAACCGGTGCACCTTCTCAGGTGGATGTTAACTGTCCAGAATCCCAAGAAGTCTTAATTAGAAATGAAGCCTACTTGTGGTTTGGTAGATAATGCCTCTGGGGCTGCAATTTCCCCCTTCCGACTCCGTCACCAGAGGGGGATGGTCTGCAGCTCTGTTCAGTCCTTAGTTCTGTGCACAGGCCTGGTTGTATCTTAGGGCTTTTTGCATGGTAGCTATCCCACAGTCTGGTTTGCTAGTCTAAGTTAGTTCGCTCAGATTGCCCTCGGGGCGTTCAGGCAAGATCCTTGCTCTAAGCAATGCAGCTAGCACTGCCCTGCCCAGCCCCCTCTTGCTAGTGGTGGGTGCAGGTGTCTGTGCTGCTTTTCCACTGGGGGAGTTACCTTTGAGTTTTAATTATTTATTTATTTTTCCTCCCAGTAATGTTGTCCTCTGTGGTTCCAAGGCTCGCCACAGAGAGAGCAGTGAGAGTATTTCCTGGTGTTTGGAAACTTCTCTCTTTTTAAGACTCCCTTCCTGGGATGGAGCTCTGTCCCTACGTCTTTTGTCTTTTTGTCTTTTGTATTTTTTCCTACCTCCTTTCAAAGACAATGGGCTGCTTTTCTGGGTGCCTGATGTCCTCTGTCAGATTCAAAAGTTGTTTTGTGGAATTTACTCAGAGTTTGAATGTTCTTTTGATGAATTTGTGGGGGAGAAAGTGATCTCCCTGTCCCATTCCTCCACCATCTTAAGACCGCCTCGAATATTTATTTCCTTAGCATCATAATTTTTGAAAGGATAGTTAAATTTTCAAAGGAGTCAAGATTTAGCTCTAAAGAAACTAGTAACTATTGACATCAGAATACCAAAAACTAAATCAGACTTTCTTGTGAAGAGTCAGTTTCTTCTTTGCTCAGTGTCCAACTCTTTGTGACCCTATGGACTACTGCCCACCAGCCTCCTCTGTCCACAGAATTTTCCAGGCAAGAATACTGGTGTGAGTTGCATTCCTCCTCCAGGAAATCTTTCCAAACCAGGGATCAAACTTATGTCTCCTGTATTGCAGGCAGAGTCTTACCAGCTGAGCCACAGGGAAGCTCCCATTTCTCTTCTAGTACATTTAAAATCCCATCATGAGGAAACTATTCAGCATTCTCCACCTGGTGAAGTGACTCAGAAACACCTAATAATTGGTAGACAGATGTCTATGTCTGCATCATCACACTCCCATGTGCAAACATAATATATTTGATTTTGCAGTTTTATCCCAGGCTTAGCACTGGTTTCAGGTTATATTCTGAAACCACTCTTTGAACAAACAATCAATCAAAAAAAAAAAAAAAGAAGAAGAAGAAGAAGAAGAAGAACTTCAATATAGAAGGTTTAAATCTATACTTTAAAGTTAATTTTTATTGTGTTAACAATAAACACAAAAGTAAAATAATCACTTTAATCAGGTCTTGTTACACTGATTTGGTTCTGCTAGTAACTAGTACATGATCATCGGATAAGGTGATGGCACCCCACTCCAGTACTCTTGCTTGGAAAATCCCATGGACAGAGAAGCCTGGTACATTGTGGTCCATGGGGTCGCAAAGAGTCAGACACGACTGAGCAACTTCCCTTTCACTTTTCACTTTCATGCATTGGAGAAGGAAATGGCAACCCACTCCAGTGTTCTTGCTTGGAGAATCCCAGGGACGTGGGAGCTTGGTGGGCTGCCATCTATGGGGTCACACAGAGTCAGACAAAACTGAAGTGACTTAGCAGCAGTACATGATCATGCAAAAGCATCATTTCTTCTCTGGATATAATATTTTATTTGAAAAATAAGTAAGGGCAAGTAAGATTAACTTTAAATCTATGCTTCAATAATTTATGTGCAATTTTTGCACAGTCTCTGGTTGAGTGGTGATACTGCTAATGTAATACCATGAAATACAGCATACACATAGAATGTTTTCTAATTCCACTTGCTTTCAGGGAATTTAAGATTAATTGTTTTTTATTTTTTAATTTTCAGTGGCAGAGTGTGAGAGTCGTAGCTTGCTTTTATTTGTCTAGGAGCAGCAGTAAAAAATTTTTGATTCAGCAAATGTGTTCCAATAAACTTCTGAATTAGGAGAAGAGGAAAGGAAATCCTTGAATTTCAATTTCTAGTCTTCTTATAACATAGGACTTATAGTTTCAGAATTAAAGAAAAACAAAATTCAGCACAGATTATCACATGGGAAATTAAGTGAACTGAATTTGCAAAGTTTTTCTATCATCCCAGTAAAAATCAAGATAAAATATGTTAACATCTGAGAATTTAAAACAAGTGAAATAATATATTTATATCCAAGGTAAAATAATTAAAATGAAAATAAAAATTGGATGTTGCAATTAAACAAAATTAATTCTGAAACAACATTGAAAAGGCCAAATAAATAATTATTTAGAGTCAGATATAAAGGATAGAATGAGAACATTAGAGAATAATGAAGGAGAGCTTAATTACCAACAATTTTAGAAAATACATGCTTATGTGGAAATCTCTTGAAGGTCTATATTCTAAGAAAACAACAACACAATCTGTTGTTTATATAATAAAGAAACTGATCCGAAATGGAGGTAAACACATGGGAACATTTGCTCTCAGAAGAAAACAACCACGTACTAGTTGGGGAATAACATCTGCTCAGCTAGCTGCTGATTATCAGTTGTGTCGCCCAGGGGAGGAGGAAAAGCCTCAGGGAAACCAAGAAGCTTAGCTGTGGCTTGAGTCAAATTAGCACAGTGATTACTTTAACAATAACAAGGACTTATGACATTCAAGTCTAATATTTGAAATGAAGATATTTTCATAAAGTGAGGAAGAAAAACTTGGAAATATTTGATCAAGACCATTGCCTAAATGTCCTACATTAGTTGTGCATCTGGAACTATAGCAGGGACTCATCTTCTTGGATATTTCTAGGATAAGCTTTAAAGTTTCTGCAGTAACCCTATTCCTTGAAATTGCCCTGCATGCACCCTGCATGCATGAAATCAATTTGAGGTAGTTAATACTAAAATTAAATTCTACATCAGAAATGCTTTTATTTATTTAAGAGCTGCTAGCCTGGAAAATCCCATGGACGGAGAAGCCTGGTGGGCTGCAGTCCATGGAGTCACGAAGAGTTTGACATGACTGAATGACTTCCCTTTCACTTTTCACTTTCATGCATTGGAGAAGGAAATGGCAGCCCACTCCAGCGTTCTTGGCTGGAGAATCCCAGAGACACCGGAGCCTGGTGGGCTGCCGTCCATGGGGTCGCACAGAGTCGGACACGACCGGAGCAACTTAGCAGCAGCAGCAGCAGTATTAGACTTGTCCAAATCATGCCACTGCTTTAATATTTTCATTCCAAATGATGTATTTAACTATCTTCATTTCCTGAAAATAAACATTTAATTAGCAAAAAAAAATCAATAATAATTTCAAATTCTTATTATGGCTTGTTATACATATATATCAGACTTGAATGAATGAATGTAGTGTAGAATAATAGAATAATATAAAAACCAATGTCTTCATAGCCAAGCTTTAGAAATAGAACATTACCAATAATTATATGCATCACAGTGTACCTATTAGCAATTACATACCTTCCTTAAAGACAAAATTGTACTAAATTTTGTTGTCATCTTCAAACTCTTCAAAATAATTTCTCCATATAAGAATAATGCTTTTGATTTGTACAGTTTCATATTTCACAATAAAACGACTCCCAGTAGGTAGAATTGATCAGTTTAAATATAACTGACACGTTGATGATGCATTAAACAATACAGCATGATTCATTGATCTTTTACTACTTGAATTAACTTAATCATTCTAGTAAGAAAATAATACCAATATGATTATGATAGAATGAATACAGAGGCAACCTTTATACCATAAGTTTAAGGAGTCTGTTTTATTAAAAAAAAAAAAAAAGATGTTTCTGTGTTATATATATATTTTTTGTTTTTCATATCTAACCACACATATTTATGATTAGATATATATTTTTCTCTAAAAAATTAATTTTATTGGAATATAGCTGCTTTACAATGCTGTTATTTTCTGCTATACAGCAAAGTGAATCAGCTATACATGTAAATATATTCTCTCTTTTTTGGATTCCCTTCCCATTTAGGTCACCATAAAGAACTGAGTAGACTTTCTTGTGCTACATACTAAGTTCTCATTAGCTGTTTATTTTATACAAATCTGTTGTGTATATATATATCCATCTCAATCTCCTAATTCATCCCATCCCTCTTCCCCCTGGTATTCATATATTTGTTCTCTATATCTGTGTCTCTATTTCTACTTTGCAAAATAAGTTCATCCATATCATTTTCCTAGATTCCACATATAAGCTATATTATATAATTTTTTTCTCTTTCTGACTTAATTCACGATGTATGACAGTCTCTATATCCATTTACATCTTTGCATATGGCAAATTTCATTCCTTTTTATGACTGAATAATATTCCATTGTATATATATACCACATCTTAATTATCCATTCCTCTATCAATGAACATTTGTTACTTCCATGACCTGCCTTGTGGCTTCCTTGTGACATCCCTTGTGGCTTCCCTTGTGGTTCAGCTGATAAAGAATCTCCCTGTAACATGGGAGACTTGGGTTCAATCCCTAGGTTGGGAAGATCCCCTGGAAAAGGGAAATGGCTACCTACTCCAGTATTCTAGCCTGGAGAATTCCATGGACTGTATAGTCCACGGGGTTGGAAAGAGTAGGACATGACTGAGCAAATTTTTTTTTTTTTTTTAATTCTCCTGCCTATTGTAAATAGTACTGCAATAGAATGGGTGCATGTGTCTTTTTGAATTATGGTTTTCTCTGGGAATATGCTAGGAAGTGATATTGCTGGATCATGTGTTAATTCTAATTTTAGTATTTTTAAGGAACCTCCCTATTATTCTCCATGGTAGTTGCTCCAGTTTACATTTCCAGGAACCATGTAAGAGGGTCACTTTTCTCAGCACACTCTGCAGCATTTATTGTTTGTAGACTTTTTAATGATGGCCATTTCACATTTTTACCAATGTGAAGTGATACCTCATTGTAATTTTGATTTATATTTATCTAATAATTAGTGATATTGAGCATCCTTTCATGTGTTTTTTTGGACAACTGCATACATTGTTTGGATAAATGTTTATTTAAGGTCTTTTACATAATTTTTAAATTTATTTATATATATATAGTTTTTGCTTTCTGATATTGAGCTGTATGAGCCTTTTATATATTTTGGAGATTAATTCTTGTCAATTGTTTGGGTTGTAAATATTTTCTTCCATTCAAAGGGTCATCTTTTCTTCTTGCTTATGGTTTCCTTTGTTGTGCAAGCTTATAGCTGTCTTTCAGGGACTACACGATATGTGTAAAGCAAAAATATATTTTCTTTTAAATCATTCTAAAATATATTGAATTTCATATCCAATTCATTGTTTTTGTACTGTGTAACAGTGTCTTTTAGTCATTAAGGAGAAGCAATGCATGCATGTGTGCTCAGTCACTTCAGGTATGTCCAACTGCTTGTGACCATAGCCTGCCAGGCTCCTCTATCCATGGAATTCTCCAGACAAGAATACTGGAGTGGGTCACTGTGTCCTCCTCTAGTGGATCTTCCTGACCCAAGGATAGAACCCAGGTCTCCTGCATCACAGGCAGATTCTTTACCCACAGAGCCACTAGGAAAGCCCATGAGAGGCAAAACTCAGAGGCAATAGCAAACACACACAAGAGAACATAATCTTTTTATCCTCCAGAATATTAAAGTGCATTCATCAGGTGCTGGTTGTTATACTTTTTTTTAGTAGTCAAGGGATGAAGGATTTTATAAAGTTTTGTGTGTGCCTGTTTTTAAGCTGTTCTCTTTTAGCGTCAGAATCCCTCTTCTACAGGCATTTTTGTGATGCTGGAACAGAGACTTGGTAAACCACATTTCATCTTTACAGGCTGGTTTGCTGGTATACTTTGACATTTGGGAAGTGCTAGGAAAAGAGATTAGTAAGCTTAAAAATTGATGCTTTTGAACTGTGGTGTTGGAGAAGACTCTTGAGAGTCCCTTGGACTGCAAGGAGATCCAACCAATCCATTCTGAAGGAGATCAGCCCTGGGATTTCTTTGGAAGGAATGATGCTAAGGCTGAAACTCCAGTATTTTGGCCACCTCATGCAAACAGTTGACTCATTGGAAAAGACTCTGAAGCTGGGAGGGATTGGGGGCAGGAGGAGAAGGGAACAACAGAGGATGAGATGGCTGGATGGGATCACTGACTCGATGGACGTGAGTCTGAGTGAACTCCTGTAGTTGATGATGGACAGGGAGGCCTGGCTTTCTGTGATTCATGGGGTCTCAAAGAGTCAGACACAACTGAGCGACTGAACTGAACTGAGGATTAAAAAGGAATTACAGACTTATTTCTTGCTCTCTGTTTCCTGTTCCTACCGTTTTCACAGAAGCAATAAGTGTGCACAGAGGCAGTGGCTGCTTATTTCAGTAACAGCTGTAGGTTTCAATTTCCATGTTTGGTTTTGGTTTTTGTTTGTTTTTTTTCAGACAACTAGATTCAGGCATACTAGGCCCCCTAGGTTACCTGCTAAGCCAAGCTCCCTGCTTAGGAATTCATGCCCTGCTTCCAATTGATTTGTCATTCAGCCTCAAACATACTCAAAGACAGAGTTAACCTGTTTTTCAGAGCTCTAAGTCCCAGCCCTCTGGGTCCTCTGCTCCAAAATCTTTTGTTCTCTTGGTTCCCAGAGATTTAAGAACAGAGCTTTAGCTACTTTATATGAGTACCATTTCTGTAATATTTCACTGCTCTGTCTTTGAATTTAATACACCATTAAGTTTTTTTTAATAATAAGTCCTATGTATTAAAATATCTATCGTGATTTTCATTTTTCTGGAGTAGACCTTGACTTATGGACTATAGTTAAATTTCCTTAAGAATGCCCTTCGTAAATTAAGATGATTGTCTTTCAAGGTAATGTGGCTTTAGGTGAGGCTGACTCTCTTCAACTGTAGCCTTGGGCTTCCCTCATAATTCAACTGGTAAAGAATCCACTTGTGATGCAGGAGACCTGGGTTCAATTCCTGGGTGGGGAAGATCAGCTGAAGAAGGAATAGGCTACCCACTAGTATTCTTGGGCTTCCCTTGTGGCTCAGCTGGTAAAGAATCCTCCTGCAGTGCAGGAGACCTGAGTTTGATCCAGGGATGGAAGGTCCCCTGGAGAAGGGAAAGGCTACCCACTCCAGTATTCTGGCCAAGAATTCCATTGACTGCTCAGTCTATGGGGTCATAAAGAGTTGGACATTACTGAGCAACTTTCACTTCACTTCACTTCTACTCTAGCCATCAATAAAAATATGACTATGGTATTTTAAAAACAGTTATAAACTATTATTAAAACTCACTTATCTGATCTTTTTACATTTAGAACTCTAAATAAATGAGAAATCATAGTTTTACTTGTGACTTTGGAACTAGGATTTTGAGGGAATTTTTCTCCTCTCACTTCTTAAAATAAACCATGTTGCAGTACATGTAGATTATAAAATATTATAACACATGTTTAAACTGATTAAAATTAACAGGGTTTTATTTTGGAATGTAGTCTTTTTAGGAGATTATAGAAAATTTTGCTCAAGAATAATAAAACAAAAAATAATCTTGTATTCTCTCCATCCCTATATATCTTATGGGTAAACCGATGAATGTTTTAGAAAAAGTTACTTATTTACACTTTGTCCTTTCAATACATGTAAATTAACATGCCCAGAAAAGATATTATTAATAATAGAATATTGAAAAGTTCAGCAGTGTTGGTGTTTTCCTCCGAATAGGAAACGTTAAATGGTGAGAAGACAGACACACACACACAAAATATTCAAGCCATGAAAGACTGATAAAAACTTTACAGATGGTATTAATTAAGTAAGAGAACATAAGTCATATAACTGAGCATGTCATAATGAGAAAGCAAAATTTTCTGAACTAATACACAGGACAATTCATGGAATTCATATATCTTTTGTAATACACAAATACACACATTTCTGACATTTGAATAAAATGAAATGTGTAACCTATGACCCAGCTATTCTACTCTTAAGGTTTATCCCATAAAAATTCAACTTCCAGTGAACATATAGGGTTGTTTTCAAAACAAAAACAACCCTAACATCCAGTGGAAGCAGTGAAAGGGATTTAAAAAATGTGATATATTAATTCAACAAACTACTATTAAGGAAGCCACAAAGACAGCATATAATATGATTTCATCTGTGTAAATTTTCAAAAGCTGGCAAAACTAAACTATACTGTTTAATTCTAAAAATAAGCAAGCAAACAAACAAACAAAACAAACAAACAACAACAAAAAAACAACTTTCCAAGTCAGAGAGTAGTTATCAGTTCAGTTTGATCACTCAATATTGTCTGACTCTTTGTGACCCCATGGACTACAGCACTCCAGGCTTCCCTGTCCTTCACCAACTACCCCAGCAGGCTCAAACTCCTGTACACTGAATTGATGATACCATCTAGCCCTCTCATCTTCTGTGGTCCCTTTCTCCTCCAGCCTTCAATCTTGCCCAGCACCAGGGTATTTTCCAAGGAATCAGTTCTTTGCATCAGGTGGCCAAAGTATTGGAGTTTCAGGTTCAGCATCAGTCTTTCCAGTGAATTTTCAAGACTGATTTCCTTTAGGATGGACTGATTTGATCTCCTTGCAGTCCAAGGGACTCTCAAGAGTCTTCTCCAACACCACAGTTCAAAAGCATCAATTCTTCAGTTCTCAGCTTTCTTTATAGGCTGACTCTCACATCCCTACATGACTACTGGAAAAAACATAGCTTTGACTCGATGGACCTTTGTGGGCAAAGTAATGTCTCTGCTTTTTAATATTCTGTTTAGGTTGGTCATAACTTTTTTTTGAAGTTGTAAGAGTCTTTTAATTTCATGGCATCAGTGACCATCAGCAGTGATTTTCAAACCCATGAAAATAAATTATCCTACTGTTTCCATTTTTTTCCCATCTATTTGCCATGAAGAGATGTGACCAAATGCCATGATATTAGATTTTTGAATGGTGAGTTTTAAGCCAACTTTTTCACTCTCCTCTTTCACTTTCATCAAAACGCTGTTTAGTTCTTCACTTTCTGGCAAAAGGGTGGTGTCTTCTGCGTGTCTGTTGTTATTGATATTTCACCTGGCAATCCTGATTCCAGATTGTGCTTCCTCCAGCTCAGCACTTTCCATGATGCATATGTCTGCATATAAGTTAAATAAACAGGGTGACAATATACAGCCTTGATATATTCCTTTTCCAATTTGCAGCCAGTCTGTTGTTTCATGTCCGGTTCTAACTGTTGTTTCTTGATTTGCATACAGATTTCTCAGGAGGCAGTTCAGGTGGTCTGTTATCCCCATCTCTTGAAGAATTTTTCTGTTTGTTGTGGTCTACATAGTCATTGGTTTTGGTATAGTCAATAAAGCAGAAGTCACTGTTTTTCTGGAAGTTTCTTGTGTTTCCGATGATCCAATGGATGTTGGCAATTTGATCTCTGGTTTCTCTGCCGTTTCTAAATCCAGCTTGAAGATCTGAAAGTTCACAGTTCATGTACTGCTGAAGACTGGCTTGGAGAATATTGAGAATTACTTTGCTAGCATGTGAAATAAGTGCAATTGTGCTGTACTTTGAACATTCTTTGTATTGCCTTTCTTTGGGATTGAAATGAAAACTGACTTTTTCCAGTCTTGTTGCCACAGCTGAGGTTTCCAACTTTGCTGGCATGATGAGTGCAACACTTTCACAGCATCATCTTGTAGGATTTGAAATATCTCGACTGGAATTCCATCACCTCCACTAGCTTTGTCCGTAATGATGATTCCTTAGGCTTCCATAGTGATGCTTCCTTGACTTCACATCCCAGGATGTTTGACTCTAGGTGAGTGATCATCAGTTCAGTTCAGTCACTCAGTCATGCTCAGTCATGTCCGACTCTTTATGACCCCTTGAATCACAGCACTCCAGGCCTCCCTGTCCATCACCAACTCCCAGAGTTCACTCTGACTCACGTTCATCGAATCTGTAATGCCATCCAGCCATCTCATCCTCTGTTGTCCCCTTCTCTTCCTGCCGCCAATCCTTCCCAGCATCAGAGTCTTTTGCAATGAGTCAACTCTTCGCATGAGGTGGCCAAAGTGGAGTTTCAGCTTTAGCATCATTCCTTTCAAAGAAATCTCAGGGTTGATCTCCTTCAGAATGGACTGGTTGGATCTCCTTGCAGTCCAAGGGACTCTCAAGAGTCTGCTCCGATACCACAGTTCAAAAGCATCAATTCTTCGACACTCAGCCTTCTTCACAGTCCAACTCTCACATCCATACATGACCACTGGAAAAACCTTAGCCTTGACTAAATGGACCTTAGTGGGCAAAGTAATGTCACTGCTATTGAATATGCTATCTAGGTTGGTTATAACTTTCCTTCCAAGGAGTAAGCGTCTTCTAATTTCATGGCTGCAGTCACTATCTGCAGTGATTTTGGAGCCCCAAAAAATAAAGCCTGACACTGTTTCTCCATCTATTTCCCATGAAGAGATGGGACCGGATGCCATGATCTTCATTTTCTGAATGTTAAGCTTTAAGCCATTTTTTTTTACTTTCCTCTTTCACTTTCATCAAGAGGCTCTCACTTTCTGCCATAAGGGTGGTGTCATCTGCATATCTGAAGTTATTGATATTTCTGCTGGCAATCTTGATTCCAGCTTGTGTTTCTTCCAGTCCAGCATTTCTCATGATGTACACTGCTAATAGGTTAAATAAGCAGGGAGACAATATACAGCCTTGATGTACTCCTTTTCTTATTTGGAACCAGTCTGTTGTTCCATGTCCAGTTCTAACTGTTGCTTCCTGACCTGCATACAGATTTCTCATGAGGCAAGTTAGGTGGCCTGGTATTCCAATCTCTCTCAGAATTGTCCACAGTTTCTTGTGATCCCCACAGTCAAAGGTTTTGGCATAGTTAGTAAAGCAGAACTAGATGCTTTTCTGGGACTCTCTTGCTTTTTCCATGATCCAGCTGATGTTGGCAATTTAATCCACCGTTCTTCTGCCTTTTCTAAAACCAGCTTGAACATCAGGAAGTTCACAGTTCACATATTGCTGAAGCCTGGCTTGGAGAATTTTGAGCATTACTTTACTAGCATGGGAGATGAGTGCAATTGTGCAGTAGTTTGAGCAATCTTTGGCATTGCCTTTCTTTGGAATTGGAATGAAAGCTGACCTTTTCCAGTCCTGTGGTCACTGCTGAGTTTTCCAAATTTGCTGGCCTATTGAGTGCAGCACTTTCACAGCATCATCTTTCAGGATTTGAAAGAGCTCTACTGGAATTCCATCACTCCACTAGCTTTGTTCATAGTGATGCTTTCTAAAGCCCGCTTGACTTCACATTCCAGGATGTCTGACTCTAGATGAGTGATCACACCATTGTGATTATCTGGCTCGTGGAGATCTTTTTTTGTACAGTTCTTTGCTGTATTCTTGCTACCTCTTCTTAATGTCTTCTGCTTCTGTTAGGCCCATACCATTTCTGTCCTTTATCGAGCCCATCTTTGCATGAAATATTCCCTTGGTATCTAATTTTCTTGAAGAGATCTCTAGTCTTTCCCATTCTGTTGTTTTTCTCTCTTTCTTTGCATTGATCACTGAAGAAGCCTTTCTTATCTCTTCTTGCTATTCTTTGGAACTCTGCATTCAGATGCTTATATGTTTCCTTTTCTCCTTTGCTTTTCACTTCCCTTATTTTTGCAGCTATTTGTAAGGTCTCCCCAGACAGCTATTTTTCTTTTTTGCATTTCTTTTCCATGGGGATGGTCTTGATCCCTGTCTCCTGTACAATATCACGAACCTCATTCCATAGTTCATGAGGCACTCTATCTATCAGATCTAGGCCTTTAAATCTATTTCTCATATCCACTGTATAATCATAAGGGATTTGATTTAGGTCATACCTGAATGGTCCAGCGATTTTTGTTATCAGGATCATGNCAGGTTCATGAGGCACTCTATCTATCAGATCTAGGCCTTTAAATCTATTTCTCATATCCACTGTATAATCATAAGGGATTTGATTTAGGTCATACCTGAATGGTCCAGCGATTTTTGTTATCAGGATCATGAAGATATTTTCGTGCTGTTCTTCAGTGTATTCTTGCCATCTTTCTTAATGTCTTCTGCTTCTATTTGGTCCATACCATTTCTGTCCTTTATTGTGCCCATCTTTGCATGAAATATTCCCTTGGAATCTCTGATTTTCTTGAAGAGATCTCTAGTCTTTCACATTCTATTGTTTTCCTCTATTTCTTTGCATTGATCACTGAGGAAGGCTTTCTTATCTCTTCTTGCTATTCTTTGGAACTCTGCATTCAGATGCTTATATGTTTCCTTTTCTCCTTTGCTTTTCACTTCCCTTATTTTTGCAGCTATTTGTAAGGTCTCCCCAGACAGCTATTTTTCTTTTTTGCATTTCTTTTCCATGGGGATGGTCTTGATCCCTGTCTCCTGTACAATATCACGAACCTCATTCCATAGTTCATGAGGCACTCTATCTATCAGATCTAGGCCTTTAAATCTATTTCTCATATCCACTGTATAATCATAAGGGATTTGATTTAGGTCATACCTGAATGGTCCAGCGATTTTTGTTATCAGGATCATGAAGATATTTTCGTGCTGTTCTTCAGTGTATTCTTGCCATCTTTCTTAATGTCTTCTGCTTCTATTTGGTCCATACCATTTCTGTCCTTTATTGTGCCCATCTTTGCATGAAATATTCCCTTGGAATCTCTGATTTTCTTGAAGAGATCTCTAGTCTTTCACATTCTATTGTTTTCCTCTATTTCTTTGCATTGATCACTGAGCAAAGCTTTCTTATCTCTCCATTGCCATTCTTTGGAACTGTGTATTCAAATGAGTATATCTTTGCTTTTCTCCTTTGTTTTTAGCTTCTCCTTTTTTTCTCTCCTATCTGCAAGGCCCTCTCAAACAACCATTTTCCCTATTTGCATTTATTTTTCTGGAGATGATCTTGATCACTGCCTCCTGTACAATGTCAAGAACCTCCGTTATAGTTCTTCGGTCATTCTGTCTATTAGATCTAATCCCTTGAATCTATTTGTCATTTCAAATGTATAATCATAAGGGATTTGATTTGCATCATACCTGAGTGGTCTAGTGGTTTTCCCTACTTTCTTCAATTTAAATCTGAATTTGGCAATAAGGATTTTATGATCTGAGCCATAGACAGCTCCCAGAATTGTTCTTGTTGATTGTGTAAATCTTCTTCATCTTTGGCTGCAAGTAGTTATGGTTCTTTATAATTTTTTCCAGTGTTTATTTATGATGTATATTTTATTAATAGAGATGTTATTTTCAAAATAAAAGGTATGATAATCAAAACTCAAATCATATTTTTTGATTGGATTTCAGGATACTGCATACAATAAAGGAAAACTTCCTTAAGCCAAATATCATTTAATGACATTATATAAAAGCAAAGAGGTTGGCATGACTATAACAAAAATGCTTCACTATAGATTATTGAATATATGAAATAACACTGATTGGAGTGAAAAGAACAAATTTGTATTTCACCCTTAGCATTCATAACTTATTTTTAAGATTATGGCTTTTATATGTATATATTATATATATCAGTTCAGTTCAGTCACTCAGTCATGTCTGACTCTTTGCGACCCCATGAATCGCAGCATACCAGGCCTCCCTGTCCATCACCAACTCCCAGAGTTTACTCAGATTCATGTCCATTGAGTCAGTGATGCCATCCAGCCATCGCATCCTCTGTNCATTTTTATAATATCCTTTATTCTCTCTGAGTTCACCTGGAAATAGGAATGGTTTTGGTCTTAGCTTACTGAAATATTTGTGAATGATTATAGTTGTGAATAAATGGATTGTGAGTCCATTTATTATCATGTCAACTGGCTAAAGAGCAAGAAGAAATGTGTCTAATCAGAAACCAGGGCTCCCTGGTGGCTCAGACAGTGAAGAATTTGCCTGCAATGTGAGAGACTCAGGTTCGATCCCTGGGTCAGGAAAATCCCTTGAAGAAGGAAATGGCTACCCACTCCAGAATTCCAGGAACAGAGGAGCCCGGTGAGCTGTTACAGTCCGTGGGTCACAGAGTCAGACTTGACTGAGTGACTAACACACACACACACACACACACACACACACACACAATCAGAAACTAACTGACGTCTTCCTTATATTTCCCTCCAGAGGGTGCAGGATCATCAGGTTTTCTAATGCATGTCCTCCTCAGCCTAGGAGAGGTAAAAACTGAAACTGTGGGCTGGTCCTTCTCCTCTAATTAAAGGTTTATAGTACACCTGGTGGCTCAGAGGTTAAAGTGTCTGCCTCCAATGCGGGAGACCGGGTTCGATCCCTGGGTCGGGAAGATCCCCTGGAGAAGGAAATGGCAATCTACTCCAGTATTCTTGCCTGGAGAATCCCATGGATGGAGAAGCCTAGTAGGTTACAGTCCACGGGGTCGCAAAGAGTCGGACACGACTGAGCGACTTCACCTCACCTATAGTACACCTTGAGGAGAAATGAGAAACCAATGTATTCCATTGGAACCATTACTGACTGTCCTCTCACATACACACAGATGAAGCTTCAAAATACCATAGTCGGCTTTTAGGTACTAGTTTTCGAGTTACTAAATGAAGGCAAAGATTTTAGGCTATATCTTTCCCAATTACCTGCCCTCCTTAGGGAGGCATCATAGACACAATATGTCTCCCCTGGCATCCGCAACATGCTTATGAAGTGCTTTGTGTGACTTAGGGGGTGGTATGGGGGAGTGGACGGAGGTTCAGGAGGAAGGGGATATATGTATACATGTGGCTGATTCACTTTGTTGTTCAATAGAAACTAACACAACGTTGTAAAGCAATTATACTTCAATAAAAAATAGTATTTGTAAAGAAGAATGAACATATATCAAGTGTCTACAGTGGTCCAAGTTTTGTCATAGGTACTTCCGATAGATTATTACATTTCTTCCTTACAATAATGCCCTCTCTTCAGATGAGTACACATGTGCTAAGTCGCTTCAGTCTCATCCAACCCTGCAACCTTATGGACTGTAGCCTACCAGGCTCCTCTGTCCATGGGATTCTCCAGGCAAGAGTATTGCAGCCGGTTGTCATGCCCTCTTCCAAGGGGTCTTCCCCACCCAGTAATAGACCCCGTGACTCTGGGGTCTCCTGCACTGGCAGGTGGGCTCTTTGCCACTAGTGATATCCAGAAAGCCCTCAGATGAGTACACTTAAGCTGGAGAGACTGTTACCAAAGTCACAGAGCAATAAAGAAGGAAGCTAGGATTCACGGCACCCCGCTCCAGTGCTCTTGCCTGAAAAATCCCGTGGATGGGGGAGCCTGGTGGGCTGCAGTCCATGGGGTCGCTAAGAGTCGGACACAACTGAGCGACTTCACTTTCACTTTTCTCTTTCATGCATTGGAGAAGGAAATGGCAACCCACTCCAGTGTTCTTGCCTGGAGAATCCCAGGGACGGGGGAGCCTGGTGGGCTGCCGTCTATGGGGTCACACAGAGTCGGACACGACTGAAGTGACTTAGCAGCAGCAGCAGCAGCATGAACAGTTTGTATATTTTGGAGATTAATCNGGGCCCCAGTCAATAGGAAGGCTGGAGAACAAAAGCTTGGGGGGAGAAGGCCAGAACCAAGGCAGTTACAATCATGGAAACCCATGAAGCAATCCAGGTGAAGAATTGGTGTAAAGCATCCCACAGATTTCTCTACCACGGCCACAATTGGATACCATACACTAAACAATAGCAACTGCAGCTCATGGAATAATTTGTAAACTGTGTCTTTGCACCACCCCCTCAAATTCAGGGTCCCCTGCAGAGGATCCAAGTAACTAAGCATCAATCACATGTTTCAACCCTAGTCATCTGCACCCTGACCAGAAGGGGTCCAGATTCTGAAGAACAAAAACAAATGTCAACACATTAAAAAACTTAAAGGGAATTAAAATTGAGAAACTCTATTTCTGATTCATTTGCAAATTGAAAAAATATTATTTTTAAACAATTGCCACTTTGAACTTTCTCACAAACTCATATTTTTTACACCCAGATTTATTCACTCAATTCTGCCCCCATTTTTATAATATCCTTTATTCTCTCTGAGTTCACCTGGAAATAGGAATGGTTTTGGTCTTAGCTTACTGAAATATTTGTGAATGATTATAGTTGTGAATAAATGGATTGTGAGTCCATTTATTATCATGTCAACTGGCTAAAGAGCAAGAAGAAATGTGTCTAATCAGAAACCAGGGCTCCCTGGTGGCTCAGACAGTGAAGAATTTGCCTGCAATGTGAGAGACTCAGGTTCGATCCCTGGGTCAGGAAAATCCCTTGAAGAAGGAAATGGCTACCCACTCCAGAATTCCAGGAACAGAGGAGCCCGGTGAGCTGTTACAGTCCGTGGGTCACAGAGTCAGACTTGACTGAGTGACTAACACACACACACACACACACACACACACACACACAATCAGAAACTAACTGACGTCTTCCTTATATTTCCCTCCAGAGGGTGCAGGATCATCAGGTTTTCTAATGCATGTCCTCCTCAGCCTAGGAGAGGTAAAAACTGAAACTGTGGGCTGGTCCTTCTCCTCTAATTAAAGGTTTATAGTACACCTGGTGGCTCAGAGGTTAAAGTGTCTGCCTCCAATGCGGGAGACCGGGTTCGATCCCTGGGTCGGGAAGATCCCCTGGAGAAGGAAATGGCAATCTACTCCAGTATTCTTGCCTGGAGAATCCCATGGATGGAGAAGCCTAGTAGGTTACAGTCCACGGGGTCGCAAAGAGTCGGACACGACTGAGCGACTTCACCTCACCTATAGTACACCTTGAGGAGAAATGAGAAACCAATGTATTCCATTGGAACCATTACTGACTGTCCTCTCACATACACACAGATGAAGCTTCAAAATACCATAGTCGGCTTTTAGGTACTAGTTTTCGAGTTACTAAATGAAGGCAAAGATTTTAGGCTATATCTTTCCCAATTACCTGCCCTCCTTAGGGAGGCATCATAGACACAATATGTCTCCCCTGGCATCCGCAACATGCTTATGAAGTGCTTTGTGTGACTTAGGGGGTGGTATGGGGGAGTGGACGGAGGTTCAGGAGGAAGGGGATATATGTATACATGTGGCTGATTCACTTTGTTGTTCAATAGAAACTAACACAACGTTGTAAAGCAATTATACTTCAATAAAAAATAGTATTTGTAAAGAAGAATGAACATATATCAAGTGTCTACAGTGGTCCAAGTTTTGTCATAGGTACTTCCGATAGATTATTACATTTCTTCCTTACAATAATGCCCTCTCTTCAGATGAGTACACATGTGCTAAGTCGCTTCAGTCTCATCCAACCCTGCAACCTTATGGACTGTAGCCTACCAGGCTCCTCTGTCCATGGGATTCTCCAGGCAAGAGTATTGCAGCCGGTTGTCATGCCCTCTTCCAAGGGGTCTTCCCCACCCAGTAATAGACCCCGTGACTCTGGGGTCTCCTGCACTGGCAGGTGGGCTCTTTGCCACTAGTGATATCCAGAAAGCCCTCAGATGAGTACACTTAAGCTGGAGAGACTGTTACCAAAGTCACAGAGCAATAAAGAAGGAAGCTAGGATTCACGGCACCCCGCTCCAGTGCTCTTGCCTGAAAAATCCCGTGGATGGGGGAGCCTGGTGGGCTGCAGTCCATGGGGTCGCTAAGAGTCGGACACAACTGAGCGACTTCACTTTCACTTTTCTCTTTCATGCATTGGAGAAGGAAATGGCAACCCACTCCAGTGTTCTTGCCTGGAGAATCCCAGGGACGGGGGAGCCTGGTGGGCTGCCGTCTATGGGGTCACACAGAGTCGGACATGACTGAGGCGACTTAGCAGCAGCAGCAGCAAGATTTAAACACATAATCCCAGAACCCACACTCTCTTCACTCATACCTTGTAATGCTTGGAAATGTACTTTACGTAGTTGCACTTTATCTGGCCTCAGGTGTTTTCTGTGTAACAGAGTTTCCATAAAATAGAGCATTTTTCCCTTTATCAAAATGGCTAGTGTGACCATAGACCCTGACAGAACAGCTGTCACAAATGCCAATTTAGGCCAGTTGCTAAAGGGATCCCATTTCTTGCTGGGCCCCCTGTGTTATACAGCACACTCCCACCAGCTGTGTTTTACACATGATAGCGTATATATGTCAGTGCTCTTTTCTCCATTCATTCCCCCTCTCCTCCCCTCGCTGTGTCCACAAGCCCATTCTCCACATCTGCATCTCCATTCCTTCCCTGCACATAGGTTCATCAATACCATTTTTCTAGATTCCATATATATGCATTAACATGCAATATTTCTTTTTCTTTTTCTGACTTACTTCACTCTGTATAAAAGGCTCTTGGTTCATCACCTCACTACCACTGACTCAAATTCATTCATTTTTATGGTTGAGTAATATTTCATTGTATATACATAACACATCTTCTTTATCCATTCATCTGTCAATGGACATCTAGTTGCTTCCATGTCCTGGCCATTGTAAATTGTGCTGCAATGAACACTGGGGTACATGTGTCTTTTAGAATTGTGGTTTTCTCCGTGTATATGCCTAAAGTGGGATTTCTAGTTCATATGTTAGATTTATTTCTAGTTTTTAAGTAATTTCCATGCTGTTCTCCATAATGGCTATATCTATATTACAAAGCTACAATCATCAGGACAGTATGGTACTGGCTCATAAACAGAAATATAGGCCAATGGAACAGTATAGAAAGGCCAGAGATAAACCCACGCACCTATGGGCACCTTATATTTAACAAAGGAGGCAATAATATACAAAGAGAAAAGAACCTCTTCAATAAGTGGTGCTGGGAAAAACTGGACAGCTACATGCAAAAGAATGAAACTAGAACACTCCCAAACACCAGACACAAAAATGAACTCAAAGTGGCTTAAAGACTTAAACATAAGACCAGAAACTATCAATCTCTTAGAGGAAAACATAGGCAGTACACTCTTTGACATAAATCACAGCAAGATCCTCTTAGACCCACCTCCTAGAGTAATGGAAATAAAAAATGAAAATAAACAAATGGAACCTCATTAAACTTTAAAGTTTTTGCACAGCAAAGAAAACAATAAACAATATTAAAACTTTCAGAATGGGAGAAAGCAATTGCAAATGAAGCAACTGACAAAGGATTAGTCTCCAAAATATATGTAACTCATACAGCTCAATATCAGAAAAACAAACAGCCCAGTTTTAAAGTGTTTAGGCAGAAGACCTAAAGAGACATTTCTCAAATACATACAGATGGCGAATAAACACATGAAAGATGCTCAACATCACTTATTAGAAAAATGCAAATCAAAACTACAAGGAGGTATCACCTCACCAGTCAGAGGCTATCATCAAATGATCTACAAACAATAAACGCTGGAGAGAATTAGAGAAAAGGGAATCCTCCTGCACTGTTGGCAGGAAGGCATTTTGTTTTCCTTCTCTGCTGTATCACCAGATGCCTTCTAAATGCCACATCTCCTATGAAGTCCTAGGTGCAGTGGGTGATATTTTCATTTTTTTCTAATTAGAAAATTATATCCATGATATAACTAATTTAGAAAAGATAAAAATATATCAGAACAAATTAAGTTACCCATAATGGATGGGATGGTTTTGATTTGGTAAATATATCTAAATACAAGAAAATCATGACTTTAGTTCTAAAAAAATGTTTTCAGTACAGGATCAAACTCAGATTCTTCTGGGCTGTCTCTTCAACCCCACCAAGACAAAAGACTGGACATGAGAGCTCATGAGTGCCCAATATCAGACACCTAATATTCACTTCATAACTATTTGATTAATTCATCACACCTAATTTGATCCCTGGCAAAAGAGGCAAGATGGCAGTCTTCATGATGAAAGGCTGGATGAATCAGCCTTGTTGGCAATGAGTTATCCTTTCTGCAGCTGAAGAGGATGCCAGCGGAAACCAGCCCAGTCTCACAATGGTTGCCAGGCCTCCCCTGCACTTTTCATCTCATAAGCATAAGAGATGTGTGACTGAGATGGATTCGTTCATCCACTCAACAAATATTTGTTGAGTGCCTAGTATATGCCAGGGCCTGGCAAGTCTTCTACATTCTGGGGATTAAGCAGTGAGCAAGACTGACATAACCCTGCTCTTAAATGAAAACAAACAGGAAATGTTCTTAAAAGACCAAAGTCCTTGTATCTGAAATTCCCATGAACTCCAAGTCTTTTTGCACTTTCTTAAATTTGTGCCAGGAATTGAGGAAAAAGCCACACCACCATCATTTGCCGAAAGGCAGAGTACAGTGAAATATTATGTTGAAATAAGGAAGCAAGTTGAAATCAGATTGACATTTTAGGTAAAAAGAGACTCCAGGTTGGATGGTAGTTTAAACCCGCTGATGCAAGGTAATGGATTGGTTGGTTATTTTTTCCCTCTCAGCCACTTATGGACTTGGATTTAGAAAATGCTGTATTCAACAGAAGAGGGACATTAGAAAGTGTAGCTATTTCTTTCGGCAGTCTTGCAGAACACCATCTCTTTTCCACGGAGACTTTCTTGACGTCTTTTATATGTGTGGGTGTCCTCGGGCATGTTTGAAGCTAATTTCTGGGTGTAACAGGTTTCTCCCATCTTTGTCCAATACAGCACACCCAAATTGCCACAGAGAGTTCCTGGCTTCAAAACACTGGATATTTTTTTTGAAGAAAGATCTTTCTGGCTTTCCAATACTTTGAAGTTAAGGAACTCTTAATGCCTTTTTAAAAAATTTTTTATGACTGCCCAATATGGACACATTACAAAATTTTAATTTGGGAAAACAGCCTCACCAAGTCACTCAGGCTCATGTGCGCCAGTTATTTGTGTCGTATCTATTATGTTTTTATTTATTTGTTTGTTTTAGGAATTGCTTCCATCTCTATCAGCCTGCCTTCAGTTTCCTGTCTGTGATCAGAGGTTGCAGGGTGGGACCTGATCCTCAGGTATGAAGACACTTGGTGATGGAGAATGTTGAAAGACACTGTGAGTTTTTATCAGGTGTACTTTCCCAGCAGATGTTTCCGGTTGCTAAGAAGGGACGGGGAGAATCTTCTCTTTTATCGTCTGTTTCCTAGTTCCTCTCCCAGGCTTGTGGACTGACTGATTCATCATTGTTCATTGAGGGGAATTTATACAAAAGGAGGATAAAAGAAATGCAGCCTCCTCCTGGCAACATATTTGAGCAACAAAGAGAAAGGAAAAGATGCAACAAAATAGCCTAACTTCCAGTTCTAACACTGTTATACTATATCAGTGATTCTCAATGCTCTTCATATAAAGACCATTTTGTCCCCCATACACAATTGCCACTGTACTTTTCGTGTGTGTTATTTAGAAAAATAGATAATCAGATGCTACTACTAGGTGTGAAGAAATATTTAAATGAATTTCTATTTTAATTAATCATAAGAACATCTATAGGGATCCCCAGGTGGCTCAGTAGTAAAAGAATCTGCCTGCCAGTGTAGGAGATGCAGGAGACGAGTTTGACTACTGGATCGGGAAGATCCCCTGAAATAGGAAATAGCACCCTACTCCAGCATTCTTGCCTGGAAAATTCCATGAACAGAGGAGCCTGGCAGGCTACAATCTATGGGATCATAAAGAGTTGGACATGACAGAGCAGCTGAGCAGGTTAGCAGGAACATCTATATATATTTGAAAAATAGCAATGCATATATAAAGAAGAGATTTTCAAGCCACAGGCATCTTTGGTACACCAATGAATTCATAGATTCCTGATAACAGTACTAGAGTTTTCATAAATTTGGATCAACCTAAAAGTTGAAAAGTTTAGAGTTGGGGAGGAAACACAATACTCCACTTGATTTGGACTAGAACCAAGGTAGGCATCTGGAAACCTTGGGTTTGACTGTATCTGTGTCGTGTAGCTATGTGAAGCAGGGCGCATTGCTTAATTTCGTTGGAGTGCATTTTCTTCATCTCTAAATGGTGATGTTAAGATATAATAATGTTAATGTAATTCTCAAATCAGATAAAAGGGTGAAGGGAAGATGGCTAGATTACTAGGACCGAAGTTAGGCTTTTCCTTCCTGTTTCTTGTAACCCTGGTACTACAGCACATCGTAGCCAGCGTGTTGTGTTACAAGGCCAGAACTGGGAGACATTTCCAAAAGACTCAAGCCATATGGATAGTGACATTTATCAAACACTGGCTGTGCTGAATTTACACTGATGACCTACTCGTGAAAGCTTTGGTGTTTGTTTTCCAAACACCAAACAGAAGCTCTGCTAATCCCTCAAGTCTCTTGACAGGACATGCAATGTTGCTCTCTTCAGAACTGTCCTTTCTATTTATTGTAATTCATATGAAGATTTGCAAGCAGTACGAATTCACAACTGAAATGAACTAAAGAAGTACCATATTTGCAACTAAAATTTTAGCATTTTGAGTCTGTAAATAGTGCCGCTTATGTAATCCATTATTCTCAGCAAGGATCCGTGGGCTCAGGCCTATTTATTTTAACTTAGTTTTTCTCCTGTCATCTGGTAAGATTTAGCCTAACTGTAGCAGCTGCAGTCCAAATTACCACGCTGCTCGGAATAGGCTCGGTGTGCACTGTGTCTTTTTCCTCATGGTGAGCTTGGGTGTGTGGGTCCCATGTGCAGAGTACATTCACATCCCAGGAAAAGTGAGCGAGGCAGTGAGGCACAGGCGGCATCCCCCAGAGCCTTGCTCAGTGTGCTTCAGCTGCTCGGTGCTTACCCCAAGGGCAGCCAAAACATCCAGATCAAAGGAGCCCAGAAAGAACGAGAACGAAGGCGCAGACCCAATTCAATACAGGAAAATTGCCATGGCTGTAGTGCTTAGTTTATTCTTCCAAGAAAACAACAACAAAGAAGAAGAAGGAAAAAAAAAAGACCAAGGCGGGGGGGTAAAAAAACCCTAAGATCAGGCTCTGGCATCAGGAATAAGTCTGCCAAAGCAGAAGGCATACCAAATGGGAAGGAGGCTCGTTTTCCTAGATTAATCGGAGTGCTTTGAGTCTGCTTTTATTTCCAAATGTACTACTGCCAAGGTACAACATAAGCCCCTTAATTCCTTCCCACAAACTAGAATTATTAGCTGTCATATGAGCTAAACAATTTTAATAAAACCCCAGGGAAACTGAAATCCATTTAGGTGGAAGAGTTACACCAGGAGATGGGTAATCAGAGGGTGGGGATTTTTAACCTCATTAAGAGCCTAATATAAATCCATCCCAGGCTGTTTAGTCCAGTGGGTACATGTTGACACCTGTCCAACAGTTTGGTTGCTAAATCCTTTTTGTGATGCACAGAAGGGCAAGGTATAGCCGCCACCACCAGAGCTGAGAATGATGGCGAAGTTCTTCTACAGAATGACACAGATACAAAAGATCATTCCACTGTGAAAATTTCCTTTTCAGCCTGGTTTGGGGCAGTAACTGGGTCTAAAACCAAGCAAAGAACGGCAGAAACTTTCATCTGGAGGCTTTCAATGCAGAATATCTTCCCACAGTGGCTGAAATTGGGTACCCTTAAGGCAGTGGCACCCAACTCCAGTACTCCTGCCTGGAAAATCCCATGGATGGAGGAGCCTGGTAGGCTGCAATACGTGGGGTCGCTAAGAGTCGGATACGACTGAGCGACTTCACTTTCACTTTTCACTTTCATGCACTGGAGAAGNCTCCAGTACTTTGGCCACCTCATGCGAAGTGTTGACTCATTGGAAAAGACTCTGATGCCTGGAGGGATTGGGGGCAGGAGGAGAATGGGATGACAGAGGATGAGATGGCTGGATGGCATCACTGACTCGATGGATGCAAGTCTGAGTGAACTCCAGGAGTTGGTGATGGACAGGGAGGCCTGGCATACTGCGATTTATGGGGTCACAAAGAGTCAGACACGACTGAGTGACTGAACTGAAGTGAACTGATGATCTTCTCATTAGAATATTTACATTGAAATATTTCACTCTTTGATATGTAAGTTTTTAATCTTTGAAATATAATTTAGTCTATGATGTTTAAAACTTTCATGGAATTATTTACTTTTCAATTATTAAAGCCTTGAAATAGGCACAAATAGAACAAAAATGTGTTAGGGATTTTTCTGAGAAATAACCTTTTAGACTCCTAGATGACATAAGCAATCTTTTTTTTAATTTACATGGCATCTTTGAGCTCCAGATTCATTGAAAATATGTTTAATCATTCTACTGTTATAAAAGGTCTAGTGTAGAATAGATGGTGAACTGTTTTGCTTATTTAAATATATTTGAGACATGAAATATATAGCTTTATTGATAAATATATAGGTAATTCCAAGTATCCATGGTATTAGAGATGCAGATAACCAAATAATATCTAATTTTTATTTAAAATTGTTTCATGCAGTGTTTTATATTGCATTTACCTTTTACCTTTTATATTTGAGTGAGAATCGTATTGGGTTGATTATAGAATTAGATTGCTGTCAAATTATGACTGTGAGAAATGAACTCTAAATTAGTTACTAGAAGAAAGCAAGTCAGGAACTGAAACTAAACATTTGCTGAAAAAATACACAAGATTTAAAACCTCATGTTTATAAGTTTAATAATCATAGTGACAATGGTAATCATTGTTACTGATCATTTACTGAATATTAGGCACACTGCATATATTTTCTTATTTTTGCAGCAACTCTACAATATACATAACATATTGGTTTTATTTTTCTACTTACATATTAGTAAAGCTTAGATATGTTACCTAAAATAGCTTTTCTTACACTAATATTTAATGACAAAACCAGTATAAAAACTCCTGACTCCGTATTCAACCATGAGACTCTTCTACAGTGCAGCCATTTATTCATCATATTTATTGTATTTAACTCGAAGTATCTTAATAAAATTCAGGGCTTTAGGGACATCTGTGGTTCAAGGGCATGTGATAATGTTAACATACACTTATATATTCTACTTTGGAGAATTTAGAAATAAGTCCACTTAGAGTTAAAATATAATAAGCATGTTAAAATTATAACATGAAAAAAAGACTTGTAGCTATTCCCATTCTAAGTAATTTTAATTTATATATTTAGCAATCAATTGTGGTGTAAATCTACAGTGGCCAAGTACTCCCCACCCCTCTTTTCTATAGTAGGGCCAAAGCGATGTAGCCACTGAGGACGATTAGATTCAGCACTGGCTTTATCTTATGTATAACAGAAGGTAGACAAGGTAAAGAAGAATGTAAGTGGGATTTAATTAAAAGCCAGAGGATGACTGAAGGCTTTTGACAAGAATAAATCAATGCTTTTGATCGTAAGACCTTGCAGAGACTTTGCTGCTGTAATAACAGGAAACCAGCACAAGCAATTGCCTTCAGAGCCTTTACCAGCTGTGATACGTTCTTTGGGTCCTGGCTCATAGGAGAACTTTTGACGTTTATTGCAGCACTGGAATCTTTCCACCCTTTAAAATGGGAGAAATGAAATGATTCCTATACTGTGGCTTTTCTTAGAAGCACCCTCTACATCCTGTAGACATATGGACATTGTATATAAAATGGCTTAGGAACTGGAAAAATAGTAAAACATAGGCTAACAGAAAGCAGTAGGAGATTGAGCTCTGTACCAGAGCTTTTGTGTTTGAATCATTTGGAAGATTTTTTGATTAAATAAACTGTAGAGCTATATACAGCTCTTAGCATAGGACTACAAGTAAATAAATTGTCTAAGAATATAAGATTTTTTCTGTTTAGTTTAATTAAACTTTTATGCTCATAATTTGTTGAATACTACTAATTGGTAAGTGCAAGAAATAAGGAAAAGCAAGGATTGTGATGAGGCTGGATATCTGTAATTATCTTTGTAATTATTGATGTATTTTCATTCCAGGTTTTCTCTGTCTTATAAAATGATTACATAGTAAATTTGGCTTTGGCTTCAGACACATCTCTAGGCATATATCATTAATTTCCACTGGAACTATCATTCCAATGATATTAATATTATTGTTTTGCCTTTTCAAGTGTGCTGTGATAACTTTGTCCTGAGAAATGTTAGCTATACAATTTAAACTCTTTAACTAGGCAGCATCTTTGATTACTGTAGCATGATTTTCTGCCCCTTAGGACCAGTCACTGAGCCAAGAACAAGTTGCATCATATAATTAAGTACATATTATGCTTATGCTTCTCTGTGAAATCAACAGAAGTTGCAAAATAATTACTAGTTTCCTCAGATATTCAGTTCAGTTCAGTTCAGTGTCTCAGTCGTGTCTGACTCTTTGCAACACCATGAATCACAGCACGCCAGGCCTCTCTGTCCATCATTAACTCCAGGAACCCTCATTAATATTTCCAAATACATTATTTTTCTGAGGAAAATAAAATTATTAATGTTCAACTTTCTATTTGCTTTTTTGTTTGTTTCAGTGAAGCAGTTACAAAGGTAAATTTAAAAAAATTGTAGGTGTTAGAAAACTAAGTTAAATTTTGAAAAATAGTTTTATATAATAAATGTTATATTAAATATGTAGTAAACCTGATATGGCATTCTACACCTACCCAATATAGAGAAAGCATCTTACATGTGCCCAGTAACAAGGAGCAGATATGCACTAATGATCTTTCACAGCTCATCTCCTGATCACTTTGTCCTCTTTACTACACTCACTCATGAGAAATCCATTATTCATCATTCTCACTTCAAAAACTGCTGCTGCTGCTGCTGTTGTTGCTGCTGCCACTACTGCCAAGTCACTTCAGTCGTGTCCAACTCATAGTGACCACATGGATGGCAGCCTGCCAGGCTCTTCCGTCCATGGAATTTTCCAGGCAAGAGTACTGGAGTGGAGTGCCATTGCCTTCTCCCAAAAACTGCTACTGTTAGTAAATATTTAGGAGCTACTTTTAATTGTGACTTGTTCTTCAACTTTTCTTATTTATCTCTGAATTTATATTTTAGAATTTTTCTTTCCTACCTAATTGGAATTTCCATTTTTGCAATGATAATCTAAAAAAAAATAGATAAATAATAAAAATATTATAATGAACAATAATGTTAGTATCAATAATTAAAATAGTTCCTTTCATTTACTATGGACCAGGTATGATTTTTTTTCAGTGTTTTACATACATTATATATTTTGATTCCCCAAGATGTAGGTACTGTTATTCCTATTAAGAAATGAGGAAAAAATGATAGAAAGGCTAAATGATACCTCAAGATCTAAAAAATGAGAAATGGCAGAGCCATCCTTCATACTCAGGTTGACCACATTTCAAAGAACACTACTAACCAATTCATCAAAATGCCTCCTCCCCTTTATACCATTTTCTGTTTCAAATTCTAGGAAGAACTTGCCCCTACTCTCAACCAAACAAATCAACTTTTCATAGTTTACAGACCATCCAACCATTTCTCCCTTTCTTTATATTCCCAAAGCCTCAATTTTCTTTAATAAGCCCCATTACCTCCACATTCAGAAGGGTGATTCTAAGGCCAAGCCAATGAATGCATAGAATGATGCAGACAAGTAAGTGGTCTAGGTTTAGTCCTCTGAACTAAGTGGGGCCTATCAGGCAGAAGGAAAGAATTTTGGTTACTATACTTTTTTTTTTTTTTTTGCTTATTTAAGAGAATGCTGTTTTTTTTTTTTTTTTCTCTTTCTCTCTATCCTGAATAACATGATAAATGAAACTATGCCCGCCAGTTGTCATAGGCAACCATTTTTTACTATGACAAGGATGAAATCAACACAGACAAAGCAAAGACTTAAACACTGTTGACAATCTTGATCAGCAAATCATAACAAGTGTGGAGGCTCATTTTTTATTCCTGTTGTTTTTCTTTTCATAAATTTCTTTTCAATATTTTATTTTTAATAATATTTTGAGAGTGTGTTAAAAATGGTGTCCTCAAAACCAATATACTATACCCATGTGGTTGATCAAAATTTCTCATAAAATGATAACATTTTGTATCTATTCAGTTCAGTCACTCAGTCATGTCTGACTCTGTGATCCGGCGGACTGCAGCACACCAGGCTTCCCTGTCCATCACCAACTCCCGGAGCTGTATCTGTAACAGCACTCTATTGTGCATGCTGAGTGAGGTAAGGTTGTTGGCAGGAAGATGATAAAAGTATGCCAAGTTACAAATAAATTTTCTCAGTATAGCCCTAAAATTCTCTAACATAATATTAATCGCTCTTTTAGTATCAGATAAGTCAGTAGCTTCAATAGTCTTCTTAATGAAGTTTCAAACAGATATAATTGATTAACAGGTTTTTTGGTCCCTCCAAACAAAAGATAATTAAAACCTATGGAAACTGTGGGGCAAGGAAAATTCCAAACTTCCCTTGGCTTTACTTTATCCAAGCCATTAGCACAAGCACAAGTGAGAATAATTAGCATGCCATGCTACTTTTCACTTGATTCACTGGCACTTACCATTGGTCACACACAAACACATACATACACAAAATGTAGATGTTTTCTTATAAGGCTCATATATGTCTGTTTTATGGCTCATTTTTAAACTATTTAATTTGGAGATTTTCTGACATTTGGATGCAAAAGCATCCTAAGTGACTCTAAGATTTAAAAAGTCATTTAATGTAAAATATTTTCTTATTCTTTGTACATTTTAACTAGAGTCCTGTTACTTAACACTGGTCTTTTGTTCTTTTGGATTCCCATGTTCTGTTTTGTTTTTTTTTTTTTCCCCGATATTGCACAATTTTATCTAAGTATTTTTTATCACTTACCTGATGTCTACTATATTTTGTTCTATGATCCTCACTATTTACATGTATCCAGACTCTAGCTCCTCAGGGCTTATTTTGGCATTGCCAATCTTTAAGATTGACTTGTACTTTGCTGTGCTTAATCACCCAGTTGTGTTTGACTCTTTGAGACCCCATGCACTGCCGCTTGCCAGTCTCCTCTGTCCATGGGGATTCTCCAGGCAAGAGTACTTGAATGGGTTGCCATAACCTCCTCCAGGGGATCTTCCCAGCCCATTGATCAAACCCAGGTCTCCTGCACTGAAGGTGGATTCTTTACCAGCTGAACTACCAGGGAAGGCCAAGGTTGACTTAGCTATTACCAAGATATTCACAGCCCAAAACACTCTACATAGACCTCACTATCTAGACACAAAATATTTGACTCATATACAAAATTAAATACTAATAACTTTTTTCAAAAAGAAAATCATTTCTGGATAAAATAATCTTTAGTGAACTCAATTGCCATTCTTGATTACTTAGCTATGCTAACAGCATTATGTTAATGAATTTAAAGTAGAGATTAAATATAGTTAATAAAATAATCACTGAAAGGGAATAATATATTTTAAAAAACTCAGCAAAATGACATCAATAAACCTATGTGACAGAACTTGTTTCATTCAGAATTCTGAGAAGGAAGGTACTCTTTAATGACATTTGTTCCTTATTTTCAAAGGCAGTTGCTTCTGTTTATATGGTTTTGCTTTTGGAAGACTTTATTTTTTTCTCCATTGTTGGTCATTTTGTCATTTTGAGAGATGAATGGAAAAAAATTTCATACTTTAAATTTCATATTTAAAATATCCTCAAACATTATAATATTAGTAAATGTACTTAAAAACCTTTTAATAGCTAAATTGGATGACTCCATGTCTGGCTTTATTTGACTAGATCTAATTTAACTGATGGTTTCAGCATAATTAATCAGATAATACACTTTAGTGAATGCCATCATTTCATGTCTTAATGACAGGGCTCTAGAGGCTGGTTTTGGTGTCAAGGGGATCTTGCCTGACATGACCACATAGTTTCATTTTTTTTTCTTCCCTCAGATCAAAAATACTAGGATAAATCCTCCTTAAAATTATGTGTCAAGTTTTAGCTGATAAATGAGTTAATGTTTGATATTCACTCCTCTTCCCCAAAAAGTCAAGGGAAAAATTTTTTCAGAAAAAGATTAAATAACATGAAAGAGAAAAAAACAGCATATTAACATTGTCTATAAAAATTATGGTTATAATATTTTGCAGTAGAATACTACAGTTAAGGACATATTTCAGAACTATAAGGGTAAGCTTATTTATAAATGTGTCCACCAACATTTATATGTATAATTTGTGATAAAAATTAAAATAGAAAAAAGTTTCACCTACCAAGCTAATTCAAACATTCAAAAATTATATCACTTTTTTAAGCTACATATCCCTCTTTAAATCACTTGCCTACTTCTTTACTCACTGTAGTATATGCTTGATTTTATAGTTTTATCCTTGAATCTCTGGTTTCACTCGACCTTGAGTGTCAGATCATCAATGTCTTTCCTATACTGTTTGACAGTCTAGAAACAAACAAAACTGGAATTAAAAAATTAAAATTTTAAAATTTTAAAAAGTCCATCATTTTTATTACTGCTACTGCTACTGCTAAGTCACTTCAATTGTGTCCGACTCTGTGTGACCCCATAGACTGCAGCCCACCAGGCTCCGCCGTCCTGAGATTCTCCAGGCAAGAACAAAGGAGTGGGTTGTCATTCCCTTCTCCAATGCATGAAAGTGAAAACTGAAAGTGGAGTCACTGAGTCGTGTTCAACTCTCAGCGGCCCCATGGACTGCACCCCACTAAGCTCCTCTGTCCATGGGATTTTCCAGGCAAGAGTACTGAAGTGGGGTGCCATTGCCTTCTCCTATTAATGTAATTGATTCATGAGGTTGCAAAGAGTCGGACACGACTGAGTGACTGAACTGAACTGAATGTAACTGAAAAGAGACATATAAAGTGAAGTGAAGTGAAAGTCACTCAGTCATGTCTCTAGGCAAACACATGGACTATATAGTTCATGGAATTCTCCAGGCCAGAATACTGGAGTGGGTAGCCATTCTCTTCTCCAGGGGATCTTCACAACTCAGGGTTTGAACCCAGGTTTCCCACATTGCAGGCAGATTCTTTACCAGCTGAGCCACAAGGGAACCACAAGAATACTGGAGTGGGAGTGGATAGGCTATCCCTTCTCCATCACATTTTCCTGACCCAGGAATTGAACCAGAGTCTCCTGCATTGTAGGTGGGTTCTTTATCAAGTGAACTATCAGGGAAGTCCTAAAAGTGACATATATATATATATACACACATACACTTGTGCCTCTTTGGTGATAATAGTTATAGTAAGTTCAGTTCAGTTTAGTTCAGTTCAGTTGCTCAGTCATGTCAGACTCTTTGTGACCCCATGAATCACAGTACACCAGGACTCCCTGTCCATCACCAACTCCTGGAGTTCACTCAAACTCACGTCCGTGGAGTCAGTGATGCCATCCAGCCAGCTCATCCTGTGTCGTCCCTTTCTCCTCCTTCCCCCAATCCCTGCCAGCATCAGAGTCTTTTCCAATGAGTCAGCTCTTTGCATGAGGTGGCCAAAGTATTGAAGTTTCAACTTTAGCATCATTCCTTCCAAAGAACACCCAGGACTGGTCTCTTTTAGAATGGACTGGTAGGATCTCCTTGCAGTCCAAGGGACTCTCAAGAGTCTTCTCCAACACCACAGTTCAAAAGCATCAATTCTTCAGCACTCAGCTTTCTTCACAGTACAACTCTCACACCATACATGACCACGGGAAAAACCATAGCCTTGACTAGACGGACCATTGTTGGCAAAATAATGTCTCTGCTTTTGAATATGCTATCTAGGTTGGTCATAACTTTCCTTGCAAGGAGTAAGCATTCTTTAATTTCATGACTGCAATCACCTTCTGAAGTGATTTTGGAGCCCCCCAAAATAGAGTCTGACACTGTTTCCACTGTTTCCCCATCTATTTCCCATGAAGTGATGGGACCGGATGCCATGATCTTCATTTTTTGAATGTTGAGTTTTAAGCCAACTTTTTCGTTCTTCTCTTTCACCATGAAGCTTTTTAGTTTCCTCTTCACCTCCTGCCATAAGGGTGGTGTCTTCTGCATATTGGAGGTTATTGATATTTCTCCCTGCAGTCTTGCTTCCAGCTTGTGATTTACCCATCCTGGCATTTGGCATGATGTACTCTGCATAGAAGTTAAATAAGCAGGGTGACAATATATAGCCTAGATGATCACCATCTGCAGTGATTTTGGAGCCCCCCAGAATAAACTCTGACACTGTTTCCACTGTTTCCCCATCTGTTTCCCATGAAGTGATGGGGCCAGATGCCATGATCTTCATTTTCTGAATGTTGAGCTTTAAGCCAACTTTTTCACTCTCCTCTTTCACTTTCATCAAGAGGCTTTTTAGCTCCTCTTCACTTTCTGCCATAAGAGTGGTGTCCTCTGCGTATCTGAGGTTACTGATATTTCTCCTGGCAATCTTGATTCCAGCTTGTGGTTCTTCCAGCCCAGCGTTTCTCATGATGTACTCTGCATAGAAGTTAAATAAGCAGGGTGACAATATATAGCCTTGATGTACTCCTTTTCCTATTTGGAACCAGTCTGTTATTCCATGTCCAGTTCTAACTGTTGCTTCCTGACCTGCATATAGGTTTCTCAAGAGGCAGGTCAGGTGGTCTGGTATTCTCATCTCTTTCAGAATTTTCCACAGTTTATTGTGATCTACACAGTCAAAGGCTTTGGCATAGTCAATAAAGCAGAAATAGATAAGTAAGCTTGACTGTATTGAGCTCCCACTTCACTGAACTCTTATATATTGACCTTCCCTGACTGCCTCTTTGGAGCAGTCTCTCAGAGCTATCTGCGGTGCTCCCTCCTGGACTGCAGTCCTAATTTTGCCCCAAATAAAACTTAACTCACAACTCTCAAATTGTGCATCTTTTTAGTCAATATAGTCAGGGAACTAGAATGCACATATTGTAATTAAAAGAGCCCACACACCATAATGAAGATCAAAGATCCTGTGTGCAGGATCTAAGACCCAGTACAGCCAAACAAATGAAAAAATATCAAAAATAAGATTAAGAAAGAATAGGCTTACATAAGGAAAATTATTTAGTTAGATATGATATCAACTTGCCAATCCAAAGGATAAAGATAAAACGAGCTGATAAATGTTTTCTGGGAATCTGTGAACACAGAAATCTTTAAAATAAGTATATAAAATTATGTTTGGATTTTCATCAGTGGAATTTTTTCAATCACAAGAAATAAAGAAAAAAATGTTTAATACAGAAAATTTTCTTACCTAAGTTGAAAAGGAATGTTAATGAAAACAATTATATATACTTTTGTTTGTAGTCATGACGGACTACAGATTTACCCTTCTGTCTTAAACATTTAAAAACCTGAGCAAAATATACAAAGTGGCTGTTTTCAAACAACAGACAACATAAAGCTTAGTACAGGGATCTCTGAAAGAACTCAGTCACAGAGAAGAGTAATGGAGAGAAGAGAGGGGGAACTCTCTGAAAATAGCTCCCATAGGGCCAGGAACAGTTTTATTCTCAAAACCACAATGGAGAGATCACCTAACACATAGAACACCAGTGGAATCCTGAGGTTACTGCTTGAATAGCAGGATCAGTTCAGCTTTGGAATAAGAAGGACTCTTCTGGATTCTGCCTAACAAAACATAAAAGCAAATCTCAAAGGGATCACACCACTTCTGAAAAACAACTATCCCAGAACAAACTCCTAAATAGTTAATGGAATAGAAAAATTCCGTTAACACCCAACAAAGTAAAATTCATAATGCCTAACATTCAATCACAAGTTATGATGCATGCAATGAAATGAAGAGTACAACTTGTAAAGAGTGGATTAATCAATTGATAGAAATGATACAGATGATAGAATTGTTTTAATGTTAAAACAATTACTATAAATATCCTCCATGGAAACAATTACTGTTAGGGGAAGCACACTGACTGAAACTGCCCACTCTGGCCAGGCACCACAGTAACCATTGTGTGAGTTATTTTACGACAGGAGGTCCTGGTAAGGAACACAGAACTAATAAGCCACCACTAACCAGAAGAGTTTGGGAAAAGTCAAAAGGAGATACCACGTGTGTGACCACTTCCCAGAATCCTTTTCACTGGCATCCATCTTGGCTGACCAACGCGTGCACCACCAGGAAAGACTCTGAGTCAGAAGGATAGGCCAGAGACAACCCAGAAACTAATCCCATCACCATAAAACTCGAGACTGCAGAGCAGTTCTCCTGGGTTCCTTTACACTACTGCTTTCTACCTGAGTGCCCCTTCCCAATAAAGTCTTGGACTGCAAGGAGGTCCAACCAGTCCATCCTAAAGGAGATCAGTCCTGAGTGTTCATTGGAAGGACTGATGTTGAAGCTGAAACTCCAGTACTTTAGCCGCCTGATGTGAAGAGCTGACTCATTTGAAAAGACCCTGATGCTGGGAAAGATAGAGGGCAGGAAGAGAAGGGGATGACAGAGGATGAGATGGTTGGATGGCATCATCGACTCAATGGACATGAGTTTGGGTAGACTGTGGGAATTGGTGATGGACAGGAAGGCCTGGCGTGCTGCAGCTGATGGGGTCGCAAAGGGTCGGACATGACTGAGCGACTGAACTGAACTGAAGATATTCACTATAATTCTTCTAAAATATCAAAAAGTTGTAAAACATTCGAATATACAACAAAAACGATAGCATACTGTTATACAGAATGAAGTAAGTCAAAAGAGAAAAACAAATATCGTATATCAATGTGTAATATATATAGAAACTAGAAAAATAATGAACCTATTTGCAGGACAGGATAGAGTTCAAACATAGAGAGCAGACTTATGGACACAGCAGGGGAAGGAGAGGGTCAGACAAATTGAGAGAGTAGCATTGAAATATCTATGTAACTGTGTATAAAACAGATAGCTAATTGGAAGCTGCTATACAGAGCAGGGAGTTTAGCCTGTTCTTCTGTGACAACCTAGCCAGGTGAGATGGGGTGGAAGGCAGGAGGGAGGTTCAAGAGGGAGGGGACATGTGTACACCTATGGCTGATGTGGGCTGATGTATGACAAAAACCAACAGAACGTCGTAAAGCAATTATCCTTCAATTAAAAATAAATAGGTATCAAAAAAATAAATAAATAGGTATATTTAAAAATTTTAATTATGGCATAAATATACAAAGTAACATGCAAATTTAATTTTTTTTTCAGTTTTAAGTGACAGGAGAAATGTTCATAATAATGCATTAGAAATTATGATACAAGCTACATTTTGAATATGATCCCAGATAGCCATAGGAAAAAAAATAGTAAAATAGAACACACCAAGATGTTAACAGTAGCTAGGCTTGGGTCACAAATTTTCCTTTCATTATTATATACTTCTGTGTTCAGTGGCTCAGTGGTAAAGAATCTGCCTGCAATGCAGGAGCTACAGGAGACACAGGTTCGATCCCTGGGTCAGGAAGATCCCCTGGAGAAGGGCATGGCACCCCACTCTAGTATTTTCGCTTGGAGAATCCCATGGACATAGGAGCCTTGTGGGCTACAGGTCACGGGGTTGCAAAGAGTCAGCCATGACTGAAGTGACTTAGCACGCTCACACGTGATTCAATAAAACAAACATTGCTCTTATAGCCAGTAGGAGAGAATGAGTTAAGTGAAAAGGTATAAAGTTTAGCCTGTGCTCTGATACTCCTCCAAGTGGCCAAAGCATCTTGCACCTTCCATGGTCTATTCACCATGTATGTGAACTTGCCTTATTTTCCGTACTAGAGGGCAAAGGCTCTGAGATCTGTACACCAGACTTTGACTGAATCTTCCCAAGTGACCAGGATGCACTCCTTAATCTTTGTTGAACATTTCCTCCTAACACCAGGTTGTCTTCATATATTTTCAGACTTAAATCATTATTAAGTAAAAACGTTAAAGGGATCAGAAAACAAAGGAAGCACAGAAGTAACTATTAATATTGGAAACAGTTTCAGAGAGTTACGTGGTGTTGCTTTACCATTTTGCATTTAGCTGCAGAGGGATTCCTAACCTTTCTCTGAGGGAAAGAAGATGGGCAAGACTGTGTAAAGAGTAAGACATCTCTAAATAATGTGACAGGACACAGTTCTGCTGGTTGCACTTCCCTCCACACTGTGCATTTAGGAAATAATGAGGGCGGAGAAGGTAGCAGAACCTCCTCCTAAACCAGTTTGGAGAATTAGAGGGTAAGACTTCCGTTAAACCAATTCTCTTGCCTCAGCACCACAGCTGACAAGTAAGTCCAGAGGGCTGAGTACAAAATCATTTATAGTATCTCAGGAACTTCCCTGCCAGGTCATGCTCAGATACATGTTCAATTAAACATGACTGATGTAGGCTGAAGGTGAACATACTCACCTAGAACTACATCAGATATGTGAACAGAGTCACTCTTTTGCACTTCTCACCTCCCTCTCACTTCTCACAATTGGAAGCAAAGCGTTTTATAAAAACAAAGCTAAGTTCTAAAAGTGCATTCTACATAAAAAATCCTTTTTTAAATTGAGTTTATTTTCCTAATAATGTCTGCAAAACAAGAAAACTGTAATCAGTAAACAGAGGCAATCAAGCTGAATTTCTTGTTATTAGATAATTCCAGAGGTAAATTCAAACTTAATAACTTCATCTCAACATTACCATCTTATAATCAAAATATTCTATCCATATATTTTTATAGTAAACACTTTTAACTAACTAAAAGAAATAGAACAAAAAATACATAGAAAAATTGATTAAAGCATTTCCCATTTCAAAGAAAAGTAGAAGCTATTTGGAGACAACAGTCAAGAGGAGATTCAACAACCAAACAATAAACACTGAATGAATACTGTCCACCCAGAGAATCAACAT
The DNA here is from genome assembly GCA_006410675.1 of Oreotragus oreotragus. NCBI lineage: Eukaryota > Metazoa > Chordata > Mammalia > Artiodactyla > Bovidae > Oreotragus > Oreotragus oreotragus. Next base: position 110,158 of record SJYX01014363.1, read on the forward strand.
CAGCGAATCAAATCTTACAAACCTTTCTTTCATAGGACAGAGATGCTCTGATTCCCTGTATAGTAATATCCAACCACAGACCGGTATAATAGAGCTGAAATGAAATCAAATTTATGAACACTGAGTGCATGAGGTACTTGGAGTGACAAAGAGTGTCCAATGAAAAATGAGAATAATCTTTTCTGGGTTGCCTGGCAACAATCTGACAGGGAAAGAAGGAAGGGGAAGGCTCCACAGGAAAAAAAAAGTGAAAAGTGAAAGTGAAGATGCTCAGTCGTGTCCAACTCTTTGCGACCCCATGAACTGTAGCCTACCAGGTTCCTCAGTCCATGGGATTTTCCAGGCAAGAATACTGGAGTGGGTTGCCATCACAGGAAAAGGACTATACCTAAACAAACTTTGTGGGACCACAAATTTTCCAAGGTCTCCATGTGTGGGAAGCCTTTGTTGTTCAGTCGTCAAGTCGTGTCCAACTCTTTGTGACTGCACTACACCAGGCTTCCCTGTCCCTCACTGTCTCCCAGAGTTTGCTCAAATTCATGTCCACGGAGACAGTGATGCTAACTAACCATCTTATCCTCTGCCACCCTCTTATCCATTTGCCTTCAGTCTTTCCCAGCATCAGGGTCTTTTCCAATGAGTCAGCCCTTCACATAAGGTGGCCAAAGTTTTGGAGCTTCAACTTCAGCATCAGCCCTTCCAATGAATATTCAGGACTGATTTCCTTAGGATTGACTGGTTTGATCTCCTTGCTGTCCAAGGGACTCTCAAGAGTCTTCTCCAGCACCACAATTTGAAAACAACAATTCTTCAGCACTGAGCCTTCTTTATGGTCCCACTCTCACATCCATACATGATTACTGGAAAAACCACAGCTTTGTCTATTTAGACCTTTGTTGGCAAAGCAATGTCTCTGCTTTTTTATATGCTGTCTATGTTTGTCATAGCTTTCCTTCCAAGGAGCAAGCATCTTTTAATTTCATGGCTGTAGTCACCGTCTGCAGTGATTCTGGAGCCCAAGAAAATAAAATCTGTCACTGCTTCTACCTTTTCCCCTTCTATTTACCATGAAGTGATGGGATCGGATTCCATGATCTTTGTTTTTTGAATGTTGAGTTTTAAATCAGTTATTTCATTCTCTTCTTTCACCCTCATCAAGAGGCTCTTTAGTTCCTCATTTTCTGCCATTAGAGTGGTATCATCTGCATATCTGAAGCTGTTGGTATTTCTCCTGGCAATGTTGATTTCAGTTTGTGAGTCATCCAGTCCAGCATTTTGAATTATGTGCTCTGCATATAGGTTTAACAAATAGGATGACAATAAATAGCCTTGTCATGCTCCTTTCCCATTTTGAACCAGTCCATTGTTCCATGTAAGGTGCTAACTGTTGCTTCTTGACCTGCATACAGGTTTCTCAGGAGACAGGTAAAGTGGTGTTGTAAGTTATGACCAACCTAGATAGCATATTCAAAAGCAGAGACATTACTTTGCTAACTAAGGTCCATCTAGTCAAGGCTATGGTTTTTCCAGTAGTCATGTATGGATGTGAGAGTTGGACTGTGAAGAAGGCTGAGCGCCGAAGAATTGATGCTTTTGAACTGTGGTGTTGGAGAAGACTCTTGAGGGTCCCTTAGACTGCAAGGAGATCCAACCAGTCCATTCTGAAGGAGATCAACCCTGGGATTTCTTTGGAAGGAATGATGCTAAAGCTGAAACTCCAGTACTTTGGCCACCTCATGTGAAGAGTTGACTCATTGGAAAAGACTGATGCTAGGAGGGATTGGGGGCAGGAGAAGAAGGGGACAACCGAGGATGAGATGGCTGGATGGCATCACTGACTTGATGGATGTGAGTCTGAGTGAACTCCAGGAGTTGGTGATGTACAAGGAGGCCTGGCATGCTGAGATTCATGGGGTTGCAAAGAGTCGGACACGACTGAGTGACTGAACTGAACTGAACTGAACTGATTCCCATGTCTTGAAGAATTTTCCACAGTTTGTTGTGATTCACACAGTCAAAGGCTTTCATGTAGTCAATGATGCAGAAGTAGATGGTTTTCTGGGATTCCCTTTCTTTCTCTGTGATCCATTGAATGTTGGCAATTTGATCTCTCAAAACCAAAATTTCCCTTCAACAACTGATACTTAAGCTTAGACTCCTTGGCCCTAAAAATAAAACATCTCCTTTGTTCAAGCTTCCTCTGAAGGTTGCAAGGCTGCTCCACAATCATGACAGACCACACAATAAACTACCATGTTCAAAGATCTAAATGTTCTATTTTACCTGCTTCCTTTGCCAAGTCAGGGTAGTCTCTCGTCTCAACTCCAGGCTTTGTGAACTAGAAATATAGAAGATAACAAAAGGAAACACTATGGTGATAGTCTCTCACAAGAGAGAACCACAGAAATACATTCCTCTAGTCATTTAAACAAAATGAGTATCTATCAGTGTTGCTGGACTCTGATAATAAATAATATACAGCTTGTACCCACAGGGAACTTATGTAATGGAAGGCAGGCAATTACACAACAGTGTACTAAGTACAGAATGATCTGGGAGAGACAACTACCCAGCCTCAAGGGGCTAGAATGGCTTCCCAGAGGAACTGATATTTAAATAGGGTATTTAAGGATGAGTAGGAGCTAGGTTGGCAACCCACTCCAGTATTCTTGCCTGGAAAATCCCATGGGCAGAGGAGCCTGGTGGGCTGCAGTCCATGGGGTCGCTAAGAGTCGGACACGACTGAGCGACTTCACTTTCACCTTTCACTTTCATGCGTTGAAGAAGGAAAGGGCAACCCACTCCAGTGTTCTTGCCTGGAAAATCCCATGGATGCAGGAGCCTGGTGGGCTGCTGTCTATGGGGTCGCACAGAGCTGGACACGACTGAAGTGACCTAGCAGCAGCAGCAGGAGCTAGGTAATTGAAAGAAAAGGAAATTCCAGAGCAAAGAAATGGAAAAAATAAAATAAAAACCTACCCTAAAGCCTATAATAAAAACAGCAACCTGTTACCTTCCACTCACTGGTTGCAAAGAGTCGGACATGAGAGCGACTGAACTGAACTGACTGGGCACTAGTCTTATTTGCTCCCAAAATATCCATTTTCAATTCTTATAGATAGTTCTTTTAAAGCATCACATTTCTAAATATTCTGACACTATTATTTCTTGACTTATCAATTTAAGAAATTATATAATAGCCTCCAATATGGGATGATGAGAATTAGGTTTCTTAGACCACCTCACTTATATATTTACAGTTCCCATCCTCCTTATACCAGAGAAGGCACTGGCACCCCACTCCAGTACTCTTGCCTGGAAAATTCCATGGATGGAGGAGGCTGGTAGGCTGCAGTCCATGGGGTCACTAAGAGTTGGACACGACTGAGTGACTTCACTTTCACTTTTCACTTTCATGCACTGGAGAAGGAACTGGCCACCCACTCCAGTGTTCTTGTCTGGAGAATCCCAGGGATGGGGGAGCCGGGTGGGCTACTGTCTATGGGGTCGCACAGAGTCAGACATGACTGAAGTGACTTAGCAGCACCAGCAGCATCCTCCTTATGCAGCAGAAACACAAGTTTTAAATTAAATCAGTATGTAGTGCTTCCCTTATTAAGATAATGTTGCCTATTACAGGGCCAGGTTGTATTTTATGATTACATGTGCTTCACTGAACAGTTTCGTTTTGCTTTGTTTTTCCTGGAGTTAACTGCCTCATTTTTGAAAGTTTAAGGCAAACATTCTTGTAACCATTGACAAAGATTCTCTCCTTCACCAAATTCTACTCGAGCTTCTCTGATTTCTCTTCTCTACTAGGTCTAAATCTTGGCCTAAAAGACTGAGACATTAAGATAATTTTTATGAGTTCTAACTTGCTCAAGGCCAGGTCCCTAGGAGGGTGAGGCTCCACTTAAAGTGCCTAACTTAGAAAACTCCAGGCTGTCAAAAGAATTCACTGCTTCCTCCAGTCAACACTTGAATATAAGGCTGGTCTCCTAGTCTCTGTGGGAGGGCAGGACCCTAAGCTTGGATAAGAGCCACTGAGCAAATCCAGATGGTTTTCACTAAACTCCTCTCTTTCCACTTTATATAAATTTTCACTTTCCTGACCCTATGGCTGGTGCTTGGCATCCATGGGTTCTGCATCCCCAGATACAGTGTGATAACTAAGGGGATTGAGCATCCATGGACTTTGGTATCCAAAAGAAATTCTGGAACCAATACCTCAGGGACTCCAAGGGACTACTGTACTGAGTCCCTGCTCACCATCCTCCCTATTCCCTTATAACCCCCTTAATACACTGAGTCACATGTGTACAAAGTTACTTCACACTGGACTTTTGCAACAGCCTACTATTGATTAATAGCCAGCCCTGGGAGAAATATCAATCACCTCAGATATGCAGATGACACCACCCTTATGGCAGAAAGTGAGGAGGAGCCAAAAAGCCTCTTGATGAAAGTGAAAGAGGAGAGCGAAAAAGTTGGCTTAAAGCTCAACATTCAGAAAACTAAGATCATGGCATCTAGCCCCATCACTTCATGGCAAATAGATGGAGAAACAATGGAAACAGTGAGAAACTTTATTTGGGGAGGCTCCAAAATCACTGCAGATGATGACTGCAGCCATAAAATTAAAAGATACTTGCTCCTTGGAAGAAAAGCTCTGATCATCCTATACAGCATATTAAAAAGCAGAGACATTACTTTCCTGACAAAGATCCTTATAATCAAAGCTATGGTTTTTCCAGTAGTCATGTATGGATGTGAGAGCTGGACTATAAAGAAAGCTGAGAGCCAAAGACTTGATGCTTTTGAACTGTGGTGTTGGAGAAGACTCTTGAAAGTCCCTTGGACTGCAAGGCCATCCACCAAGTCAATCCTAAAGGATATCAGTCCTGAATATTCACTGGAAGGACTGATGGTGAAGCTGAAACTCCAATACTTTGGCCACCTGATACGAAGAACTGACTCACTAGAAAAGACCCTGATGCTGGGAAAGATTGACGATGGGAGGAGAAGGGGATGACAGAGAATGAGATAATTGGATGGCATCACTGACTCAATGGACATGAGTTTTAGTAAGCTCTGGGAGTGGTGATGGACAGCAAGGCCTGGCATGCTGCAGTCCATGGGGCTGCAAAGAGTCAGACACAACTGAGCAACTGTACTATTGATTAAAATCTGCCCTAACATTTTACCTAGTTTCTACCTTTATTTTTGATAACAATCATGCAAAGCAAAATGGCTGTCTGGGGAAGCCTTACAAATAGCTGTGAAAAAAAGAGAAGCGAAAAGCCAAGGAGAAAAGGAAAGATATAAGCAACTGAATGCAGAGTTCCAAAGAATAGCAAGAAGAGATAAGAAAGCCTTCTTCAGCGATCAGTGCAAAGAAACAGAGGAAAAGAACAGAATGGGAAAGACTAGAGATCTCTTCAAGAAAATTAGAGATATCAAGGGAACATTTCATGCAAAGATGGGCTTGATAAAGGACAGAAATACACAGAAGAACTGTACAAAAAGGATCTTCACGACCGGGATAATCACGATGGTGTGATCACTCATCCAGAACCAGACATCTTGGAATGTGAAGTCAAGTGGGCCTTAGAAAGCATCACTATGAACAAAGCTGGTGGAGGTGATGGAATTCCAGTTGAGCTATTTCAAATCCTGAAAGATGATGCTCTGAAAGTGCTGCACTCAATACACCAGCAAATTTGGAAAACTCAGCAGTGGCCACAGGACTGGAAAAGGTCAGTCTTCATTCCAATCCCAAAGAAAGGCAATGCCAAAGAATGCTCAAACTACTGCACAATTGCACTCATCTCACACGCTAGTAAAGTAATGCTCAAAATTCTCCAAGCCAGATTTTCCATAATAATATATTAAGCAGTAGCTCACACTCACCAGGCGCTGTCCTTCTTAGATTGCAATGGTCCTTCAACCCACGGCTCTCTAGGCATGCTCACTACCCCCTGGGGAGGTAGGCAGGAGGGAGACCCACTGCCCATAGCTTACAGGAGCAGGAGCTGGGGCTCCTGACAGGAATCAAGTGGCTCAAGACCTTACTTTAAAAAAAGAGACCACCAATATTCAAAATAAATCCCCAACCAGCCACAATCCGAATAATACTAAATATCATTTTAAGACATGGTGCATTTTGCATCAGGAAACCAAAAGCACTCCATTTGAAAATTAAGGTCAAATTAGTCCAGGGTAGGGACAGGAGGCCCTGTGGGGGAACAGTTTTTGTCCTCTGGTTTGGTCTTAATGTGGCCAGAAAAGTTCAAGTCTTCAGGGTGTGATTAAAAATACACACACACACACACACACACACACACATATTTAATATTTGAATAGTTAAATATTTTAAAATATTTAAAATATGTATTTATTTGGCTGTATCAGATCTTTGTTTCCCCATGAGGGATATTTCATCGTGGTGCATGGACTCTCTAGTTGTATTGCGCAGGCTCAGTAATTGCAGCCTGTGGGGTTAGTTGCTCTGTGGCATGTGGGTGTGGGGTCTTAGTCCCAGGACCGGGGATTGAACCCATGTCTCCTGTATCGCAAAGCAGATTCTTAACCACTGGACCACAAGGGAAGTCCCTGGTGTGAGGTTTTGATCCAGGTTTTTCACATAATTCTCCTTTGAGCTGGCACCCATATCCTTGGCAGGGTCAGGTGACATGCTGGAAGGTTTTATCTCAGGGATGACTCCTTAGATGCTAAAACCTGTCAGGCCCACCTGCTACAGGGGAGGGGTCCTCTCTGGGACAGGAAGTCAGAGGGGAGTAGTAAGGAGAGACCCTCTGGAGGTGGTCACCGTACTTGCCAACCGCCCTCCCCCCAGGAGAAGCTGGCCAGGCATCTGCCAAAGTAATCACAGAAGTGTGAGCTGACACCCATTCAGGGAGCAGGATGTGGGATGTTACCAGCCCTCTCTGGCCTGTCCCTGGTGTAATAATAGGAAGCTTTGGATTACATAGTCAGGTTGGATCTTATCCCCTGAGTATAATGCCTCAGATTTGTCTGATGTCTGTCTGGTGAGGCAAAACTTAGACCGAGGGGATGGATAAGTGGATGTGGTGTGGGGGAGGGGTAAGATAAGGTGGGAGTGGAGGGGAGCAGGACTCTTCTACTTACATGACAGCTTCCCGGGGACCCCGGCTGCTGGTGATGTGACTGCTCTTCAGCTTCTGCAAGAGAACCTTCTTAGGTTTCTTTAATCACAAAGAACCTGCTGTTACTTATGGTTAAAATGGGAAACAGCAGGTGACCAGGACGTGAAGTGTGTCTAGAAATAAAGTCACAAAGAAAAAGCGTTGGAGGAGATGCCAGGTTTTTCTCAGCTTGAATACAGCAGGGGAAGGTGAGCACAGAGGTAGAAATGGGTCTCATCCACCCCAGGTCCAGTGCTCCTGCCTACTGCCCTGAAGGCAGGGTAAGGCCAGGAACACATGCCTCAAGATTTTTGAGGTTGATTCCGCTGATTGAGAGCTGCTGGTGATGTGACTGCTCTTCAGCTTCTGCAAGAGAACCTTCTTAGGTTTCTTTAATCACAAAGAACCTGCTGTTACTTATGGTTAAAATGGGAAACAGCAGGTGACCAGGACGTGAAGTGTGTCTAGAAACAAAGTCACAAAGAAAAAGCGTTGGAGGAGATGCCAGGTTTTTCTCAGCTTGAATACAGCAGGGGAAGGTGAGCACAGAGGTAGAAATGGGTCTCATCCACCCCAGGTCCAGTGCTCCTGCCTACTGCCCTGAAGGCAGGGTAAGGCCAGGAACACATGCCTCAAGATTTTTGAGGTTGATTCCGCTGATTGAGGAAGGTCGATGTGACGGGACTGGGATATGGACCCCAACCTACAGGGTTTGGAAAGATTCATTGTATTTAGACGCCAAGTCATGTCTGACTCTTTTGCCACCCCATGGACTATAACCCACCCAGCTTCTCTGTCCATGGGACTTCCCGCGCAAGAATACTTGAGTGGGTTGCCCTTTCCTTCTCCAGGGGTTCTTCCCAGCCCATGGATTCTACCTGCATTCCTACATTCACAGGTGGATTCTTTACTGTCTGAGCCTCCAGGGAAGCCCTTGGGAAGATTAGCTGGCATCAAAGAACAGGCCGTGGGTTTGGAGTGGGCAGTGCAGGCTTTGTTCTGGCTCTGGCGTGCCCTGGAGGTGGGAGGGGGCAGGTAGGATGCCTGCTGTCCCCAGCATGGGCTCTCGCTTCTGTCTCCAGAATTGGAAGTTGAAGCCTTGAGGGTCCCTGGTGCTCTGACAGGGTCGGAGGTGAAGGGTTTTATCTTAGGCCTTCCTAGAAGATGAGAAACTGAGAAGTGAGAGAGGAAGAAGGGAAGGGGGAAGAGAGGTTGAGCTTCCTGGCTGAGTCAGCACCTGGGTGATGAAGGCATCTGCTGTGAGCCGCAGACCCAGAGATGCTGCGGAGACCTTCCTATGGGAAGGGGCGGATGCCAGCTTCACCCTGAAAGCTATTGGTTTCTGATTTTGTCTGATTTTGTCTCAGCCCCCGGTAGCTCTGGCTGCCCTGCCTGCCTGTGTATGTAGCAGAGAGGATAGGGTACCAGGAATCGCAGAAGGATGTTTGCCTGGCCAGGGTTATGGTCAAGTCAAGATGGAAAGGGTGCTGAGACTGCTAAGCTGGAGAGCTGCCAAATTGTTTTCTAGGGAATGCAAGATGGAAGTTGTGAAAGATGTAGCTGGGCAGGCACTGTTTCCCCCTTAGCTACTCAGACCACAGAAAGGAAGATGGAACATGTATGTGCTGGCAGTTGCCCTAGGAAGTGACCCTAGGAGCTGCTGTCTCCAAATGAAACAGAAAACCATAGAAAATATCTCTGGTGCTAGGGACTTTCCTCTATTACGTATTTAGTCCTGACAAGGTAAGCACCATTTATAGATGGGGACACTGAGGAGCAGAGAGCTTAAATAACTTGCCCAAAGTGTCATGGGGAGTAAGGGGTGAGGCTGAGAGAAACAGCTATAAGTTTACATATACTCACCAAGAGTTTCATGTCGCTGATGTTTTTTTCCAAGCTAAGTCCTAAGTAGAAGTCCTTGTGCATGCTCAGTTGCTCAGTCATATCCGACTCTTTGCGACCCCATGGACTATCGCCCACCAGGATTCTCTGTCCTGGGGATTTTCCAGGCAAGAGTACTAGAGTGGGTTGCCAGCAGGAGATGTAGATTTGATCCCTGGGTTGGGAAGATCCCCTGGAGGAGGAAGTCTCAAGGATATGGTTTGAAAACCACTGATTTGTCTAGGTCCCTTGTTTTCAGGAAGGTTTGTTGATGGGAGAGGACGGGGAACAGAGCAAAGATGTTGGCTCCTTGCTCCTGAACCTAGCTCCCTACTGCAAGGAGTCTGAGCTAAGAATTTGGGAGGTGGGCGAGTGGGTGGGGAGTACCAAAAGGCACGGTGGCAAGGAGGGAAGAGCTTGGACTCTGATGGAAAACCTAGCAAGTCTCTTGGCCTGAATATTTCTATCCCCATGCTCACTCCTTGCTCCCAGATTTTGCTTACCTTTTGTACATGCTTGGAATAGTCTCCCGTCCAACCTCCGTTCTTGCAAGTCTTTCTACTCTAGCAAAACAAGCCCAGCGAGGACAAAGGAAATAATGAAACAAAGAGCTAAGATTAGCAGAGGAAGGTGGTTCTTTGACAAGCCTATGATGAAGTTGAAACTCTCCTGCGGCTGATCAGGAGAAAAGGAAAAAACAAAGCTCCAGTAGGGGCGGTCCCTCCAGAGTCCACAGATCCCAGGAAGAAAATAAGAACCTTCTGCCAATAACTTCAATTTAGATGAAGTGGATGGATTTCTTAAAATCTGACTTATCAGGTTACAAGAAAACAATTTTTAATTCTCAAAAAAGTTGAGTCATGGAAAATTTTCCACAAAACATCCTCCAGTCTCGGAAAGCTTTAACAACTCTTTCTCCAAGCATTCCAGGAGTTACTAATTCCAGTCTTACACAATTGCTTCCAGAGAATATCAAACATGTGCGCTCTTCAACTCATTTTGTGAGTCTTTGACATAAAAAGTTGTCAGGAATTACATAAGAAAAGATTGCAAGCTTGTCCCGGCAGACACACATTCCATTCTATTATTCCATCCTCTTCTCTGGCCCAGAAAGTCAACCTGTGTGGATCACATCAATGAGATTGCAGGTCTCCTGGCTTCAGATTGGGTTTGGACACGGGAGCCCTTCAGGTTGTTGGCAAGAGGGAGTCGTTAGGGTGAAGAACTGATTTCTCTGCCGCCTTCCTGTACCTCTCCCTGAATGCAGCCCTCGATCAATGGTTTTCACTTTCTCTCCAGGTGACCCTCTCCACTCTCTTCATCCATGTTTGGGGGAACTACATTGTCCTTGCGCCTTAGGGTCCAGTGGTGATCACTGTGCTGTTACTAGCTTCAAAGAAGCAAGCAGCCTTATGGTTTTGCCACACTCAGCCAAACATTCAATTGCATTTTTATTATTAAACTCTCTTCAAATCATTTCAACATCAGTGTCATTCACTTTTTCCTGACTGACATAGTTTTGGGTACCAGAAGTGGCTCCTGGTAACAGACCATCCAAATAGGATTCTGGAACTGGGTTGCTCATATGTTTTAGGAGTATAATAATGGCATCTGCTGGCATCATGATTACTTAAATTTTCACCAATAGTAGAATGGCAGATTGTGTTGTATCAAGCCCTCCAGGTGATTCTTAATGGGCATTAAAATTCAAGAACCAGGTGATTACAGCATATCCCATGGCCATCCCTGATCTACAGTGAATAGATACTAGAGGGCCCTTAAGGACACTGCCCTCCTCTCATGGCCCCATCAAGGCAACTCTTAATCCGTGTAGTCAAAGCTATGGTTTTTCCAGTAGTCATGTAGGGATGTGAGAGTTGGACCATAAAGAAGACTGAGTGCCAAAGGACTGATGCTTTCGACTTGTGGTGCTGGAGAAGACTCTTGAGAGTCCTGTGGACCGCAACAAGAACAACCCAGTCAATCCTAAAGGAAATCAACCCTGAATATTGATGGGAAGGACCGATGCTGAAGCTGAAGCTCCAATCCTTTGGCCACCTGATGTGAAGAGCCGACTCACTGGAAAAGACCCTGACGCTGGGAAAGAGTGAAGGCAAAAGGAGAAGGGGGCAGCAGAGGATGAGATGGTTGGATGGCCTCACTGACTCAATGGACATGAAATTGAGCCAACTCTGGGAGATGGTGAAAGACAGGGAAGCCTGGTGTGCTGCAATCCATAGGGTTGCAAAGAGTCAGACATGACTGAGCAACTGAACAATAGCAGAGGAATTGTCTGCTCCCTTTTTTCATGGAGTGCAGTCAGGGATGGCTGGGTAGCTTGCATGTAATTGATACTTTTCAATAGCTCCGCTTCCCTGAGCCTTTGGACACCTTCCTAATGTCCCAGGGAGTTTTGGCGCTTCAACTTCATCAACTGCAGGCTTCTTTTGAAGTCTAGATTCCAATCAGCCAATCTAGCTAAATAGTCATCACTCCCAACTACTTGTGCTAAGGCACTGAATTGTGGATTCTGGATGAGCACATTCATACCAATGAATCTGACAAACTGAGTCTTATATGTTGATGTCCTCTTACAACTCAGTGCTCCACATGCCCCCCCATAACTTTCTTCCAAATTAAGTGAGTTGGGGGACTTTCATACCCTCCCAGCAGGGACTCCTGTCTCTCCTTCCTTCTGTTTCAGGACCTATTATCTTATAAGAGAATGCGTTTAGGAACCTGGGGTCTGGAGTCAGCCAGACAGGGACTTAAATCCTGTATTCACTATTTACCTGTTATGTGGCTTGGGGCAAATTGTTTACCTCTCTGAGCCTCTAAGAGGAACTGGTTGCTAATTATTACGTCATTGTGATGGTTCAAGAATCTAACAATTAACGAATGCATAGCAAGTGCTCAGTCCAGTGCCAATAATTTTTATTTAAATTTTTATTTAAATTTTCATTAAAGTATAGTTGATTTATAATGTTGTATAGTTTCTGGTACACAGCAAAGTAATTTAGTTATACAGATATATAATACATAGAATATGAAAAAGAATATGTAATTATTTTTATATTCTTTTCTATTATGGTTTATTTCATGATGTGGAATATAGTTCCTTGTACTACATAGTAGGAGCTTTTGTTTATTTATTTTATATATAGTACTACTAATTTCACTACTAATTTACTAGTAATTTTTATCTACTAAGTTCACACTCTAATCTCTCCCCTATCTCTTTTCCCTTTTTGTAACAATAAGCTTGTTTTCTGTGTCGGTGAGTCTGTTTCTATTCTGTAATTAAATTCATTTGCACCATATTTTTGATTCCACATATGTGATAGCCTATGGCATTTGTTTTTTTCTTTCTGAATCATTGCATTTAGTATGACAGTCTCTAGGCACATCCATGTTGCTGCAAATGGCATTGTTTTATTCTTTTTTATGGCTGAGTGATAGTCCATTGTATATATGTGTGTATATGTGTGTGTGTGTGTGTGTGTGTGTGTGTGTGTGCATACTTACCACGTCTTTATCCATGCATCTGTTGATGGCCATTTAGTTGCTTCCGTGTCTTGGCTGCTGAAAATAGCACTGCTATGAACATTGCGGTGCATGTATCTTTTCAAATTGGGGTTTATTCCAGGTGCATGACCAGGAGTGGGATTGCTGGATCATATGACAACTCTATTTTTGTTTCTTTAAGGAACCTCCATAGTGTTCACCATAGTGGCCATATAATTTACATATCCCCCAAGAGTGTAAGGAGGGCTCCCTTTTCTCCATACCCTCTTCAGTATTTGTTATTTGTAGACTTTTTAATGATGGCCATTCTGACCAGTGTGAGTTGATACCTCATTATAGCTTTGATTTGCTTTCTCTAATGATTAGTAATTTCAGTGTTGACCATCTGGTGATGTCCATGTGTAGAGTCTTCTCTTGTGTTGTTGGAAGAGGCTGTTTGCTATGACCAGTGAGTTCTCTCGGCAAAACTCTATTAGCCTTTGCCCTGCTTCATTCCATATTCCAAGGCCAAATTTGCCTGTTACTCCACGTGTTTCTTCACTTCCTACTTTTGAATTCCAGTCCCCTATAATGAAAAGGACATTTTTGGGGGGTGTTAGTTCTAAAAGGTCTTGTAGGTCTTCATAGAACCGTTCAACTTCAGCTTCTTCAGTGTTACTGGTTGGGGCATAAGCTTGGATTACTGTGATATTGAATGGTTTGCCTTGAAAATGAACAGAGATCATTCTATCGTTTTGAGATTGCATCAAAGTACTGAATTTTGGACTCTTTTGTTGACCATAATGGCTACTCCATTTCTTCTAAGGGATTCCTGCCCGCTGTAGTAGATATAATGGTCATCTGAGTTAAATTTACCCATTCCAGTCCATTTTTGTTCACTAGATTCCTAGAATGTCGACGTTCACTCTTGCCATCTCCTGTTTGACCATTTTCAATTTGCCTTGATTCATGGACCTAACATTCCAGGTTCCATGAGAAATGCTGGATTGGAAGAAACACAAGCTGGAATCAAGATTGCCGGGAGAAATATCAATAACCTCAGATACGCAGATGACACCACCCTTATGGCAGAAAGTAAAGAGGAACTAAAAAGCCTCTTGATGAAAGTGAAAGTGGAGAGTGAAAAAGTTGGCTTAAAGCTCAACATTCAGAAAACGAAGATCATGGCATCCAGTTCCATCACTTTATGGGAAATAGATGGGGAAACAGTGGAAACACTGTCAGACTTCATTTTTTTGAGCTCCAAAATCACTGCAGATGGTGACTGCAGCCATGAAATTAAAAGACACTTACTCCTTGGAAGGAAAGTTATGACCA
>SJYX01014363.1:128542-138798 GCA_006410675.1 Oreotragus oreotragus
GAAGCACAAGCTGGAATCAAGATTGCCAGGAGAAATATCAATAACGTCAGATATACAGATGATACTACCTTTATGGCAGAAAGTGAAGTGGAACTAAAGAGCCTCTTGATGAAAGTGAAAGTGGAGAGTGAAAAAGTTGGCCTAGAGCTCAGCATTCAGTAAACTAATCATGGCATTTGGTCCCATCACTTCATGGGAAATAGATGGGGAAACAGTGGAAACAGTGTCAGACTTTATTTTGGGGGCTCCAAAATCACTTCAGATGGTGATTGCAGCCATGACATTAAAAGACGCTTACTCCTTGGAAGGAAAGTTATGACCAACCTAGATAGCATATTCAAAAGCAGAAACATTACTTTGCTAACAAAGGTCCGCCTAGTCAAGGCTATGGTTTTTCCAGTGGTCATGTATGGATGTGAGAGTTGGAGTGTGAAGAAAGCTGAGTGCCAAAGAACTGATGCTTTTGAACTGTGGTGTTGGAGAAGACTTTTGAGAGTCCCTTGGACTGCAAGGAGATCCAACCAGTACATTCTGAAGGAGATCAGTCCTGGGTGTTCATTGAAAACACTGATACTAAAGCTGAATTTCCAATACTTTGGCCTCATGCAAAGAGTTGACTCATTGGAAAAGACCCTGATGCTGGGAGGGTTAGGGGGCAGGAGGAGAAGGGGACGACAGAGGATGAGATGGCTGGATGGCATCACCGACTCGACAGACATGAGTGTGAGTGAACTCCGGGAGGTGGTGATGGACAGGGAGGCCTGGCGTGCTGCAGTTCATGGGGTCGCAAGAATTGGACACGACTGAGGACTGAACTGAATGATTAGTAAAGGTGAGCATCCTTTCATGCGCCTATTTGGTCATTTGGAAGTCCTCTTTGGAGGACACTAACTGGCATTCTGTGCCCCTCTGACTGGGTATCTCCAGAGAAAGGCAAGATTACAGAGGAAAGGAACATCGACATTGTGACGGGGAAGAAGGAAGTCATCCACCACCCCTGAGCACAATGCAAGTCGGCTTGCCTCCCTTCTTTCTTCACACCACCTTCTCTCCTATTTCTGTCTCTGCTTAGAATATCCCATCCACCTACACCTTTCATCTTTCTTCTTCTCTTTTTAAAATGAGCAGCACTTTTATTTATTTTGGCTGTGCTGTGTCCTTGTTGCCGCACGAGCTTCTCTCGAGTTGCAGTGAGTGGCGGGTGCTGTCGAGGGGTGCACGCGTCTCCTTGCAGTGGCTTGTCTTGTTGCAGAGCACAGGCTCTAGAGCAATTGGCAGCAGTTGTGGGGCTCAGCCTTAGCTGCTTCGAGGCATGCGGGATCTTCCTGGACCAAGGATCGAACCCGTGTCTCTTGAATTAGCAGGTGGATTCTTTACCGCTGAGCCACCAGGAAAGCCCCCAACTTTCGTCTTTCTGTCTGACCCATATAGGCATTATTTGAGGTCTGGCTTATGCTGTATCTGGCATCACAGATTTCACAGGAGATCAAATCTTGCTCTGAGATGGATGGCTGATGGCCTTCCAGGTCAAACTCTCCTACTTCTACTTAGGAAACAGGTTTCTTGTCGTGTTTTTGACCAGCGTATTGTCAAAATGAATACTTACCAAGGATCCAGGGAGCCTAAAAAGACATAGTGGGAAGATTTTCATGTAATTGATCTTCCTAGCCAGACGGGTAAAGCAGGATTGTCATAGGCAAGCTGAGGTGTGGACTCTCCCTACCCACTGGGCTGTCAGCTTTAACCCATCATTGCTTTGCTAATTGAGGTGCTTATAGTGTTTAGTTTTTGCTGTCTTCTTTTTGGGAGAACTCCCAGGATAAATACTTGATGCCATCCCTTCCCATGACTAAATAAAAAGCGCAGGCAGGAAAGACTTCATATTTGGCACACTCTCATGCTGAGACCAAAGAAAAGGAAATTTTTCTGTCCACAGGCTGGTGGACCCAAGTTTGAGTCAGTAACAAATTCTCAGATTCTCCTCCCAGTTCAATGTAATCCCAGTTATTAATACAATCAAAACAAGAATTTTGTGGAGACTTCCGGTTCAATGTAATCCAAATTATTAATACAATCAAAACAAGAATTTTGTGGAGACTGACAAGCTAATTCTCAACTTTTAGAGGAGAAGGTAAAAAAAAAGTAGTCAAGACAACTTTGAAGAAGAACAAAGTTGTTGGGCTTACACTCCCAGATATTAACAGTTTTTAGAAAGCATTAGTCATTATGACATACTGCCATTGCTCCAAGAATGGATGAATGTACCAAGGGAACAGATTAGAGTGCAGAAATAGAACCATATGTATACTGATGTAGAATATATATATCAGAGTTTGCCCTCTGGAGTAGCTAACGAAAAAATACCCTTTTGAATAACTGATCAATTCATTATGCAGTGTGCTGAATCAATTTGATATTTATAAGGAAGAATAAAATCTTGATCCCTAACTTTCAGCACACTGAAATACATGTGTGTATATGTGTGTGTGTGTGTGTGTGTGTATAATCATGTTCAGGTAGACTGTAGCTCTAAATGTAAAAGACAAAAGTAATGCTTTTTGAAGGCAACATAAGAGAATGTCTTTGTGACAGCTGTTTTGAAAAAGTTTGCTTAAAGGAAACAAAAGCACTCATCATAAAGGAACATGTTGATAAATGGACTATTTTAAAATCAGGAAGCTGTGTAATCAAAAGGTAGTGAAAAAGAAAATCACAGATTATGAGAAGATGTTTCAGTTCACATGTTTGTCAAAAGATTCCGATTCAGAGTATAGAAAATGCTTCCACAATTTCATAATAAAAAGACAGGCAATCTAAAAATAGACAAGATCCACCAAGTCTAAACAATCAAAAATGAGTATAGGATATGACGAACTGGACCTTCATAAAAAAGAAATCCAATAAACATTTAGCAAGATGTTCAAGCTTATCTGCCATGAATATAACACAAACTTAAACCACAATTATATGGAATTATACACATAATCAGAATGGCTAGATTAAGAAAAATGACAGTACCAAGTGTTGCAATATCAGATACGAACTGACTCAAACTCTCATATATTGCGGGTGGGAGTGAATGTAAATTGGTGAAACAGATTTGGAAAATATTTAAGCCATATCTGGAAAAGTGTTTGATGGCTGAGTATCTGCTTAATATATGCATATCCTGTCAACCATGTATGTATTCTTTTTCTTTTCTCTTTCTCTCTTTCTTATCTGTATATCCATATTTATTTTTGTCTATTTATCTATCTGCCATCTACCTGCAAAATCGTAAGTTCACACTGATAACTTTTAATTGCAGTCCAACCCCACAGAGTTTTCATAGCCTCCAACATTCTATATCTCTCCATAGAAGCTTCTCCAATAGTAAAGGAGTTGGCTTCCATTATCTGCACTACAATTACTTATTTGCTAAATCCTTCTTCAGGTCACCACTCTCTTAAGTACGTGGCTAACTCAGTCCTGGTGCTATCGATCCTAACTTGTGGACTGCTCTCCTGAACCCAGTCCTACCGAACACGCTGGCTGAGCCCTAGTCCCAGCCCCAGCCTCAGTAAACACACCAACTGAATGCCCAGCTAAATCCCTGGCCCTCAACTAGTGAACTTGCCTGGAGAAATCTAGGCATCGCCTGGAGGAAGGAGAACAGATATTGAAGGTAGAAAACAATAAATCAATAAGATAGAGCCTGAGATGAAAACGTCTGTGCAGATAGATCCGTTGAGAAGTAACCCCAGGGATGAGGACTGAGAGGCAGCCCAGTGAGATGGAAAAGGAGAAAACAACAGAAGCATGCATAATTAAGGTCAGAATAAGTGGGCAAATGAGCATACAGGATGGCTCCCAGAATCCACTGCAGGAAGGAAGAGTGGCAGAAGCTTTTAAACATCTGCTCTGTACTTCCCCGGTGGTACAGAGGATAAGAATCCACCTGCTCATGCAGGGGACACAGGTTCAATCCCTGATCCAGGAAGATCCCACAGGCCGCAGGGCAACTCAGCCCATGTACCACTACTACTGAAGGCCTCTCACCTAGAGCCTGTGCTCCGCAACGAGAAGAGTCACTGCAATGAGAAGTCCATGCACTGAAATGAAGAGCAGGCCCAGTTCACCACAACCAGAGAAAGCCCACAGGCAGCAAAGAAGACCCAGCACAGCCAAAAATAGACAAAGTAATTAATTAAAAAAAATCTGCTCCAGTCTTCACTGGTGGAAAGTTGTCACCCACAGTGTTTGCTCCCCTGAACTGTGAGCATCACACAAATGTGTAGGCTGAGCCAGCTCCTGACTTGAGACGGCATCCAAGAAGCCTGTGGACAGAAAGCAAGAAGTGAGGAGACACAGAACAGCTATTGAGAGAGTGAAGTGAATCCAAGCCTGCAGCAAGCTGCCTGCCCGAGGCAGGGATGAAATCAGTACTGAACCCAACAGGATGCTGGTCAGCTTCATGTGACCTCACCAGTTCTTTGCCCCTAACTGACAAAGGAATGAATTGTATTCACAGAAATGAACCCATTAGTGGAAGGATGTGGATTTTCAAAACACGACTATTCCAGTTGAGGCACATAAAGCATCAATAGCTTAAATAAGGTGACGTATCACTTACCACATTTATGTTTCATGTCATTAACAAAGTTCATTGTGATTTGAAATACAACGACATAATCCCGGAGTGCCTCTGGGTGACACTTGGGGAAGACAAATGGACTGTGTCTTCTGCTGTAGCCTGGTGACAGTTTAAGATGAGGCTCATGCCTTTGGAATTTAGAACTTGTGTCCAGAGAGTTCATGAAACCCTAGGCCCAGATCTTTGGAGTCAGCTTGACCTTGAGGCTGTGAAAGAGCGCGGTTAAGAATCAAATGGCGCCTTTCTGATTGGAAAGCACTATTTTTACCCAGCTGGCATTTATATGCCTTGTTTTAGACACCTAGGGTTTCCGTCTGCTACCCTGGGCTTCGGTGGAAAGCTTATTTTCAGACAGGTGAGATATCTGACTTGGGAGTATTTGCCACTAGGCTGGGCTCCTGGTTGGCCCGGTGGTTTTAATTCTTGGCACTTTCTTCCTGACCCTTCTCTAACCAACAGGCATGACCGGCTTCCCAAGAGACACAGCTCCTAAGGTAGGAAGGAGCTTGTGAGGTCATCTCCCAGGTCCTCTGACTTCCTGCCTGTGATACAGAACTACTTTCACTTTTACACAGGGCTTCTTAGTGCCAGAGAGAGAAACTGACTTCCTGTAAGTGACTCAGAGAGTCAGAACCAGTTCTGGGATCAGAACCCAGGTCTCTTGCATTGCCATGCTTCCGTGTTTGTACTTGAATCTGGGCATCTCTCCAACCTGTGACAGGCTCCACGGACCTGGGTAAGCCGGACAATAGCTGTCTTCCTTCAGGAGGGGTCTTGGTCTTTGTGCCTCAGTACAGTGGGCCTCATGCCTGAAAAAGGAGCCAGCTATGGTGGCTCAGATGGTAAAAAATCCACCTGCAATGCGGGAGACCTGGGTTTTATCCCTGGGTTGGGAAGATTCCCTGGAGAAGGGAAGAGCTAACCACTCCGGTATCCTTGCCTAGAGAATTCCACGGACAGAGGCCCTGACAGGCTAAAGTCCACGGGATCGCAAAGAGTTGCACATGACCACGTGACTTGCACTCACTCACGCATGCTCATGAAGTACAAGAGAATCTTGACCTTAAGAGGCTATTAAGGAAAGGAGATTCCATGCCTTCAAGAGGATTTTGCAAGTTCTTGGGACTGGGATTGAGGCTATAGGGATGGAGATGAATTCATTCTGTATCTCAAGGGTAACAGCCCTGTAGATAGTCGATTTGCAAGATCATAAAAGAAGGGTCTATGTCGTGGTCAATTACTCTCTTCTTCTATAGCATTTAACGTATCACTCTATCTGGCCCATTCTTCCTCACCTCATCCCACTCCCACCGTGCACCATTTATAGTCCCATCCTTTCTCTGCTCCATGGCAGCAGTCTGCTCTCAGGCCTTCCCTCTCCTGCTCCATCTTGTATTCAGACACGAAGTCATTCTTCCTGATGCTCACCTCTGCGTGTGAGATTTTCCTTCCCTCCTATTTCAGAACCCTCAGTACCTCTCTATTATCTGCTAAATAGGTGTTTCACTATGATAATATGAAATTCCAGAGCCACTACACTCTGGCTCCAAACTGCATTTCTAAAACCTCAACCCCTCTGCTTTCCTAGAGCCCAGCCAGGTGGGATTCCTTCCTCTGGCCCGCTCCCCTCATTTCCCCCTCTGTCAGCTCTGAAGAATCCTTTCCTTTTCCATCACATTCAAATCTCTCCTGAACTGTCTGGTTGAAGACTCATATCCAAGGAATAGTCTTAAGTGGATCTCTGGGCTATAGGCATCTAGTTTCCTCTTGGACTCAATTTCATTCCTGGGATGTTATTCTAGGTTTGAGAATGAGTGAAAACCTGGGATTGTGGGAAAATGGTTAAAGACTGGTGCAAGAGATCAAGAGAGAAACCAGGCAAAAGTCAGTGCAGAGAGAAAAGAAATGGGAATCTAGATGCTATTATGGGCGAGTGGCTTAGGGACTGGGGCCAGAAGACTGGAACAGCTTGGTCATTCTAGGTTCTCCCTAATCCTTAATTGAGTCCAAAAGATGTCTTAGAGGATGACTTTTGCACGCCAAATTGTCATTCATCGCTACCATTTTCTCCCTCCCCTCCAAATGTTATCCCATGAAAAATAAGACCAAGTAGCTTGAAATTATATGTATTTTTTTCTTTGAAAATTCCATAGTCATGTAATAACATTACTTTCCATCACAATACTACATAGCACACATCCATTTACAGGAGCACTGATTTCCTAAGATTCCAGAGGTGTTTCACTATGATAATCAGTGGAAGGACCTCACCATCCTACAGGCAGTAGGATGGGGAGCAGCACCATCTTGCTATGAACTTAATCAAGCTCACAGGAAACTCATCACCAGATGTTGTATCTTATATTCATTAGGATTCATGGCAGATAAAGTTAAAACAACAATAACTTAAACATAATTAAATATTGTTTAAGAAACTATGTGTTTAAATTATTTTAAAAAAATAAACTCTTTTTGGCCATTATAATACAATAATACGCCTGGGGAAGGTTGGGAAGAAATAAATAAGATTTTCCAAGACTCTGTCTCTCAGTCCAGGTATGAAGGTTCAAGGCTTCGGTGTTCGGGACTTTTGGTCCAGGAGCTTTATGGAATTCTGGACCCACTTCTGCTTGGGGTCAGCACAGACCTCCTTGTTCGCTTTGGTCTTGAAGCTGTGGGGGAAAGAGGGCAAAGTTAAATGGAGTGTCTTGAGGATTTTTCCCAGGAGTTTGATCCATTGGCCCCTAAAGCTGATTAGCCCTTGCTCCCTGGTTGAGGAGTCTGAATGGGGACAGGAAGAAGGGGAAATAGAAGGAAGAAACTTCTTTTCCAGAAGAGAGGTTCTGTTGTTACTGCCACAGGGGAAGGCCTCCAGACCCTTGGCTAAAGGAACTTGGATGATCTGACCAAGCTCCTAGAAGAGGAACCTGGAGTGTGTATATTTTCCTTCTTGTGGGCTTAATTTGTCTATGGAGTAAAGGGTCCTTTGGCTTAGGTGTTTCATTTATCTGACTTGTTTGGACACATAGAAGTCAGATAGAACTTTTGGCTGTGGGTGCCAGGGCATGGTCCACTTACATCACAGCTTCCTGGGGACACTGGCTGTTGGTGATTCTCATGTAGCTGTCCAGCTTCTTGAAGGGGATCTTCCCATTGGTCACACTAAAGCAGCAGGTGATTGGGATAGAAACTGAATCTGAAAAACATTTTGCAAAGAACCAGAGAGTTATGATGTGTTGTAAGTACGCATGTGTCAGAGAAAATGAAGAAGATAGGAGATAAAGCTAGTGCTGGAATTCTAGCTAGGACCCATCACTCCCACGTTCAGAGCCTTAGTCCATATCCCACAGGTAAAATGGTACCTGTGAGTCAGTTTCTTCTTCTGAACTGTGGGGTCTCTCATTGATGACTGCAAATGGGGAAATCTTGAGTAACAAGATTAATCCTTGTAGTGTGATTCAGAGAGTCTATTGATCCAAAACCTCTGAACCTGGGAAGATACGTTCTAAGAACTTGCCTCCTAGCTCTGTTCCCATGGGCTTAGAGCCAGCCTATGTCACATGCTGAGATAGATGCCTATGGGTCTTTATCCTTCACAGCCACCATTCTGGAAGTTACGCTGGACCCTAATCCAACATTGGAAGCCTCCAGCAAGAATTTCTTCCTCTCTACTATTGCCTGAAATGCCTTTTCTATCCACAGTGAGAAATGGTCCTTCCTTCTGTGCCCCATCCAAAAATAAGATGAGAATTGTTGAGAGTGCATTTAGGGTCCCGAAGGTGGTATCGGGCAAGATAATGGAGCCTGGCCCCAGGGGCCTGAGCTTCTGGTTTTGGCCCTGCCTCCGACCAGCTGTGAGGTGCCAGCTGTTCTTAATTCCTCTCTTGCTTTCACCTTCTCCATCTTTGTAATGGAGGCTATGCAGCAAGCACGGGGTGACTTATGCCCGGGGTTAGTAGCTGGGGTAGTGAAAACGTTAAGGCTTAAGAAGAGAGGAGCCTTACCTGGCTGAGCGAGCACCTGGGTGCCGAAGGTGGCTGCCACGAGCAGCAGGCACAGAATCCCAGCGGAGACCTTCATGTTGGAGGGTGAGCACGGGGGCTTCAGCCTGAGAGCTGGCAGTTGCTGAGCTGGTCTCAAGTCTCTGGGAATCTGGCTCCTCTGGCTGATCTGCCTGCCTTTTATAGGGAGCAGAGTGCATGGGTGGGGTCATGTTTAAGGAAGGACCGAAGAAGCCCCTAAATGTGCTGAGTAAACACCAGATCCTGGTGGTGATTTCCGAACACTGAGAAGAGGAAGTTGTGCAGTTTCCATCATCTGTTTGGGCTGTGGAGCAGAGGTGGAAGGATATGTGGCCATGCCAGCAAAATGTACAAAGTGATGTCATTAGACCATTTAGAGCTCTGATTTCTTTGAAACGGAACATGATCTGTTGGAAAGGAAGAATAGAAGCTGAGTCCCTAGTGGGGTGGAAAGAATCAACGGTCTGGGGCCTCCTCAGGGTCCAGGAGGTCGGGGGAGGGGCCCTAAGTCTTTGCCTGGGCTCTTTGTCTGCCTCTGGTCTCTGCCACCCTAAACCAGCTACGCTCCTTTAGAATCTCACACAGGTAGCTTGATAGAATCTTGGCAGAATGGCAAATCCAGGCATCTTCAAGTCTTCAGGCTCTGGAACGTTCTGTTGTGAAGCCTATGAACTGGACAACACATACTGATCTTATAGGGTTGCAGTTGTTATAGTTGCTAAGTCCTGTCTGACTCTGTGACACCATGGACTGTAGCCCGTCAGGCTCCTCTGTCCATGGAATTTCCCAGGCAAGAATACTGGAGTGGGCTGACATTTCCTTCTCCAAAGGATCTTCCAGACCCAGAAATCGAACCTGCATCTCCTGCATTGCAGGTAGATTCTTTACCACTGAGCCACTAGGGAAGCCTACAGTCTTGCCGAGCGGTGATTTCCAAATATTTCATCAGACACTAAAGTTTCTTTCCAAGTGAAATGACACAAAGAAGTCCAGTCTTTCATGCAGATTCAGATAGAACAGGTCTGTTTGAAAAATGCCTTTTACTTTTGGTCTCCAGTGATTTGCCCCCTTAAAAAATTAGGTAGTTTGTTGCCTTATAACTGACTTTGAAAAGTTCTTTTTACATTTTGCATTCAAATCCTTTACCAGCTATGTGCATTGCAAATATTTTCTCCACAGGCTGTAGCTTATTTTTTTAACAACAGTTTTCACAGAGCAAAAGTTTTAAATTTTAATAAAGTACAATTTATCAACTTTTTCTTTCATAGATGGTATTCTAGCTAAAATCTCTTCATCAAATCCAAGTTTGCATATTTCCTTTTCAATGAACATTTCTAGACTTTTCACAAATCATTCAATATTCCCCAATAATCTTGAATGTTAAATATTCCATAAGGGTCCATATATAAAGTCACCATAATTAAGTGAAGCCTTTCTCTACAGTTGGAAATTATACCATTTTCACTTTTTCACAATCATAAACAATTATGAGAAAACTGATATAACATAATCATTATTGTCTCCAGTTCTATAGCTGCTGCTGCTGCTGCTAAGTCGCTTCAGTTGTGTCCGACTCTGTGCGACCCCATAGACAGCAGCCC
>SJYX01014364.1:0-111600 GCA_006410675.1 Oreotragus oreotragus
TGTAATTCTGTATGTATGGATGGATTTTCACTTACACTGTTAGTAATTCAACATATAAGGCCTGAGTTATAGAATAGGTGAATGTTTAACTTATGAAACTGACAAACTATGAGCTACATTTATAGATTGTTTTTACATACCCCCCAGGAGCATGTAAAATGCTTCCAACTTCTGGCCAATACTTGGTATGGTCAGTCTTGGATTTCCTTAAAATTTGAATTTAAGGAAGTAGTCATTTTAATTACATCTCCTTAAGGAATAATAATGTTGATCTTTCTTTTTCCACATGGTTTATTTGCCATCTGTATGTCTTCTTGGTAAAATATCTGTTCATATCTTTCATCTGTTTTTCTTTTCATTAACAAATAAATAGCTCCTTTTTATCCTCAATTTTTGTGTGTGCTATATACAGTGTAATTACCACACATACCACGTAGTTTAAATTTAATCTGCACTATCCACATATTTTAAAATCTAGACTTTCAATAATATAAAGAAGCCCAGGTTTGTAGTGTTTTCCAGTTTTCCGAATACAAATATTCTTAGCATAGCCAATTTCAAACTAACAACATGGTGTCACTGAACATGGAGTTTGGAAAAGTTGATAGAAGTACATCATTCCAACTCAATGATACTGATCCAGTAGCAACAAATGATACAAATGATAATGAAACTTGGTAACAGCAGAATCTAACACAACACCGTAAAGCAATTATCCTTCAACTAAAATATTTTAACCATCCCTCCCCCAAAAGTAAAATTACTATGAAGTGACAAGTTCTGAAAATTTGTGTAAGGTGTAACCCCTGGGTGGAGGAAATGGCAACCTACTCCAGTATTCTTGCCTGAAAAATACCATGGACAAAAGAGTCTGGCAGGCTACCATCCAGGGGCTTATAAAGAGTTGCATACAACTGAACACACACATAAGGTACACCTGACTGAACATAGAGTGCATGTGTTTAGAATGTACATTTTTATGTTTTAATACATACTTTTACCCAGAAAATCATTATTTTCATTGGAAACAAAAGATAATCTATAATGCCCTTACTCAGTTAATTTAAATACTTCAATGCTTTAAAAAATAAACAGAGCAAGAAAGATATTTAAAATAAAGGCAATTCTTGGTGGGGGGGGCGGGAACAACAACTGAACTTTGATGTTTTCCTCAGAAAGGATCAAAAGAATGCATATTAATTAAAAATTGAGATGCAGGGATTTCCCTGGTGGTCCAGGGGCTGGGATGCCATGCTTCCAATGTAGAGGACCCAGGTTCAATCCCTGAACAGGGAACAAGATCCCATATGCCACAACTAAGACCAAACACTGCCAAATAAAATAAATTAATTTTTAAAAATCGAGATGCAGTTTCCAGCAGTTTATTTTGGAGTCAAAACTATACTTTTTTCAGTGTGAATGCTCTGGAAGTTTGTGTCTTTGTTCTTTGTTGACAGAAAATTCATGAGTAAACCATAATTTATAATGATTAGAGCTCTGTGTTTGGGAATTTCAATAAATTTTAAAACAAAGGAGCATACTTAAGAGTTTGTTATGCTCTAGCATTCTCAGTATTATCATCTGTATTTAAGAGGAGCAAATTTTATAATTTATAGTTATCCAGTACATTTAAACTAGGACTGTTTTCTGTCACATTTCAGGTTCCATATTTCATATATTCTATAACAACATGTCCATAGCAGTAAAGTTTTGGGAAGAAAATAGCTGCCCATTAGTCACAGTTCCAGGGTTAGACTTTTTTTCCCGACCACACTGTGACCGCTGCTTTGGGAGCTTGGAATCTTAATCACTGCAACACCAGTTTTTGCAGGCATCTGGCAGGGGCTAAAACAGCACTATGGGAATGAATCAAACAGGTCAGATAGATAGAGTGAGAAAAGATGTATGTAAAAGAAAAGACGTATGTAATTAAGTGAATGAATATTTCTGGAAGGATCTACAGCCATAAATGTGGAAACTGTGGTAAATTTATCCTCATATCTATTCTTGCCTGGAGAATTCCATGGATAGAGGAGTCTGGCAGGCTATGGTCCATGGGGTCACAAAGAGTTGGACACAACTGAGTGACTTAACACTTTCACATGTATGTACATGAACAGGAAATAACTAAAGCAAAATAGTAATATTTAATGAGAAAACAGAAAAGCCAGAAATAATTTTGAAGATGTATCAAAAAGATATGTTGGGACTTTCCTGGTGGTCCATGGTTAGAATCTGCCTTCAATGTAGAGGATCTAGGTTCGATTCGTGGGAGGGGAACTAAGATCCTACATGCAGTGGTGCAACCACGCCCCCAACCACCTCAACTATAGTGCTGCAAACTAGAGCCCACATGCTCTGGAGCCTGAATGCCCCAAGGAAGATCCTGTGTGCCACAACAGGACCCAACACAGCCAAGATTGAATGTTTTTTCAAAATATATGTTTAACATACAAATCATGTTCATTAACTTGAAGTGAGACGTAACCAATTTTGTTTACATCTGAGACACTATCATAGATATTTAGTGTCCTAGGAGGAACAGCATCTCATGGTGACTTAGCCTGGTGACCAGAATCTCCCTGGTTCCATCCACTGAGATCCCTATAGCTCACTCATAATTGAAATGAATGTGCTATTCAATCTTCATATGCTTATTTCAAGAGGCTCTCCTTCACCTACACAGGAACTCAGCACAATACATCTTTACTTAGTTACCCATGGGATACCTCAAACGTTCAGGTATCACATACAACCTCACTGGACAAGAACTTTATTGGACCCATCTGTGCTCAGGCACCCAAGTATGGAGCTTCATTGATTTGCAAGACACTTTTGCAAGACTTACATTCATTGTTGTGCTTACAGACAACAGACGGGCTACGGCCCCACACATTTCAGCGTCATGCCAGCACAGTAAAATTTCTTAGCTTCATCCAGTGTTTGTACGGGCTACTCTATTGCTGATGTGGTTAAAGGGCAACTTCTGATTTTGTCAGCTTCCATCAGTCTCAGAGGGGCCAAACCTATTGGATCTGACTTTTAGAGGCAATGTATTCTGCACTGACTAAGGCTTATTTATGCCATCACTCAAAAATCATCCCACTTTTGAGGCCATTATGAGAGAAAAGTCCTTGTCAGTTCAGATGGCCGACCATTCAACAGATACTTTTTTTCGGCTGTGCCACACAGCATGCAGGATCGTCATTCCTTCGACCAGGGATCAAACCTGTGCTCCCTGCATTGGGTATGTGGAAGACTGTGAGGAAAGTTCCTAATAGGGACTTATTTTGGTGCCTCCTGGAGACTCCTTGGTCGAAGCTCTGCATACACCTCCTATGTTCTGTAGTCTCTGGGCCCATGATGACAGTAAGCTACCCAGGGTTTTCTGGTACAAAGTGTTGTTTCAACGTCATGACATGCCATGTGAGCAACTGCTGGATGCTTACTCAACCTTCTTGTAAAGGAAGGCTTTCACAGGACCTGAACCTGTGACACTCTGTACCGTTACCTTATTTCCTTGGTTATTAAAGCAACCCAACACCCAGGAAACTCAGTGCGACAGCAAGGCCTTGATACATGACAGAGCTGTTCCTGGAGCTCTGATGTTTCCCACTTGCAGGAAGAGGTGGCCTTGGTCCTCAGTCTCTTGCCAAAGGTCACATTACTGAAGGACAGCACTCCTCTCCTTGATGCTTGCTACTTGGGCATACACTTGGGATCAACCAGAAGACTCTTGGGAGGCCTTTGGCCTGCAAAGTGATCAAACTAGTCAATACTAAAGGAAATGAACCCTGAATATTCACTGGAAGGATTGATGCTGAAGCTCCAATACTTTGGCCATTTGATGCAAACAGCTGACTCACTGGAAAAGACCCACATGCTGGGAAAGACTGAAGGCGAGAGGAGAATGGGGGTGCAGAGGATGAGATGG
The DNA here is from genome assembly GCA_006410675.1 of Oreotragus oreotragus. Lineage (NCBI taxonomy): Eukaryota > Metazoa > Chordata > Mammalia > Artiodactyla > Bovidae > Oreotragus > Oreotragus oreotragus. The sequence continues at coordinate 3,935 of SJYX01014364.1, forward strand.
TTAGATAGCATCACCAACTCAATGAATATGAATTTGAGCAAACTCTGGGAGATCATGGAGGACAGAGGAAGCCAGCATGGGGTGGCAAAGAGTGGAAAATGATGATGACTGAACAAGTTAACAATGGGAGATCACACACTTTATTTACAGTAATGCCACCAGTACGTGTGTACATGTGATGGAGCTCTCTGGAGGGCTCCATTCAGAATGGATACAGTTCCTCAGTCACGTCTGACAGATACTCTGTCATATGTGAGAAGCAGATCTATTTGGATTTTCTTAACTGGGTGCTACTGTTTCGGTGTCACGATCCTGACTAGTGGGTTCACGATCTCTGTCCTTCACAGGCACAGGCAGCAGGTCCAACACGTTCACAGCAACAGTATTTCCCCAGCCCTTCCCATGATGCCAGAGCCATACACGCCACCCTGATCCTGGTGACCTCCTTCGACTTTTAACTCTCTTCCATTTCTACTCTTTCTGTTGCTATGATTGTAAATCCAGGCCAGTGACTGATGGACACTGTGCTACTAGCTTCTTTCATGTTTCCCAGCTTCCAGCTCCTTGGTGCTTATCAGCAGTAACACTTATTTCTCTAAGTTCTTTGCCTTCGCACCATAGAAAAATGCTTTCCTACTCTTGTTAAACATCTGTAAGTTTTCTCTCATTTTGGCATTTGGATCAATTACTCACTTCGGCGTTGTTGTTTTTTTGCTTTTTAAAATTATTTTTTATTCTTTTAAAATAGGTGATTATCATGTGCAATATATTCTGCTACATCCTGGGATAAAATGGTAAGAAGTGTATCCCTGCCTTCAATTGCTAAGAGAAAAAATTAAGTTATACAGTCATTAATTAACCTAATTATGCTTCATTATCTAGTAGGATGTCCTGGGAAAATGGAAAGAAACATTAAACTGGGAGATTTTGTTACCATGTGCTTGTTTGCACCACAGGGACACGATCGCTTTGCTCCCCCACCAGACACTTCCCGATCAGGAATGTTTATGAAATGAAGGAAATTCATTCATCTCAGGTAGGCCACGGGTTCATAACAGCTACAAGCCTGAAGGCCTTACTGGCATTTTTACTTCTAGTCCCCATGCCCGTATCAATGCCCAGAGAGGTCATGGCCAAAGTGACATGGCAGCCAAGTGACTACTTCTTTCTCATACAGCAAAATATACTAGCTTCTCATGTGATGCTCCAATGTGTCCTGCTTCTGTGTGAAAGCAAACTGAACAATCAAGAGCTACACATGGCTGAGCACCCCTGGAGGCAATGTTTCTCTTCCTTCATCATCACAGCACCAAGCAACTAGAGGCCACCCCTATAACATGAAGTCCAAAGTTATTCAAAGCAAGCAATCCTAAACTGTTTACCCTGCTCTGCCAGGCCTTTCCCACAGACAGAGGTCTGAACACTCTCCACTCCTGCCTTGTCTCAGGACTACCCCGGTAACTTCCCCACCTGTTTCCAGATCTGTGAGCATTACTGTTCTCCTGTTTTTTTCGTGTAGCCACACCTGACTGACCATCTCATAAATAACACCACTCTTCTTTCCTTTGATAACCATTAGTTTGTTTTCTGTATCTGTGTAGTTGCTAAGTCCTGTCCAGCTCTTTAAGACCCTATGGACTGTAGCCTGCCAGGCTCCCCTGTCCATGGGATTCTCCAGGCAAGAATACGGGAGTGGGTTGCCATTTCCTCCTCCAGAGGATCATCCTGACCCAGGATTGAACCCACATCTCCTGCACTGGCAGGCAGGTTCTTTATCAGTGAGCCACCAGTGAAGCCCCTAAACCTGAGTTTGTTTCTGTTTTGCATGTGTATTCTTTTGTATTGTTTTTAAGTTGCACATAAGAGATATCATACAGTATATACAAGTCTCTTCTCCACTCTTGGCTGCCCTAAACCCAGTGCAATGCTGTGGCATGAAGGTGCTGGGAACAGAGCATTACCAGGTAGATAATGGGATCATTCATTCACAGGAAAACCACGAATGTTGCTTTCCAGTGGATAGTCATGACCACTTAGATGGAATGCAGTGTATAAGCAGGACTCTTGAGGAGGGGGGCAGGAACAGAGGATGGATTAGGTATTCTGAATTCCCAAAGCTGGACTGGAAGGGAAAGAGGATCACAGTGACCAGACTCCCCTTGTCCTGAAAATAGGCAACCTGACATTGAATCCCAAATATCTGTCCATTGCTGGGAGGTAATAATTAGAAAACTCACCCTCTGTGCCTCAAATCCTTCCCTAGAAATGGTCCATTTGCTGCCTGATGACTGTACTTATGTACCATGCTGTTACGACCCCCAACTCCAACACTAGTGCTCTCATTAGCTGCATTCGTGAGGCCCCTTCTCCAGTGTGAACTCTGATAACCAAATAGACCTGATCTACTAAGATTCTCCACATTCACTGCACTCAAAAGGCCTTTCTCTAGTGTGAATTCTCTGATGATCAAGAAGACTGGACTTATAAATAAAAAGATTTCCCACATTCACTGCACTCATAAGTCCTTTCTCAATGGTGAACTTTCTGATGATACCGAAGGCCATAGCTAGCGGTAAAAGATTTCCCACATTCACTGCACTCATAAGGTTTTTCTCCACTGTGAACTCTCTGGTGATACCGAAGGCTAGAGCTAGCAGTAAAAGATTTCCCACATTCACTACACACATAAGGTTTTTCTCCACTGTGAACTCTCTGATGATACCGAAGGCCATAGCTAGCAGTAAAAGACTTCCCACATTCACTGCACTCATAAGGCCTTTCTCCGTTGTGAACTCTCCGATGACGAAGAAGGCTTGAACTGCTAGTAAAACATTTTCCACATTCACTGCACTTATAAGGCCTTTCTTCAGTGTGAACTCTCTGATGATTGCGAAGGCTCAACCTAACAATGAAAGATTTCCCACATTCGCTGCACTCATGAGGCCTTTCTCCACTGTGAATTCTCTGATGATACCAAAGGCTAGAGCTAGCAGTAAAAGATTTCCCACATTCACTGCATTCATAGGGCCTTTCTCCAGTGTGGACTTTCCTACTGGAACTGAGGTGGTGCATTTGATTAAAGGATGTCCCATAGTCACTGCCCTTATACAGCACTTCCCTGTTGTGAACTTTCTGATGATATCGGATGCCAGCCAGAGTTATAAAAGATTTCCCACATACATTACAGGTATGAGGCCTTTCTCCTTTGTGAATTCTCTGATGTCTATGGAAATTGGAGTTGTTGATAAAAGATTTCCCACATTCATTGCACTTATAAGGCCTTTCTCCAGTGTGAATTCTTTGATGTACATAGAAAGAGGATTGATGGGTAAAACATTTTCCACATTGAGTGCATTCATATGGCCTTTCTCCGGTATGAATTCTCTGATGTCCAATGAAACGGTTCTTATAGGTAAAAGATTTATCACATTTCTTGCACTGATAAGGCCTTTCTCCAGTGTGGATTCGCTTATGAATCCTGAGATACTTTCTTTGGCCAAAGGACTTCCCACATTCAGTGCACTCGGAAGACCTTTCTCTAATGTGACCTTTCTGGTGCTCAACATGGTTACTTTTGTGAGTGCCGCCTGTGAACTCACAAGACTGTTCACTAGTGAGGATTCTCTCATCCTGAACAAGTATGTCTGTGCGGCTGGAGGCTTTCTTGCCTTCTCCCGAGCTCTGATGACTTTTTCCACTGTGAAAAACAGCTTCACAGTCCTTACTGTTGTTTTGTTGATTCCTGGTGTTTTGGGCCTGTGGCTGAACTCCCATGTTGGCCATGAATTCCTTCTCCCATGCTGGGGAGAGACTTCCTGATGCATGGATTGTGCAGCTCTTCAAAAATGAGAGTTTCCCCATAATATGTTGTAAAAGAGTCTCTCTCGTGTGCTGCTTCTGGTGCTGCTGAATGTCTGCAGTGAAACAGAACTGTTTTCCATTTGCCCCATATGTGTTTGCTTTCTGTCCACTATTTGATCCCTGCTCTTCAGTCAAGGGCAAAATGTTTCTCAAGACCAGGATGCATATCTTACAGGGCTGGACCGTCTCAGCAGATGAATCTGTCCTGGGAGTCCCAATCTGTGACACTCCTGCAGATTTTCTCTGTTCAAAAGGTGTCTCTTCATCCCCAACTCCAGGCCAAGAACCTGAAAACAACAGTGAAATCCATATTGAGTTTAGTACAAGGAAATGCCACCGTTACAACTGTACATCTGGCACTTGAAAGAACAAGTCCACAAGACTGTGTTCAGGAAATGAAGTTGGGGTCAGACTGAGGAGGCAGCTGCTCTGTGTCACAGGGCTTTAAGGTTACAGAACAGATGAGGTCTCAGCAAACACAGGACACAAGGATTGGGTATGGAGCAAGGGTGAAAGGCCTTTTCTAAGTTCACTCTTATCAATAGCTTCTGCCTGGACCACAACTGCTAGTGATCTTTTCTCTGCAGAACTGTATGTCCAGGCCTCAGAAAATCTGATTGGAACAGGTATCTGGTGTTTAAGGAATATTGAGGGATACTCCTGTGTTTCAGGACATAAACAGTGTCAGAAAATACTCTGGAGGAAACACTGTGAAGACCAATAAAATAAACAGTTTAGAGAGGTGGTAGGGAATTAATCCCAGGCTGAAGTCAGAATAAAAATGAGAAGTGGGTAAGAATCCACCTGCCAATTGAGGGGACATGGATTCGAGGCTGGGTCTCCAATGATTTCACATGCTGCGGAGCAACCAATACCACCAACAGCTACTGAGCTTGTAGGCCCAGAGCCCATGCTCNGAGAAGTGGGTAAGAATCCACCTGCCAATTGAGGGGACATGGATTCGAGGCTGGGTCTCCAATGATTTCACATGCTGCGGAGCAACCAATACCACCAACAGCTACTGAGCTTGTAGGCCCAGAGCCCATGCTCTGCCATGAGAGGAGCTACCACAATGAGAAGCCCGCCTACCACAACAGAGTAGCCCCCACAACTATAGACAGCCCTTGAAAAGCAATGAAGATCCAGCCAAAATTAAAATTAATGGATAAATAATGAGGAGTAGAAGAAATTTTAAGTTGGTAGTGTCAAGAATGGAGAAAAGACGATAGAAATGACTTGTGGCCACCGGCAATCACACTAAAGGCACTAGTCAAACAGGCTGGGTTCCTGGAATGACTTGAACACAGACCTGACATGAAGCTCTCCCAGCTGCCATTCAACTTGGCCAGGCTACCTGAGAGTGCTTTGTGCTGAGACCAGAATCATGTCCATCCTGCGAATCAGGAAGGACTGTCCACTTTCAGTTCAATAACTACATGGAAGACAAATGATACAACTCTTAATAGAAGAGCAGGTCAGGTGAGTGGCCAACACCAGCCCAGAAGAACTCAGCACACAAAAAGGGACAATATTTAAATACTGCAAAAGAAGCTCTGATGGAACCAGATGAAAGGATGTGCAGCAGATGGAATACAAAATGTTAGGATTCCATCTCCTCGCCTTAACAATAACTGTGCTGACAGAATCCAATTGTAGCTCTTGGAACTTGAATCTATTGAAGATCTGCAGTTTCCCAAGTTAAATTTATTTCAGTCAAGTTCAGTTCTTAGCCTCTGGAGCTACCCATTCCTCAACCCAAAGTGCCATGGCAGGCTACTGTGTACACGCTTCTAGAGCAGACTGCACATACTTTTCATGAGCCAGCGTGGAAAATAAGGACCTAGTTAGTCCTGCAAATGTCAGTGATCTATAGTCTGACTGCTGGCTGCTGCTCCTGAATGCATGTGAGTAATACAGAGGAGGACACCCATTGCTGTAAATGGTACCACCGATACACAAATCTCTTCCCCCTCTGGCTGAAGGTTTTAAGGGCCAGTGTCTCACCTCCTGCTCTTCATTTTTCTGTTTTTCCCTTTTGAGAGTGAAACATTTGAGGACTAAAGCAATCAAAAGCAAACACTGGGCTTCCCTGGTGGCTCAGTGGTGAAGAATCTGCCTGTCAATGCAGGAGACACAGGTTTAACCTCCCGTCCGGGACGATCCCACCCACATGCTGTGGAGCAACTAGTGCCTGTGCCACAACTACTGAGCCTGTACTCCAGAGCCTGGGAGCCACGACTACTGAGCCCACATACCCTTGAGAGAAGCCAGAGCGATGAGAGGCCCGTGCACTGCTAGAGTGCAGCCCCTGCTCACGACGACTAGAGAAAAGCCTAGGTATCAGCAAAGACCCCGCACAGACAGGAAATGAGTAACAGTAAAAAAATCATAGAAGACAACCACTTATAGCGTGGAATTTTAAGTCATGGTGTACCCCCAAGGAAAGGTACCCTGAAAAGCCTGTCAGTTTACATCTCATGTCAATATACAGGAAAGAGACACCCTAAAACCATCAAAAACAAGGAGAACCCCCCAACCCCCGCCCAGCAAACCCTGGTTAATGGCAAGCACAGTGTTTCCCGAGTTACAACCATAAGATGCCAATGTTCAGTTTTCAACAACAAAAACTCACAAGGCATACAAAGAAGGAAAGGACAGTAGCAATCAACAGCCGCTGTACCTTATGAAAAGGTACAAAAAGAATAGATGGTAACCGGGCTTCCCTGGTGGCTCAGAGGTTAAAGCGTCTGCCTCCAATGCGGGAGACCCAGGTTTGATCCCTGGGTCGGGAAGATCCCCTGGAGAAGGAAATGGCAACCCACTCCAGTATTCTTGCCTGGAGAATCCCATGGATGGAGAAGCCTAGTAGGTTACAGTCCATGGGGTCGCAAAGAGTCGGACACGACTGAGCGACTTCACCTATCACCTATCTGTGCTTAGTTGCTCAGTCAGGTCCAACTCTTTGCAACCCTATGGACTGTAGCCTGCCAGGCTCCTATGTCCATGGGGATTCTCCGGGCAAGAATACTGGAGTGGGTTGCCACACTCTCCTCCAGGGGATCTTTCTAACCCAAGGATCGAACCCAGGTCTCCCGCATTGCAGGTGGATTCTTTACTGTCTGTGCCACCAGTAGAGCCTATAGTGACTAGAAGAAGATTTGTCTGAAAAAGATGTTCAAATTGGTAAACAAATGAACCAAAAAAAAAAAATTTTAAGCTGCCTCAACAAAATGGAGCTAACAATAAAGATACAGCAAGTTGTTGCTTTTTTTTTTTTGATAGTAAGTATTTTAAAAAAGGATATTTGGAAGCTGAAAAGCACAACTGCTGAAGTGAAAAAAAATCACTAGAGAAATTCAATGCAGAAAAACATCCCAGATTTGAGGCAAGATATGAATGTAAACATCCAAGAACATAAATGAACTTCAAGGAGAATACACCCACATTGTGACACATTATAATCAAACTGCTGAAACTCAGAGAATCTTGAAATCAGTGAGAGAAGTGACTCATCACAGACAAGGGGTCCCAAACAATATCATTAGCAGATTTTTCATGGGAAACCTGAGAAGGCCAGAAGACAGTGGGCTGATAGGTTCAGATGGCTGAAGGAAAAAAACCTGCCAACCAAGATTCTTTCAAAAATGAAGGAGAAATTAGCATATTCCCAGGTAAACAAAAGATGAGGAAGTTCAAGAAATGCTAAAGGGAGTCCTTCAGGTTGAACTGAAAAGACACTAATGAGTAAAATGATACAGATAAAGCTGTATAGAAGCAGAAAAAAGATTTTTTTTTTTGGTCTGCCAGCACAGCTCTTAGTATTTTAGTTCCAGACCATGGATTGAACCCAGGCCCATGGCAGTGAGACTGCAGAGTCCTAACCACTGGACCACTAGGGAATTCCCAGAAATTTTTAAAATGTTATTGATGGTAAGCTGGTATAAATTAAAATTAGTATGCTCTAGCTTTAGGATATTAAATGTAGTTCCCATGGTAAATACAAAAAAAAAAAAAGAAGAAGAAGAAGAAAAAGTTTTATAATGTACACAAAGGAAATGAAAAGGGAATTAAGATATTTCACTACCAAAAACAGTCCAGTGGTTAGGATTCTGCAGTTTCACTGCTGAGGGCATGGGTTCAATCCTTGGTCATGGAAGGAAGAATTCACAGGCTATGTGGCACAATCCAAGACGACGACAACAACAACTGTATGCTATCGACAAAACACAAGTTGAAATTGAAAGGTAGATAAAGATATTTCGTGCAAATAGTAACAAAAAGCACACAAGAGTAGCTATAAATCATACCAAACAATATGGACTTAAAATCTAAAAAGACTACGAAGGACATACATTTTGGGAATTCAGTGTAAGATGATGCAATAAGTATAGTCACACACTCAATAATAGATCACTGAAATACATGAAGCAAAAACTGACAAGAGAAGAAACAGACAGTTCTACAATAATATTTGGAAATTTCAATACTCTACTCTCAGTAATGCATAGGAATAATAGATTTAATTAGATAAAGTTTATACCAACTATCCTCTCTAACCACAACAGAATTAAGATCCATAACATGACATATGGAAAACTGAAATTTCTGTTTTCTACAAATTTCTGGAAATAAACAGGTTCAAGAAAATAATCACAAGGGAAATCAGAGAATATTTAATAGACCAATGTAAACAAAACACCACATACTAAAACTACAGAATGCAGCAAAGGCAGTACTAAGGAGAAAATTTATAGCAATAAATGCTAATATTAAAAAGATAACTATCATAATCTTTACAACTTGAACTCAAAAAAAAAACCAAAAAAAAAAACCACACAACAAAACACTGTTAAATAGACAAAGCATTATGAAAAAGGAAATGATAAAGATCAGACAAACAAAATAGCCAGAACATTCCGTTCTTCTTAATAAAGTAACTGACAAGAAAAACAAGTGCTCAATTCCAGCCCTCTCTACACATGGCTGTCCCACCTAATGGAAGGAAAATAAATTTAAAGTAACTTGTGAAATTCACAGGCCAGAGACACAAGCTCATTAAGAATGATAAGTAAACATGCTATGAATGCTTCCAGTACTGTGCAGGCTTCCCTTCTCCACATCTTACGAACACATTCATCACACTGAAAATACAAAACAAGGATGATATATGTGCTGATTAATGTTTGGTAGAGTTGGGAGTTTGGGACAAGTGAAGAGGAACTAAAAAGCCTCTTGATGAAAGTGAAAAAGAGTGGAAAAGTTGCCTTAAAGCTCAACATTCAGAAAACGAAGATCATGGCATCCGGTCCCATCACTTCATGGGAAATAGATGGGGAAACAGTGGAAATAGTGTCAGACTTTAATTTGCGGGGCTCCAAAATCACTGCAGATGGTGACTGCAGCCATGAAATTATAAGACTCTTACTCCTTGGAAGAAAAGTTATGACCAACCTAGATAGCATATTCAAAAGCAGAGACACTGTGAAGAAGGCTGAGCGCTGAAGAATTGATACTTTTGAACTGTGGTGTCGGAGAAGACTCTTGAGAGTCCCTTGGACTGCAAGGAGATCCAACAGTCCATTCTGGAAGAGATCAGCCCTGGGATTTCTTTGGAAGGAATGATGTTAAAGCTGAAACTCTGGCCACCTCATGAGAAGAGTTGACTCACTGGAAAAGACTCTGATGCTGGGAGGGATTGGGGGCAGGAGGAAAAGGGGACGACAGAGGATGAGATGGCTGGATGGCATCACTGACTCGACGGACGTAAGTCTAAGTGAACTCCAGGAGTTGGTGATGGACAGGGAGGCCTGGCGTGCTGCAATTCATGGGGCAGCAAAGAGTCGGACGTGACTGAGTGACTGAACTGAACTGAACTGATGGACAAGAAGTCTGGCATGCTGCAGTCCATGGGGTCACAAAGAGTTGGACATTTGAGAAATGAAAATTCAAAGAAAGAACTCAAAATTCTAGAAGTCAAAAGGACTATAACAGACATGAAGAATGAATATGATGGGCTTATTGATATACTGGACACAGCTGAGGAAAGAATCTCTGTGCTTGATGTTCTCTTTGTAGAAACTTCCAAAACTGAAAAGCAAAGAGAAAAATGAAAGAAAGAAATGCAAATCAAAACTACAATGAGGTACCACCTCACACCAGGCAGAATCCCATTATTAAAAAGTCTAGAGGGGCTTCCCTGGTGGTCCAATGGCTAAGACTCCATGCTCCCTTGCTTACCAAAAAAAAAAGAAAAAAAGAAAAGAAAAGAAAACTTCATGCTCTCAATGCAGGGGGCCCAGATCCCATCCCTGGTTAGGGAATTAAGATTCCACAAGCTCGAGATAAGAGTTTGCATGTAGCACCTAAAAGCTCCCAGGTGTCCCAATTAAGACCCAGAATAGCCAAATACTTACATACATACATATTAAAAACAAAAGTCTACAAATAACAAATGCTGTTGGTGCAGCCATTATGATCCAGCAGTTTAACTCCTGGGCATATATCCAGCCAAAAATTTTAATTCAAAAAGATACAAACTCCTATGTTCACAGCAGTTGAATCAGGCTCATGAGGATAAAAATAGAGAACACAAATTAATAACACGAAAAATTCAAAATAAAACATCACTGTAGATACCATGGAGATTAAAAGAATAATAATGAAAAATATGAGCAATCTCCAACCCCATGAATTTGATCACCTAGACGCAAGGGATCAATTCCCTGAAAGATAATCTACCAAAACCCACACAATAATCTGAATAGGTCTGCGTCAATTAAAGAAAATGAATCAGGCAGCCTCACTGGAGTTCCAATGGTTAAGCTCTGGGCTTCCACTGCCTGGGGATGCATTCAATTCCTGGTCAGGGCCTAAGATTTTTCATGCTATGCAGTGTGGCCAAAAAGAAAATTCTTCCAAACATGTAATGAGAGAATGTATTATACAATTCTCTACAATCTCTTTCAGGAGACAGAAACAAATGGAATAGCTCCCAACTCATTCTTTGAGACCAGTATTACTTTAATACCAAACCAAAAACATTAAAAGAAAACTATAGAATAATATCTCTCATTTAACAACTTTTAAAAATCGATTAAAAACTATATAAAAAAAATTATATACCATGACCAACTGAGCAGGTGAAACTGGTTTAATATTTGAAAGTCAGTTAACATAATAACTATCAATACTTAAAAGATATATTGATTGGTATCCAGTTATTTAAGTTCTTATATTTTGGAATATTTACCCCTTAAATATATGCTTGCAAATATTTTCTCCCATTAGGTAGGTTACCCTTTGATTTTTTTGAGCTTCTTTTGCTGTTTAGAAGCTTTTTAGTTTAATTAGGAAAAGGTATACTTATTGGGAAGGAAGTAAAATTGTCTTCATTCTCAGATGACATGATCAGGTATGTCAAAAACACCAAATATAGACACCCTGCCAAAAACATCCTAGAACAAAAAGTAATTACAGGCCACTCTTGCCTTCTGAGATGGCCCACATTCTGGGTGTATCTCTCTAAATAAGCCTGCTTTCACTAAAAAACAACAAAGTTTTCAGGATACAAAGTTACAATATAAAAACCAATCACTGACTTACACACCAGCCCCACAAAAAACTGAAATTTGAGGCTAAAAACTAAATACCATGTACATTAGTACAAAAAAAGAGAAAAACAAAGTGATATTTAGTTATAAATCTACCAAAACATGTACAAAGGGCAAAAGCCTCAAAATGCTGGATTTGGGCATGATTTGTCTATGACAACAAAAGCACAAGCAACAAAAAAATAAACGAGATACTGAACTTAAAAAAAAAGAACATCTTTTTTGTTTGCTTCACACCTTTAACTTAATGTCACCTGTCAATTATACCTCAAGAAAGGTATGGGGGCAAAGGAAAAAACTGACCTATTGTACATCACAGGGAACTATAAACATAGTAAAAAGGCAACCACAGAGTGCAAGGAATTAATATCCAGAATATATGGATGAAGTCTAGAACTAAACATAGTAAAAAGGCAACCACAGAGTACAACAAGGAATTATATGTATGAATATATGTATGAAGAATATATGTATGAGGTCTAGAACTCAACAACTAAAAAACCAATCTGATGAAAAAAACGGGAAAAGGACCTGAATAGATACTTTTGAAAGATATACAGGGGAATTCCCTGACAGTAGAGTGGTTAAGACTCTACACATTCACGGCCATTAGGCCCAGGTTCAATCCCTGGTCGGAGAACTAAGATCCCAGAAGTCACCACGGCTTGGACCAAAAAAAAAAAAAGATATACAAATGGCCAATAAGCACACCATAAGGGAAATGCAATGGACATGGTAAAGATATACCACTACACATCCATTAGATGGTAATCATGAAAAGACAAAAAAGAAAGCTGCAGGCATGTATGTACGGAAGCTGGAACCTTGAAAAAGGCTGTGGAAGAGCCGCCTACCATCTGTTTAGTGGTGCCTGTGTCAGCGACAACATGCTTCTGTACAGACAGGCACAGATACATGGCAACCACGGTCCACGTGTAAGAAAGACAGAGCTGTCCCTGGGGAAAAGCAGAAAGGCAGAGCCTAGCTCAAGAGGGTAGAGGAGGCAGTGGGGCCTTACCCAGCATGCATACAAGCGCAAAGTTCTCCAACATGACATCCAGGTACAGTTGTATCTGAGCCTCATCAAGAAGACACCATTCTTCCTGGGAGAAGTACACGGCCACATCCTCAAAGGTCACATGGCTCTGGTGTAACAGGGACAAATAAAATCATGAACAGTCTCACATTTTCCATCTTCTCACACATCTCCCCTACTGTCCAACCCGATGGAGTCTCCTGATACCTGGGAAAGAAAAACTCCCTCCTCTGATCTGAACTTCCTGTTGCCTCTGGAACACACAGGCATTTAATTTCAAGCTGAAATTCTGCTCTTCCCTGTTGTTTATTCCCACCAAAAAAAAAAAAGACCTGCACCAGCTTAGCCTTACCTCAAAGCACTTCAACATACTGGTATGGGTTTCAGTGTTCCATAATTCCTCCATACCAGTGTGCACTCACTACCCCAGGCACAGGGTTGCCAAGGTCCCCAAACCGAAGTGTTGGGGGGATGGCAGGTTAAGAGCCCCAAGACCCTCCTCAAATACAGAAAATGTGTACATGAGAGTGTGCACAAGGGAATGGGACAACCTAAAATCTTTTTCTGCAGCTGTGGGAATCTGGGGGAACATGCAGACCACAGAGGAGAGTGACCAGGGCACTGCTCCAGGGGCTCAGGACTTGCTAGGGCAGCTGCCTGGTACCATAGCCAGACAACCTCAGGCTGACTGGCTAACATCTACTGTGTGACTCCATTCTCACTCAGTACTACCTTTCATCAGCTGTGAGCTCTGAGAAGCCATACTTCCCATTGCTCAAGTCCTCGTCAACCTCTACCGACTTTTCTTCCACTGAACAGGCCTTGGAGAACTTTTATAAGCCCAGAGATCATGTGCTTCCTTTACTCAAAACTCTCCAGCGCTCCCACTGCCCTAAGAAGAAAGGTACAACCTCTCATCTGCCACTCAACTTGCAGCCTGGCCTCAAACTTTGTTTTTTGAAGAAACACGATGGACTCCAGGTTCCCCAATGTTGCTGGTTCAGCTGCATCTCCAAGCCTAACCCACACCACATTACACCTGTGGTCAGAAAGAGGGACAACCACCCCTGAAGGCCTCACTGAGGCTGGGCCAGGCACATGAGATAAAGTGTGAAAAATGGGACATTTCCTGCCATATCAGTAAACAAAAAAGATCTCACAGTGATCAGCCATTGCAGCCCTCCAGTGTGAGCCAGTGAGCCCTAAGGGAATTCAGGAAGGAGAATACCTGCCATTTAGCAGCCAGCAGACTACAGTCACTCCTAGGCTGAGTCCTGAGAAATTCAGGATATGAAAACACAGGATATTGGCCCCAGAGAGCCGAGGTGCATATCAAAGGAGTTGTGGAGCCCTATACTGAGATAATAGGACAATATCTCCATAATTAGCCAAGCTCCGGGGCAACCATTGTCAATGTTTGTTATGAGCCCTTCTGTTCCTAACCAGCCAGCCCCAGCCTCCATAAGACATAACACACAGAATCCTGACTATTGACCTAACATCGCCCCTGTCCACAGGGATTTTCTTTTCCTTGAGGCTATAAATTGACAAGCCCTTAAGCCACCCACTGTTCTAACAGTCTCCCGGCGGCTCTCCCTGGTCAACTAGGAAGTCCGTCCTCTGTCTTTTCAGCACCTCTACCTCTCCTCTTTGTTCTCAATAAATGCGCTCTAGTCTAAAATGCTTTGTGTCTGGAAATTCTTTTTCCACTAGAGCTCAGACTGCCACGACAGAAATGATTTCAGTGAGCCCAGACTCTCACATCTTTCCAGACACAGAAAAGTGCTTAATTCTTTAACCTGGGTTATCTGACTTTCCTTAACAATAATCTTTTGATGTTCAAACACCTGCTCTTTGTTGCAAAACCTATATATACGCTAGCTTTGTTAGGGAAAGCACAGTGACTGAAATCGCCAGCCCTGGCCAGGTACCATAGTAACTATTTGCAAGAGTTGTTTTACAACAGGAGGTCCTGGCAAGGAACACTGGGAACTAATAAGCCACCACCAACGGGGAAAGATCAGGAAAGGTAAAAAAGTGACACCAGGTGTCCAACCACCTCCCAGAATCCTCCTCACTGGCATTTTTGGCTGAACAAGGTATGCACCACCCAGAAGGACTCTGAGTCAGAATGATTGGCTAAAGACAACCAAAGCTAATCCCCTCACCATAACACTCCAGACTGCAACCCACGTGGCAGAGCAGTTCTGGTTACCCTACTGCTCTCTGACCCAGAGCCCCTCCCCAATAAAATCTCTTGCTTTGCCAGCACAAGTGTCTCCTCCAACAATTCACTTCCGAGTGTTAGACAGAGCCCACTTTCGGGCCCTGGAGGGGGTACCCCTTCCTGCAACAGTTTCTCCCTTCACCTCCCAGGGTTCCTTGATATGTTTCTTGAGCTGGAAATCCTAAAAATCCACACGGAATAACACATAACTCAACTTCTGAGTTGTACGTTTCATAAGGCCACAAACAACGTGAGCGGGGACCTGCTCACGTGGGGTGTTCACATTCTGGTGGGGAACGGGCAGCGGAGAACCCGGAACTCACTGCACTTACCTGGCCGGGGTCCTTCAGGGCAGGCACCGCCATCAGAGCTTCTTTTCACAGAGCGGTGCGGCGACCATCCACCGGTCAGGTCGGACTTGGCGCGGACACACCCTGCAGGCGGCAGTGTCCCCAGCTCTTACGCCCTCCCCTATGCAGAGCCCTCGAAGACGCCCCTTGCGCTCTCTGGGCCTGTAACAGGCCGCCCAACATCGCACCCCCAGACCTTCCGTCCGGCTCCACAGACTGGAGAGCAGTCAAAATGTCCGCCAGGAAGACACCGGAGCCCCTCCCCGGAAACGCTCCCTTCGTGTATTTTCATTGGGTAAACGTCACTGCTCCGCAGCGCGACGCTTCTGGGTAATGTAGTTCTCAGGCCTCAAGGAAGCATGGTCCACACCTGACACATTGGGGCAGAAAAAGCCAAGATGAATTGCCAAGAGAGCTTAGAAGTGACCTCTGGGGCTGGAGCAGGAATCCATCCTTCCTAAGGGAGAGGGGGAACCATTAGAACATGGAGCCTTTTTGTCGTTAGGCACAGATTTGATTGTTGTTGAAACTGTGGATCTGGTCAGAAACTCTGCAGTGAGATGTTGGGAGGGAGGTGAGGGGCCAAAGGCGGAAGTGGAGGTTTTGTTCGTACTGCACAAGGTCTTAGACTTCACCATTGGCGGGGAATAACCGTGCGGAATCCGACCTAGTCGTCCTGCTGTCGCCACTCGGGTCCCAGCACAGGCTCCGATGGCGGCAGCTGAGCTGACGGCCCCACCTCAGGTAAATGCTGCATGCTCAGGGTTCTCCCCTGCCTGTGTCAGCACCATAATATGAATGCCTCGAGTGAAAGGCGCCTGCTCACATGGCTTTATTTTGCGCCGTTGGTCCAGGACAGTGAGGCCTTCAGGAGTGGTGTCCCTATTTCTGAGCACCACTGCTGTGTGGGTGAGGCTTGGAGATGGAACTGCAGCAGGAACATCTGGAATCCTGAGTCCATCCTGCTTCTGCAAGTCACATTTGAGGCCAGGCTGCACCTGGAGTGGCAGATGAGAGGTTGTACTTTTTTTTCTCAGGGCCGTGGGAGTGGAGGAGAGCTTTGAGTAGAGGAAGGACACGATCTAAGTTAGGTGTTGAAAAACTCTGGAAAACCTGTTCAGTGGAAGAAAAGTCTGTAAGAAGTGATGAGGAATTTGAAGGAGAGGGAAGCTGTGGCTTTTTCAAGGTCACAGCTGATAAGCAATAGCGCTGAGGACAGAGGCATGGAGGAGATGTTAGCCAGTCAGCCTGAGGCTGTTGCCAGAATCTTGGCTCTGGGCACCAATGCCAAACAGGAATACTGTGACAGAGTTATGGCAGCGTCAGCTACAAACTGGCCCTTGCAAGAGCATTTGGTGGGCTTCACAGGTGGTGCTAGTGATAAAGAACCTGCTGGCCAATGCAAGAGATGCAAGGGACAAACGTTTGATCCTTGGGTGAGGAAGATTCCTCAGAGGAGGAAATGGCAACCCATTCAAGTATTCTTGGCCAGAAAATCCCATGGACAGACAAGTCTGGCAGGACCACAAAGAATCAGACACGACTGAAGTGACTTAGCTTGCATACACAAGAGCATTTGCCAGCAATTGAATAGCAACAACAAAAGCATTTGCCATCTGCCTCTGCAGAGACTGAACCCTGTGCTGCTCTAACTGCCCAGCTTCACCACCCCCTGAGGGGAATTCAGGGTACACAGTGAGGCACTTTGTGCTCCAGGGAAACTGGTGGAACAGGTCTTTTAGATAGTTAGATATTTTCTGGAACTGATTTCATGATCCCAATCCTAGCATCTCTTCATACCTAGAAAAACACTAAATCCCTTGATGGTGACATCAGTTCCTCATGACTAGCAGAAAACCGTTCTTAAGTGCCAGATTGTATGGAACGCACCCTTCACCAAAATCTTATATATTGGCCTTCTGCCACTGCCTCTTTGGAGCATTCTCTCAGGGCTGCTAGAAGTGCTGTTTCTGAGGCTGCAGTCCTCATTTTGCCCCCAAATAAAGTGTAACGTGTGACTCTCAACATTGTGCATCTTTTTAGTTCATGGAGGAGAAAGAGTGGCTTTATAACTTTGCCAGGCAGAAGGGGAACACAGTACCTAGCACTTCAAGAACTGTGTGGCCCTGCTTCCTGGTGAGTAGGGAAAGGTTATGTAGTCAGATGGGCTTTCCAGGAGGCACAGTGGTAAAGAATCCACCTTCCAATGCAGGGGATGCAAGAGACACAGGTTCACTCCCTGGGTTGGGACTGTCACGCGAGTGTATGTTCCTCGGTTCTTTGTCTCATCACAACAAAGATTTGGAGCCACGGACGTTAAAGTCCTTGGCGCGTCACAGCTCTTGGCTCTTGGACAAACCGTGTTATAGCTCTTAGGCAAATCAGTGTTGCAGCTCTATTTTATTTAGAAGATAGCAGGAGAATCCATCCTTGAAGCATGAGGGCATGCCAACCCAAAGACTTGAAGGGAAGAGAGTGGAGGAGCACGTGGGGGAGGGGGAGAGAGAGAGGGAGAGAGAGAAAGTGCATGCACGTGGGAGAGAGAGAGAGAGAGAAAGCGCTTTGGCTCCTCCTTTTATATGTTTTTTCCCCTCCCCCTGGGCCTGCCCTGTGCAAACTGGGCTTAGCCAGGAGTGCTGTTTGTTCTACCTGAAGTCTTCACTCTGGTCCTCGGACCTTCTTTTGTTCTATTTTCGCAGGCTTTTCCCTTCCTTGTCTTTTAGCCACCGCCATTTTGGACTCCTTTTCCCTATTCTACCTACCTAACAGGAAGATCCCCTGGAGGAGGGAATAGCAACCCATTCCAGTATTCTTGGCTGGAAAATCCCATGGACAGAGGGGCCTAACATGCTACAGTCCATGAGGTCACAAAGAGTCAGATGTGACTGAGCATGCATGCATGTAGTCAGACAGGTATATGTCGTAAGGATCAAGGCAATAACAGTCTTGTATTCTTTCTTCCACAAAGTTTCAAAAAGGTAGTAGGGTTGCTTACAGGATTAGGATGTGTGCAGGATCTTAGGTGATCCAGTCTCCTGATCTTGATGAAATTCTCTGGTTCTTTAATCTTGCTTTAGGTGGTTTCTTTGCTGTTCCTCTTTTGATTAGCAACTGTTCTGTTATATGGAAATGAGAGAAGGTCATGGAGACTGGAGTCTTGACTATAAGAAATGGAGGACAAAAAGGCCTCTGTGCCCAGGAATCCCACAGGGCCCTTCTCAGCATCAAGGTTACCTGGCTCTTGTGTCAGGCAGCGGTCCTGGCAAGTCCTAGTCCCTGGAGTATGACCCTGGTCACTTTCTTCCATGGCTTGCCTGTTCCCACAGATTCCCAGGGGTGGAGAAACACCTGTGATAGGTAGAGGGTGTCCCAGTGTTGTAGCCACGCATTCCGGGGAAACAAACTCACTCAGAAGGACAATGCAGATAGTGGAGTGCAGTTTATTACACTGGCGGGCCCAAGACAGAGTCTCCTCTTAGCCAAGGACCCTGACCAGCGTTTGTGAAAATCTCTTATACATTATGTGTACGTGTCTGAACCCACCACTCCAAATTCCTTGAGACTTACATAAACCAAGGGAAATATAATCCCAGTAACCCCATCATTCATGTGTTGTGTGCTCAAGTGCTCAAACAAACAATTAGCCAATAATCAATAAACCCGAGGTTACACTCCAATAGATACAGAAAAATTTATGGCCTGTCTGGAGGAAGGGGTGATAGTGTATGTTTTCTTGGGTGATGAGTAACCTAGGTATGATCTTCAAGGTTCCCCTGTCTTGAGGGGGTCTTATCCTTCTGTTGTTGCTTTCACAGGCCCATTGGAAAGGTGGCCGAGCATGATCAGCATGAACACACCTAAGTTGGAGTCCAGGCCCTGTGAATTCCTTCTTCGCCAGTACCTCACTTGTTCTCACCCCCATGCACACATTCTCTGTATTTGAGAAGGGTCTTGCCGCTCTTCACCTGGCATTCTCCCAGACCCTTGGAGAACCACATGATAAGGGTCTTGATTGAGTGCAGGCCAGGTTGTTGCCATTTCCACCACCACTGGAAGGAAGTGTGGAACCAGTACCAGTATATCCAATTTTAAGTAGACAGTTAGCTGGTTTAGTTAAGTGCAGGCCTCTCTCTCTCTTGCTTTTTTTTTTTTTTAAACTGGTGGAAGAAAAATAGCAGGGAGCAGGATTTAGGCTTGAAATGATTACCTGTGTATTCTGGAGGCGTTGGGAGCTATAACTCAGAGGTGGGAGGTTTCCCGCCCCAGGTTTTAAGAGGCTCCATCTGGCAGGGCAGTAGAAGAGATGTGCTGGAAGATGGAAGGTAGATTTTCAGAAGTGAGACTGTTCATGGTTTTATTTGTTCCTCTTATGTCAGGGCAGTGTGACCTTTGAGGATGGGCCATGTACTTCTTCTGGGAAGAATGGTGTGTTCTTGATGAGGCTTAGAAACACCTGTACCTTGATGTCATGCTGGAAAAACTTACACTTGTATATATGTTGGGTATGGTCTGCACACCTACCTTTGTCCTCTGAGCTGCGCTCTGCCTTTCTCCTTTTCCCCAAGGGCAGTTCCATCCTTCTCACATCTGGACCATGGGCACCACTTTCTTAAAGGGCTGACTTATGTGCTGGGGTTAGTATGGCTATGGAATTGCATCCCTACTGAGTGGGTAACAGGCAGCCAGGGGGCTCCAAACGGAGGAAATGTCTGCAAGTGTCAGACATTTTTTTCTCTCTCTTTTAAGCAGCAGGAGGAAGCAAACCAGTGTTATATTTTTTCCCCTTCTCTATACAAATTTGAAAAAAGGTTTCTCTTAAAATTCTGTGTTGCCAGAATGACACTTGGTTCCACCTGAACTTAACTTATCTCAAACCTTGAGCTAACCAAAGTATTTTTCTTATGGAAATGTTTGTTTTAAGCTATGTTAATGTACTATGTATTTACCCTAGACTCTGTCTTCAAGTCGGTTCTCCCTAAAGGCTCTGAACCGACCTGACAAACCATCATGTTATACTCATACATTGTTCTTCTAATCTATGTGAATGAAACTATTATATATGTATGGAAATCTGCCTTTCTTCAAGATTCATATCCATCGTTTTGTGGCCCGGGATCATGCACCTGGTGCCCATGTTATCTCAAAATGCATGTTGTGGATGAGAGGCCTGGTGCCATTCTCCGTTTTGAGACATTTCCTTTCTTTAGTTAGCAGACTGCTAGTAGCTATATAACATCCAGCTAAAGACTAGCAGGGGGGTATTCTTTCTGCCCCCTTCTGATGTCTATGTCAGAAGCTTTCTCTATCTCNTCATTTTCAAATATTTTCTCCTAGTTCGTAGGTTGTCTTTGGTTGTTGTTGGTGGTTTCTTTTTTGTTTTTAGAATTCTTTTTTTTAAAAAGCTTAAAAAATTTTTTTTGGTTGCACTGGGTCTTTGTTGCTATGTGGAATTTCTCTAGTTGTGCTGAACAGGGACAACAGGTAAGTTTTGGTAGTTGTAGCACTCGGGCTTATTTGCCCTATTGAAGCAAGAATTCATAGGGCCTGGACCCCATCTTAGGCCTGTTCATGCTGATCATGCTCAGCCACCTCTCCGGTGGACTCTGGACTTTGTGCTTAGTGCCTATGGAAAATACAATAGAAGGATAAGACCCCCTCAGGACAGGGGAATCTTGAAGATCACATCCAGGTTACTCATAGCCTAAGAGAAAACATAAGCTAATCACCCTTGCCTCCAGACAGGTCATAAATTCTTTCTGTATCTATCGGAGTGTAACCACAGGTTTATTGATTATTAACTGTTTGAACACCTAACACATGATAAGACTTGAATAATGGGCTTATTGTGATTGTACTTATCCTTCCTTTGTTTTATGTACGTCTCAAGGAAATTGGGGTGGTGTGTTCGGACACGTACACATGGGGTATAAAAGATTTTCACAAATGCTGGTCGGGATCCTTGGCTAAGAGGAGACTCTGCCTTGGGCCCACTGGTGTCATAAACTGCACTCAACTATCTGCATTGTCCTTCTGAGTGAGCTTGTTTCCCAGAACGCGTGGCTATAACACCGTAGCATGCAGAATCTTCCTGGACCAGGTATCTAATCTGTGTCCCCTGTAGGTGGATTCTTAACTGCTGGACCACCAGGGGATTCCTGTCATGGATTGTATTAGGTGATTTTTGAATGTTATAGCAGCATTAGGTACCTTGCACAATTCCTATTTGGTCACGGTAAGTTTTTTTCCCTTACAGCTTTTTATTCAATTTGCTGATATTCTCAGCATATGAGGTCTTTAGCTATGGCATGCCCATTCTCAGTTGCAGCGTGTAGTATCTAGTTTCCTGACCAGGGATGGAACCCCAGCCCCTTTCTTTGGGAGTTTGGAGTCTCAGCCATTGGACCACCAAGGAAGTCCCTCCTCTTCCATTTTTGATATTAGTGTTGTAGCCACGCGTTCCGGGAAACAAACTCACTCAGAAGGACAATGCAGATAGTGGAGTGCAGTTTATTACACTGGCGGGCCCAAGGCAGAGTCTCCTCTTAGCCAAGGACCCCGACCAATGTTTGTGAAAATCTTTTATACCCCATGTGTCCATGTCTGAACCCACCACTCCAAATTCCTTGAGACTTATATAAACCAAGGAAAATACAATCCCAATAACCCCATCATTCACGTGCTATGTGCTCATGTGCTTAAACAGTCAAATAATTAACCAATAATCAATAAACCCAAGGTTACACTCCAAATGATACAGAAAAATTATGGCCTGTCTGGAGGAAGGGGTGATTAGTGTATGTTTTCTCTTAGGCGATGAGTAACCTAGATATGATCTTCAAGGTTCTCCTGTCTTGAGGGGGTCTTATCCTCCTGTTGTTGTTTTCATAGGCACTAAACACAGACTTGAGTCCATTGGAAATGTGGCTGAGCATGATCAGCATGAACAGGCCTAGGATGGAGTCCAGGCCCTATGAATTCCTTCTTCATTCCCCCCTCTTGATGCTCTTAACTCATATTATGAGCATCATTCATAGGGATATATTGCACCTTGGCTCTTTGACCACCAATTTGGGAGAATGACATCAACCTTCGAGTTACAAAGTTCCTAATACATTATAAAATTCAGGGTCCACAAAGCAGAACTATCAAGACAACTATAACAGTGATAAATATATTTTTCCACCAGGTGCCCTTTACTCAAGATAGGACCGAAGTCTAGAAAGGAATGCTTTTGACATTGTTTTTACCTGGTTTTTCATGCCATCTAAAGCAGTCGATACATTGCCAGATAAGTCAGGAATGTATTCACAACATTCAACCTTAATTATAGCACAGGTCCCTCCTTGAGCAGCTGTGAGTATGTCCAAAGCCATTCTATTATGAATTACCACTTTTCTCATTTGGAGTTGCTCTTCATTTAAGGCTGGGATGGCTTTTGTTCTGTCTAGGAGGGCCTGTTTTGTGAAATTAGTCAAGGCCTCTATTTTAATCATGATATCTGTTGTCCTTATAGAGGATACGAATAAGACAGAAATATGCTCATACCACTGAAACACGGATCTTGTCCACCTAGCATGTAAATAACGTAGATTTACAGGGGCTTCTTGTAGGTTAGACTTTTGTTACATTGGAATTTATATCAAATGTAACCCCATGACCCGAGTCTATTGACTGTAGGTCTTACACCAAGCAAGCAAGGAGAGGTTATGATTGACAAGAGAGAGGAAAGTCTCTTTTTGTCATGCCAGAAAAGAGCAGAGTGGTTTAAAATCTCCTTGGCAGAGTGGTGACATCCACCAAGGAAGTCCATCCATCACTGAAAGAAGCATAGCCCTACACACCCAGCAGTTGGAAGTGTTATGGAAGTCTGCGTAGGAATGTGCCCATGAGATGAAAACATTGACCTGAGTTGAAACGGAAGTTAAATTCAAAATCACGTTGATGAGGCCAAGCAGCAGGAGTTGATTGTACAGCTTCATTCTGAAGGGGCTCATCCAGGATCTTCTTTTCCTTCTTCTAAAGGATGGTCTTAGTCTCTTGAGGGTCAGCGGGGTCCCTCTGTGCAGTCCACTCAGTGTTTTTTGGGTCTGCGTGGTATGTTCTCTTCACCCTCGTATGATGGATCCAAAGGATAATACCTGCAACTTTAACTGCAGGAGAGGTAGTTAGAATAACATAAGGGTCCTTTCACCAAGGGGCAAGCAAATCATGTTTCCAGTCTTTGACCCATACTTGGTCACCAAGCCTAAACTCATGAATCTGTTCCCCAAGGGGGAACAGCACCCTTTCTTGTACAAACTTAGTTACCTGATTTATTACCTTACCCAGTTCCAGCTGTGAAATCCTATTTCCCCTTACCTGAGGCAAATTTGTTGACACCTGTTTTATTATGGGAGGGGGCCTCCCATACACAATTTCATATGGAGAAGAGCCATGGGACTGTGGGGTCATCCCACTGAATCTGAGCAGAGCCGTCAGAAACAAGTCCACCCAGGAGCAGTCAGTCTCTATGATCCACCTGGAGAGTCTCTTTAATGTCCGGTTGGTTCATTACACCATCTCAGAACTCTGGGCCTATATGCAGTGTGCAGTTTCCGTTCGATGTTTAAAGTTTTGCTTGCTTGTTGTACTAAATCAGCTACAAAAGCTGGGCCATTGTCTGAACCAGTGCTGGTAGGAAGCCCGATCCGGGAACTCTCTCCCTGAGCAGGCACCGGGCTACCTCTGATGCTCTTTCAGTCCAGTAGGAAAAGCTTCTACCCGTCCCGAGAACGTACATACCATGACCAGCAGGTAACGGTAGTGTCGGTGAGGTTTCATTTCAGTGAAGTCCTCTCCCAGGTGTTCAAAGGGCAGCGTGCCTTTCAGCTGAATACCTGGAGATTTTTGTCTGAATACCCGAGAGGCAGCTTTAACCTGTGAGCGGGCAGCATGGCCTAGGTGGGTTGCTTGGTGTGTTTGGCTTACCAGATTGTGTGCCAGCTCCTCCGGTGCCAATAATTTGCCACTTGGCAATTCCCACCGTCCCTTTTCTGTCTTGATGGCCCCTTCTGCTTTGGCTAACCTGACAGCCGTGGTCCTTGTTTTATCAGGCTGCTGCCATCAGTACACAGGACCCAACTAGGGTCTGGAGCCTCGTCCTTCTTTAAAACAAACCCCAGCTACCTTACCTCCTCCTTGCAGATCTGTGCCTTCTTCGACACCCAGTAACCTGCTTCCATCAGCAGCTGGAGCAGTGCTTTGGTCCCTTCCCAGCATTTTTCCTTGGTCTCAGCAGCCAGCAGCAGGTTATCCCCATATTGTAGGAGCCAACATCCATATTCTTCCAGATGGAATGAGTTCAGGTCAGAAGCCAAGGCTTGCCCGAAGATGGCTGGGGAGTTCTTAAACCCTTGTGGGGGAGTCCAGATGAGCTGTTGCTTGGTGCCCCCGACTGGATCTTCCCATTCAAAGGCAAAGATGGGCTGTGACGCTGGGGCGAGGTGTACGCAGAACAAGGCATCCTTGAGATCTCAGTTTAGTTCAGTTCAGTCGCTCAGTCATGTCTGACTCTTTGCGACCCCATGAATCGCAGCACAACAGGCCTCCCTGTCCATCACCAACTCCCAGAGTTCACTCAGACTCATGTCCATCGAGTCAGTGATGCCATCCAGCCATCTCATCCTCTGTCATCCCCTCCTCCTGCCCCCAATCCCTCCCAGCATCAGAGTCTTTTCCAATGAGCCAGCTCTTCACATGAGTTGGCCAAAGTACTGAAGTTTCAGCTTCAGCATCATTCCCTCTGAAGAAATCCCAGGGTTGATCTCCTTCAGAATGGACTGGTTGGGATCTAGAAGCATATAAACTTTAGTCCTCTGCGGGAGGAGGCTAAGTAAGGTATAGGGGTTTGGAACAGGGTGGGTGTAAAGTCACAGTAGCCTGGTTGACTAGCCTGAGATCCTGTACTGGCCTATAGTCCTGTCCTGCTTTCTTTTTTGTTGTAGCCACGCGTTCCAGGAAACAAACTCACTCAGAAGGACAATGCAGATAGTGGAGTGCAGTTTATTACACTGGCAGACCCAAGGTAGAGTCTCCTCTTAGCCAAGGACCCCGACCAACGTTTGTGAAAATCTTTTATACCCCATGTGTACGTGTCTGAACCCACCACTCCAAATTCCTTGAGACTTACATAAACCAAGAAAAATACAATCCCAATAACCCCATCATTCACGTGCTATGTGCTCATGTGCTCAAACAGTCAAACAATTAGCCAATAATCAATAAATCTGAGGTTACACTCGAACTGATACATAAAAATTTATGCCCCATCTGGAGGAAGGGGTGAATAGTGTATGTTTTCTCTTAGGTGATGAGTAACCTAGGTATGATCTTCAAGGCTCCCCTGTCTTGAGGGGTTCTTATCCTCCTGTTGGTGTTTCCATAGGCATTAAACACCAAGTTCAGAGTCCATTGGAAAGGTGGCCGAGCATGATCAGCATGAACAGGCCTAAGATGGAGTCCAGGCCCTATGAATTCCTTCTTCATTAGTAGTTTGAATCCTGTCTTGTTTTCATATTTACAGGGAATAGAATATTTTTTATTTTGTCAGTCATATTAAAGAACCAAATGTTGGGGGGCTTTGTTGATTTTTCTGAGTTGATTTTTAAGTATTTTTTTTTTCTTCTTCCTTTGGATTTAGTTTTTTCCTATTGTGATTTCATAAGGTAAAAGCACAGCTAATTGATTTTAGGTCTTTTCTGATATCGGCATTCAGTGCTCTAAATTGCTAGAATGCTAGATTTCTAATTTTAAAAATAGATATGCAACAAGTAACTAAGGTTTACTGTATAGCACAGGGAACTATAGTCAATAGCTTGTAATAACTTATAACGGAAAATAATTGCAAACATAATGTATATATACATGTATAAATGAATCATCTTGCTGCATGCTTAAAACATTGTAAGTCAACTGTACTTACAATGTTTTTGGAAATTCCGTGCTGGTCCAGTGGTTAAATTATATATATTAAGAAAAAAGAAGAAAAAAATAGATAACTTGCCTTATAAACACTGCTTTCACTGTATTGACATATTTTGAAGTGTTGAAGTCCTTAAAAATTTGTCTCAAAATTTCTTCTTTGGGGAATTCCTCTTTGACTCATGTTTTATTTGAAAGTATATTGTTTAATTCTCAGTATTTTGGGATTTTTTCCAGCTATCTTTGTGTTACTGATTTCTAGCGTTCATTCCTCTGCGCTCTGAGAAAAGACATTGTATGATTTCTGTTGTCTCAGAGTTGTTAAATGCACGTTTTCTGGGTTAGGATGTGGTCTGTCTTGTGAATGTTATACGTGTCAGCATGAGAAGGCGATGTGTCGTTTTTGGACGGAGTAACCTAGTAGTCTATAGGTGTCCATATATCCAGCTATATCAAACACAGCTGAGCAACTGAACTGAAGTCCACTTTCATATAACACTGTGTGGCTCCCTGGGTGATTTGAATACCTTATAATTTTTAAAACTCCTACTTGCTTTCTCTCTTCCTTTTTATTATTTTTCTCAGTTGTCCCTCTGCTTCCACAGAGGATTGGTTCCAGGAGCCCCTGCCTATCCTGAAATCATTGGATGCTAAAGTCCCATAGTTAGCTCTCTGATTCTGAAGTTTTTGCATTTATGATTCTTCCAAGTATAGATGATCCTGTAGTCATCTCTATTTATTGAAAAATATCCATGTTAAAAAAAATCCATATGTGAGTGGACCCAAGCCGTTCTAACCCATTTAGATCCAGGATTAACTGTAATGTGTGATTATTCTAACACGTTGAATAATATCAACAACACCAAACTTAGATAGAGACTAGCAGTTGATGCTCGCCAAAGAGGGGGAAGGTCCATTGATAAGAGAAGTGAAGGGTGTCAGAAGTTATAGAGTTCTACTTATAGGTGAGGCGAGGTGAGGTAAAGTCACTCAGTCGTGTCCGACTCTTTGCGACCCTGTGGACTGTAAACTACTAGGCTTCTCCGTCCATGGGATTCTCCAGGCAAGAACACTGGAGTGGATTGCCATTTCCTTCTCCAGGGGATCTTCCCAACCCAGGGATCAAACCCGGGTCTCCCGCATAAGATGAATGAATTTTTTGATGTAATGCACAGCATGATGACTCATTAAAAAACTGTATCTTACATTTAATTAATTAATTATTCATTTAGATGAGTTGGTTGTGGGAGCTAGTTCCCTGACAAAGGATCGAATCCTCATCCTCTGTAGTGTAAGTGTAGAGTCCTAACCGCTGGACCTCCAGGCAAGTCCAAAAACTATCCTGTATATTCAGATGTTTCTAAGAGAGTGGTTCTTAAAAGTTCTCATCGTGGGAAAAAAGTTGTAACGCTGTTAACTAAACTTAATCTGTCAGTTAGTGCAGTGTCTATGCAGCGCTTAGTCGCTCAGCTGTGTCCAGCTCTTTGTGACCCGAAGGACCGCAGCCCGCCAGGCTCCTCTGTCCATGGAGTTCTCCAGGCAAGAACACTGGAGTGGGTAGCCTTTCCCTTCTCCAGCAGATCTTTCTGACTTAGGGACTGAACCCGCAGGCAGATTCTTTACCATCCGAGCCACGAGAGAAGCCAGGATCAGATCATGGTACACGGTTTCAAGATAGACAGTGTCCCACTGAAGCTATGTCAGTGACAGTTTTTAATTCTCTGATGCTCTTACTTTCCCTATGAAACCCAGGTTCTGATGCTCTTACTTTTCCTGTGAAACCCAGGTGTTTTTTTTTTTTTTTTTAAGTCTTTATTTTTATTTAGTTTGGCTGCACAGGGTCTTAGTTGAAATATGTGGGATCTAGTTCCCTGACCAGGCAGGGATTGACCCCAGGCCCCCTGCATCAGGAACATGGAGTTTTAGCCATTGGACCACCAGGGAAGTCTGAAACCCAGATTTTTAACTGATGTCATTTTTCATCTGTCTAAAGAATTTCCTTTACTATATTCCCATAATTTTTCTGTGCCTAAGAAAGTATTTCACCTTATTCTTAAAGATTAATGTTATGGATATTAAACTCTAGATTGGGGATATCCACCCTCCCCAAACCCCATCATAATCAGTGCACTTTAAATATTTTAACTCCACTCCATTCTTGTTTGCCTGACTTCTGAGGAGAATTCAGATGTCATTGTTTTTGTTGCTTCTCTAAAAGGCATTTATTTCTGGCTTCTTTGAGGATTCTTTTTTATTTCCTGCATTTGAATGTGATACACTTACTTGTAGTTTTTTTTTTTTTTTTTAATTCAATCTGTCTGGTGGTTTGTGAGCTTTGTGGATCTATGGATTGGTATCTAACATTAATTTGATTGAAATTTCTTCATCATTATTGCCTCAAGAATTTCTTCTGTTCTTTTTGCTTTTTCTCTTTGTCATGTCTCCATATGTGTATGCTAACCCTTTTGCAGTTTTCCCACAGGTCTTGAATGTTCTGGTGTTTTTCATTTTATTTTCTGTCATTTTTTTGGTTTGCCTTTTAGTTTTGGAAGTTTCTACTAAGAGAACATCAAGCTTAAACATCCTTTTCTCAGTTGATTTCAGCCTATGAATAATATGTGCATCACAGTCATTCTTCATTTCACTTACACTGTACTTGACTGTAGCTTTGTTTTTGGTCCTCTGTTAGAATTCTCATTTCTCAACTTACATTGTCCTTCTGGTATTGTATGCTGTTTTCTTTTCTTTCTTTTTTTTTCGTTTTAAAACTGAATATTTAATTGAACATTGCAATAAGAATTAAACAGTTAAAAACAGAAGCATATTAGTGGCTTAAAAAGGACAACAACTTTAGTTTCCTTTGGAGAGGATTTTGATTGCCTGTTGTCTACAGCAAAATGATGCTATGAAAATGTCTGTAGAAGACAGAAAATCTGAATGCAAGTCTAAAATGCTTAAAAATAGAGATGAAAGGTTTTAAAGATGCAAACCAGAAATATTCAGTATTAGAGGTATTTGATTTGAATCCTAAAATGTTTGACATAATAAACATATATTTGTGAGGAAGATGGCCAACAAATTAACAACTCCACATAGTCTAGAGACTAGAATCCCAGACGATCATGACTATTACACAGGCACCTGGCTGTGGTTCATCCACTACTACCTTCTTTGTTCTTCTAGATCCTTCTTGGCTTTCATCTGGGTAACTCCAGGGCACTGTGAGGAAAACAGATGGACAGATGCCCATTTCTCCTGTAGTCCCTCTCAGTTTGGCAATTAAGCAGTCAGTCAGTGAGAAAAAGGTATTTAATCCATAAGTTATAGTCCCCATAAAACCTCACTCAATTTGAAAAACTGCCAGTTCTGTCAAATATGCCAGCACTCCAATAAGGTATTTAGGACACAAAATCTTTATTTTTCCATCAGTATGTGCTGAAGCTACAGACGTTGAAACACGAACCAATCTCGTGGCTGATCAATGAATTTTGAAATGCCTGTGGAAATGTGAATACAGGCAGTCCATGAGCAAGTCAACTTCCTCCTGGGTAACTTCCCCAGGCGTTTTGTGAACACTGTCCCATAAAGCTTTTGTGTCTTCTGGAAGTATGGTCTAAGAAATGTCCAGACTATGAGGGCTACAGGGTACAGACCAAAGAAATTCAGTAGTGGCCATATAACGGTCCATTTTACATGCAGTCCACATAGCAGCCATCTAGGAAAGATTAAACGAATCGATTGCTAAAGGACGGAAGTAACAGTCAAAACTTTTCTGAAACCAGGTTCCAATTATAGCTGTATTAGTCTCTGCACCATTTGCAAGGAATAAGGGTAGACAGGTGAAATCTTCTGAAACAGTCTCCAGAAGATTGTCTCTAAATACACAGCAGAACCAACCAGTCCACAACACTTTCCCTTCTTTGTGCTCAGATGGCAGTTGAGATTTTGACAGAATCTGGACAAGAAATGCTTCAGGACCTCCTTGTGTTCCTTTCACTTCCATTAGAGTAGAGAAAATCACTTTGATGTTGAAGTCGTCTGCCACATCCACAGCAAGTCCTTTCTTCTTTTCAGCAGCAATAAATGCAGTCAGAAGTTTAGAGTACTCTTTGAAATGAGTATAGGAGAATTTATATAAGGGAGTTAAACTGTATAAAGTCCATTGTTTATGCAGAAGGACTGCAAACTTTTGAGGATCAACATCTTGCTGCAGTTGTGAGCCCTGGGGAATTTTCCTTCGCGGTGGAGTTGGGATAAATGAAGTCGGCTTCCTGACTGATTCTAATCGTTTCTGCAGAGGGGTGGCGCCTATCAAGAAATCTGTAAGCCTTGAGGAAGCATCTGGTCTAGGAGCCAATTCCGGTGCATCATAAGAATCCATGGTCAATAAAATGCCCTGATGACGTTGTCACCCATTCCCTTCACGAGTCATTCTTCAAGCCGGGATCCAAAACTCCATCGAAACTGAAAATCCTCGAAGAGAAAGTCCAGAGGAACCCCTGGCCCTCCCAAATTCCCTCAAGCTCCATCCACCACAAGACGCTTCAAGACGGACGCAAAAGAGCCCAGCAAGCAGACCTCCGCTCCCAAAGACGCCCGCCCAGCCTGGCACTTCCAGCCAGAAGGGATGTATCCGCTGCCTCAACCACCAGCTCCGCGACCCTCGCTCCTAAGGAGTCTGCTTCAGCCCGAGGAGGGAAAGGGCAAGGGACAGTGTGTTCCACCTCGCCCCTCTCCACTTGAGTCCTCAGAGGCCAACGCCAGCTCGCAAGTCCCGCCTTTGAGAAGCCTTTTCTTTATTCTTTAGCAGACGTTAATTAGCTTATTCTTAATTATTTTCTTTCCCAATGTGATCATCTTAACATCCATGTGATATGTGATTCTGGCTGTGAATCTTTATCTCTTCAAACTCTGTTTCGTGGGACACTGCAGATATTCAGCAGGCTCCATAGCTGCAAAAGTGTTAGATAAGTTAGACTCTGCTAGTACAATTATTAATACATTTTGGTGGAGAGAGATTCCTAAAATTCCTAAATTCTATCCACTGTCCATCCTCTTCCCTGGACCCACTGGACTTTTTAAATGTAATATTTAAATGTCATGTATTGTGTACTCAGTTCCTCTGGGCCAGTGTTACCATTCACCCATCTTGACTCAGTTAGAAGTTGTATGGTTTGTGTCCCATGTAACCTTTCAGCTTCCAATGGAGAGTTCCTGGGGCTTCGTGGTATGGACATCACTCTGGTCTCAACACAAAGTGCTCAGAGGTATCCTGGGGAAATGAACGGCAGCTGGGTGAGGGCTTGATATCAGGTCTGTGTTCAAGTCATAACAGAAAGAATGACTCTCTTCCTTTGGACAAGTGTCATGGTGCCATTGACAGCGGCTACAAATCACTTCTCTCATCTTTGTCTATTCTTGACCTTTTGTCAATTTGTCATTTCTACTATTTCCCGATTTTCCCAGTTTCACGGCAGCCTATGATTCTTGCAGCTGCTTCCTCAATTTGACTCCAAGCCTATTTCTGAACATACTCCTGGGTAGTGGTTCTTTCACATGTCCAACATGGATTTGTGATGTCATCCCTCCCTCCAAAAAAGTCAACAAGGACTTCTTTACCACTTCTTTGTTTTCAGGTTCTTGGCATGAAATTCAGGATAAGGAGACACCTTTTGAACAGAGCAAATTGCAGAAGGAGTCTCACAGATGAGGACATCCAGCATAGGTTTGTCTCCTGAGACGGTCCAGCTCTGTAAGATGTGCATTCTAGTCTTGAGAGTCATTTTGCATTTGGCTGAAGAGCAAGGAACAAACGTCAGGCAGAAACTGCTGTATGTGTACGTGGGTCACATGGGAAATAATTCTACTTCACTGCCAACATTCAGCAGCACCAGAAGCAGCATGTTGGGGAGAAATCCTGCAAATATGATATGGGCAGACCCACATTAAAAAAAATTTTATTTATTTATTTGGCTGAGCTCAGTCTTAGTTGTGACACTTAGTATCTTTTAGTTGCAGCACATTTTACCAAAGTTGGGAGCTCAATAACCATAGGAAAATCCACACTGCAGAAAAGCCATATCAGTGAAAGGAATATGATAAATCTTTTACCCATAAGTACTCTTTCATTGAACATCAGAGAACTCATACTGGAGAAAGACCTTATGAGTGTAAAGTATGTGGGAAATCACACACTTTTCTGCCTGGCTTTCATTATCATCGGAGCATTTGCAGGGGAGAAAGGCTATATAAGCCCAGAGAATGTAGGACATCCTTTACCAAATCCACTACCTCAGTTCCCATAGGAAAATCCATCTTGGAGAGATTTACGAGTGCAGTGAATGTGGGAAATGTTTTATTGGTAGTTCAAATCTTCATTGTCATCAGAGAGTTCACACTGGAGAAAAGCCTTATGAATATCCCAAATATGGATGGCTGTGACTTTGAAGGAGTTTAAGATTGTTCAGTTCAGTTCAGTTGCTCAGTCGTGTCCTACTCTTTGTGACCCCATGAATTGCAGCACGTCAGGCCTCCCTGTCCATCACCAACTTCTGGAGTCTACTCAAACCCATGTCCATTGAGTCGGTGATGCCATCCAACCATCTCATCCTCTGTCATCCTGTCTTCACATCAGCTGGCCAAAGTATTGGAGTTTCAGCTTCAACTTCAGTCCTTCCAATGAACACCCAGGACTGATCTCCTTTAGGATGGACTGGTTGTTAGAAGGTGCAAAGAATCTCTGCATCATATGGACCCTTTTTAGAGAGGAAGCATAGAGACACAGTATCATCTGTTTGTGATCTGTTTGGGATTCAGGATTTGGGGAGTCTGGTCATTTCACTCCTCTGCTGCGTCTCCCCACCGCTAAGTTTGGGGACTAAAAGAACACCTCCATCCTAACACGTCAGCACTCTCACACCCACCCCATAAGCCCTGCCAAGCCATAGCCAAACCAATGCTGTGAGGGACTTACACAGTGCTCACTACTGCCAGACCTTTCATGAGAGTGGTTCCTCTACCCTGCATGTATACACTGACTTCTACCCCTCAGCGCAAGGACTCTCTCCTGTGTCCTGACCTTGAACTACACACATCTTCCTGCCTTACCACCAGGGACTCCAGCTTCATTTCCACCCAGGCATGACACCCTCCTGCTTGGGAAGTTCCTCACAGGGACAGCAGCACTGAGCCAGGCATTCCAGACTGGGTCATTGGCATCACCCCAGACTTCTTCACCACCATATGCAATATTTGGTTTCCAAAGTCCTTTCCATCTTCATATACAGACTTCAGCATGTTCCTAGTTGTTGCTGATTAGTCGCTCAGTCATGTCCAACTCTTTGCGACCCCATGGACTGCAGCACACCAGGCTTCCCTGTCCTCCACCATCTCCTTGAGATTGTTCAAACTCATGTCCATTGAGTCGGTGATGCCATCCAATCATCTTGTCCTCTGTCATCCCCTTCTCCTCCTGCCTTCAATCTTCCCCAGCATCAGGGTCTTTTCTAATGATCTGGCTCTTCACATCGGGTGGAACTTAAGGTCTAGCATCAGTCCTTCAGGACTGATCATTTTAAGATCGACTGGTTTGATTAGCATGTCCCTGTTACTCCATTGTTTAGTTGACCCACTGATGGTTCTAGTTAATGTGAGGGACACTGAAGGAATGAAAGCATCTGCTGTGGTTCTCACGTGGACTGGTTCCCAGGTTCTTCCTGTCCTCTTTACTGATCTTCTCATGGCTCCTTCCATCTCCATACCCTTCCGTAAATTTAAGAATGTAAGTCACTGAATGATTGTTAAGCAACGAGTACTTGCCTACCCATTGTGGGGACCCACACTAGACCAAGTTATCTTTTTTCTTTATTTTTAATGTTTACTTTTAATTGGAGGATAATCACTTTACAATGTTTTGCTCATTCTGCCATACAACAACATGATCATCCACAAGTATAAATATGTCCCCTACCTCTTGAATCTGCATCCCATCCCCACACCCAGTTCCACCCCTCTAAGTTGTCACAAAGCATGGGGCTGAGCCCCCAGTTCCATACAGCACCTTCCCAATAGCTATCTGTTTTATTTATGGTAGAGGGTGTTTCAGTCCTATTCGCTCCATTTTTCTTACACTCTCCTTCCTTCAGTGTTTCCATAAATTTCTGTGTCTCTATTCCTGTATATGCATTAATATATGACATTAATGTATATGTATATGCATTAATGTATATGCATGTATACATTATATGCATTAATATATGACATTTTCCCCCCCTGACTTCACTCTGTATACTGGGCTCATCCACCTCACTAGAACTGACTCAAATTGATTCTTTATTATGGCTGAGTAATATTCCACTGTATACATGTACCACAACTTCTTTATTCATTCATCTGTCAGTGGACATATAGTTTGCATCCATGTCCTAGCTATTGTAAATAATATGCAATGAACACTGGGGTCCATGTTTCTTTTTGAATTATGGTTTTTCTCAGGGTCTATGGTGGGAATGTACATTGATACCACCATTATGCAGAACAGAATGGAGATTTCTTAAAAGGCTAAAAACTATGATATGACCCAGAAATCCAGCCTATTTTAAACTCTAAGACTGAATGCATGCTGACATCTCCAATGAAGACTGTAAGATAGCAGTATGAAATCATTATGTTTTTAATTGCATTTCTCAGGATTTTTGATGTTGAGTGTTGTTAGTTTTTAATGTCTCTTTTCCTGTGTGTCTTATTTGGGTATCTTTCTGTTCCTATCTTTTTGCCTACTTTTATTTTGTGGGATTTCCCCATTTTCCCTTTTTGTGACAAATAGGAGAGCAGGGAAACAACAAAGATATCTGTGATATTTCACTTATTCTTCAATAATGTGAATGTCTCCTGCATGGAATTTGAATTTGGAATACTGAGAGAACATGTTCTCATGTTTTCCTCAATTTCTTAATATGCATAATGCAATGATCAAATATATTATACACATTTAAGATAAATGTATACTATTAACATCAGTTCAGTTCAGTTCAGTCGCTCAGTCGTGTCCGACTCTTTGCGACCCCATGAATCGCAGCACGCCAGGCCTCCCTGTCCATCACCATCTCTCAGAGTTCACTCAGACTCACGTCCATCGAGTCCGTGATGCCATCCAGCCATCTCATCCTCGGTCGTCCCCTTCTCCTCCTGCCCTTGTGCTGCGATTCATGGGGTCGCAAAGAGTTGGACATGACTGAGCGACTGAACTAAACTGAACTGAACTAGCCCAGGCTATATTATCCGCTCGATGGTGAACAATATGGAAAAACATTGGGCTTTGGGATTAGGCTAGTAGCCTCACACTCCAAAACCCTGAAAGAATGACCAAAGTTATTTCTCAAGTCTCAGAGAAGCCGGGATTGATTGTAAGCTCAACTATCAATTTCTAATTTCTCTCTTTCCCAGATACTTCTTGCAGGAGTTTAGATTTCCTCAGTTTAGAAAAGTCACACAAAGTAGCATATGGTTTTTCTATCCTCCCACATATCTGCTCCTACTTCATACATAAGACTTCAGCACCACCTGAAGTAATCCCTCATTACTGAGTAAAGGTGCCTCTGAACTTGCTGTTTTGTAGACATTTGCATTCCTTATGTGAACCACTGCTCTAGCAATTTAGATTGTATCCTGATGTATTATGTTCTTTTACCACCCATGTAGAGGGACAGGAGAGCTGGCACACACATTATTCTAGAACTATTTAGAAATGCATGTTCAATCTAATCCTCTGTGAAACAACAAAAATATTTTAAAAAATCAGGACAAGTACTGTTCTACCTGTAAAAGTTAATAGTATGGTTTTTTCACGTATTTCTATAGGTAGTTTATTATATAAACGATGTTAAGAGTTTGGCACTAGTGGTAAAGATCCCTACCCAATGAAAGTGGGTTTGATCCCTGGGTTGGGAAGATCCCCTGGAGGAGGGCATGGCAACCCACTGCAGTATTCTTGCCTNATTATATAAACGATGTTAAGAGTTTGGCACTAGTGGTAAAGATCCCTACCCAATGAAAGTGGGTTTGATCCCTGGGTTGGGAAGATCCCCTGGAGGAGGGCATGGCAACCCACTGCAGTATTCTTGCCTGGAGAATCCCAAGAACAGAGGAGCTACAGTTCATGGAGTCACAAAGAATCAGACACTTATCAGGCACACACATGTAAAATTTGTATGTTTCTCTTTTATCAGCAAAATCTGACCTTCAGGATCCATTCTCTTATTTCTGAGTTTTATCATTAAGATTACATAGCATCCTTCCATTTTTTAAAAAATGACTTTGGGAAATTCTTTGTTCCCAGGATATCAAATGTCTGAGCTTATGACAATTTGCCCAATTACTTATCATGACTAATGACTATGCTTAAGGATGAGACGGACAAATCTTTCACGCTTTCTCCAATTGTTAACTGCTTAAAGCCTCTGCTCGGATATTACTTCCTGATAATTATTGTCCATTTACTAGAATCCAGCTCCTTCAAATACTTGTGCCCACCAATTGCTTACTCAAATTCTGAAATTTGATTCAACCCACCCCTGCCCCACCCCACCCCCCTGGGGAGGTCCTAGGAGCTTCTGCTGAACAGGGGACTGAGATCATCATTGTGTATGAGATGCTGCTACAAAAAACAAGAGAGTTGCACATCCCCAGAAATGCAGGACACTCCTGTCCCTTCCATGTCTGAAGGGATCACGTCACTCCTGAAGATGTGCTAGCTGACTGTCTCTTATACACATCTAGATGTGTATAAGAGACAGCCCCACCCCCCTGGGGAGGTCCTAGGAGCTTCTGCTGAACAGGGGACTGAGATCATCATTGTGTATGAGATGCTGCTACAAAAAACAAGAGAGTTGCACATCCCCAGAAATGCAGGACACTCCTGTCCCTTCCATGTCTGAAGGGATCACGTCACTCCTGAAGATGTGCTAGCTACTAACCCATAGGACTCATCTGAGACTTTTGAGTGTAAGTGTTAGGTGCTCAGTTGTGTCCCACTCTTTTTGACTCCATGGATTTGAGCCCACCAGGCTCCTCTGTCCATGGAATTCTCCAGGCAATGATACTAGAGTGGGTAGCTATTCCTGTCTCCAGGGAATCGTCCTAACCCAGGGACCAAACCTGGGTCTCCCACATGGCAGGCAGATTCTTTACCATCTGAGCTTGAAACCAAAATGGACTAAGTTATATGCATGGCTTAAAATTCAGAGCAAATCATCTTGGGTGTTTGAAAACTAGGTCAGTGAACTCTTTCTGATCTGCATACACACTTACTGGATTGGACTCTTCCTATCGGCCCCTGGAATGGACCCTGTGAAGTTGGGAAAAATTCCAGGCTGAAGAGAACTTTGTTATCATAGATTTCCTCCAAGTCTTGATCTCAACTGACATTGACATTGACACTGAAGTTGCTCATTCATGTCCGACTCTTTGTGACCCCATGGAATGTAGCCTATCAGGCTCCTCCATCCATGGAATTTTACAGGCAAGAGTACTGGAGTGTGAAGTGGAAAGCCTAGTGAAGCCTGAGTGGGAATTGCATTAGAGCTAAGTCTCCTAAGTTTTTAAGAAACATCTTTTCTCATAATAATTAATCAGTGCTCACAATAGGAAATAAGGGCAGAAAAGGGACCTAAATCTCATTAGGATATGTCTTTGTTTCTCTCACAAGCCTATTTCTTGCTTTCTATAACTCAGCTGACATCAGAGGGGGAATACTGTTCAGTTCAGTTCAGTCGCTCAGTCGTATCCGACTCTGCGACCCCATGAATCGCAGCACGCCGGGCCTCCCTGTTCATCACCATCTCCTGGAGGTCACTCAGACTCATTCCATCGAGTCCGTGATGCCATCCAGCCATCTCATTCTCAGTCATCCCCTTCTTCTCCTGCCCCCAATCCCTACCAGTATCGGAGTCTTTTCCAAGGGGTCAACTCTTCTCATGAGGTGGCCAAAGGACTGGAGTTTCAGCTTTAGCATCATTCCTTCAAAAGAAATTCCAGGGATGATCTCCTTCAGAATGGACTGGTTGGATCTCCTTGCAGTCCAAGGGACTCTCAAGAGTCTTCTCCAACACCACAGTTCAAAAGCATCGATTCTTCGGCGCTCAGCTTTCTTCACAGTCCAACTTTCACATCCATACATGACCACAGGAAAAACCATAGCCTTGACTAGGCGGACCTTAGTCGGCAAAGTAATGTCTCTGCTTTTGAATATACTATCCAGGTTGGTCATAACTTTTCTTCCAAGGAGTAAGCGTCTTTTAATTTCATGGCTGCAGTCACCATCTGCAGTGATTTTGGAGCCCCAAAAAATAAAGTCTGACACTGTTTCCACTGTTTCCCCATCTATTTCCCATGAAGTGATGGGACCGGATGCCATGATCTTCGTTTTCTGAATGTTGAGCTTTAAGCCAACTTTTTCGCTCTCCTCCTTCACTTTCATCAAGAGGCTTTTTAGCTCCTCCTCACTTTCTGCCATAAGGGTGGTGTCATCAGCATATCTGAGGTTATTGATATTTCTCCCGGCAATCTTGATTCCAGCTTGTGTTTCTTCCAGTCCAGCGTTTCTCATGATGTACTCTGCATATAAGTTAAATAAGCAGGGAGACAATATACAGCCTTGACGTACTCCTTTTCCTATTTGGAACCAGTCTGTTGTTCCATGTCCAGTTCTAACTGTTGCTTCCTGACCTGCATACAGATTTCTCAAGAGGCAGGTTAGGTGGTCTGGTATTCCCATCTCTTTCAGAATTTTCCACAGTTTATTGTGATCCACACAGTCAAAGGCTTTGGCATAGTCAATAAAGCAGAAATAGATGTTTTTCTGGAACTCTCTTGCTTTTTCCATGATCCAGCGGATGTTGGCAATTTGATCTCTGGTTCCTCTGCCTGTTCTAAAACCAGCTTGAACATCAGGGAGTTCACGGTTCACATATTGCTGAAGCCTGGCTTGGAGAATTTTGAGCATTACTTTACTAGCGTGTGAGATGAGTGCAATTGTGCGGTAGTTTGAGCATTCTTTGGCATTGCCTTTCTTTGGAATTGGAATGAAAACTGACCTTTTCCAGTCCTGTGGCCACTGCTGAGTTTTCCAAATTTGCTGGCATATTGAGTGCAGCACTTTCACAGCATCATCTTCCAGGATTTGAAACAGCTCAACTGGAATTCCATCACCTCCACTAGCTTTGTTCTTAGTGATGCTTTCTAAGGCCCACTTGACTTCACATTCCAAGATGTCTGGCTCTAGATTAGTGATCACATCCTCATGATTATCTGGGTCGTGAAGATCTTTTCTGTACAGTTCTTCTGTGTATTCTTGCCACCTCTTCTTAATATCTTCTGCTTCTGTTAGGTCCATACCATTTCTATCCTTTATCGAGCCCATCTTTGCATGAAATGTTCCCTTGGTATCTCCAATTCTCTTGAAGAGATCTCTAGTCTTTCCCATTCTGTTGTTTTCCTCTATCTCTTTGCATTGATTGCTGAAGAAGGCTTTCTTATCTCTTCTTGCTATTCTTTGGAACTCTGCATTCAGATGCTTATATCTTTTCTTTTCTCCTTTGCTTTTCGCCTCTCTTCTTTTCAGTG
The DNA here is from genome assembly GCA_006410675.1 of Oreotragus oreotragus. NCBI lineage: Eukaryota > Metazoa > Chordata > Mammalia > Artiodactyla > Bovidae > Oreotragus > Oreotragus oreotragus. The sequence continues at coordinate 43,598 of SJYX01014364.1, forward strand.
CTATTTGTAAGGCTTCCCCAGACAGCCATTTTGCTTTTTTGCATTTCTTTTCCATGGGGATGGTCTTGATACCTGTCTCCTGTACAATGTCATGAACCTCATTCCATAGTTCATCAGGCACTCTATCTATCAGATCTAGGCCCTTAAATCTATTTCTCACTTCCACTGTATAATCATAAGGGATTTGATTTAGGTCATACCTGAATGGTCTAGTGGTTTTCCCTATTTTCTTCAATTTAAATCTGAATTTGGTAATAAGGAGTTCATGATCTGAGCCACAGTCAGCTCCTCTTCTTGTTTTTGTTGACTGTATAGAGCTTCTCCATCTTTGGCTGCATAGAATATAATCAATCTGACTTTGGTGCTGACCATCTGGTGATGTCCATGTGTAGAGTCTTCTCTTGTGTTGTTGGAAGAGGGTGTTTGCTATGACTAGTGCCTTTTCTTGGCAAAACTCTTTTAGTCTTTGCCCTGCTTCATTCCACATAGTGAAAAAAATTAATGCCACTGAAAATAATGTGCTCAGGTTAGCATAAATCCATATTTATTTCATGACTTCAATCTTCACGCTTGAATGAAAAGATACATATACTGCTCAACAGTGTCAATTAAGTACACTGAGTTGTATATCAAAGATATAAGTATTTGCCGGATAAGAGCCACCCATTTTTTTAGTACCTATATCTAGGTGGTACAGTGGTAAAGAATCTTCCTGCCAATACAGGAGCTGCAAGAGATGCAAGTTTGATTCCTGGCCTGGGAAGATCCTCTGGAGTAGGAAATGACAACCCACTCCAGTATTCTTGCCTGGGTAATCTCATGGACAGGAGTCTGGTGGGCTACAGTCCATGAAGTTGCAAAGAGTTGGACAGGACTGATGACTGAGCACAGCACAGCCTCTGCTGGGATGGGGCTTCCCAGGTGGCTAAGTGGTAAATAATCCACCTACCAATGCAGAAGACACAGGAGACATGGATTCGATCCCTGGGTTGGGAAGGTCCCCTGGAGAAGGAAATGGCAACCCAGTATTGTTGCCTGAGAGATCCCTTGGACAGAGGAGCCTGGTTGGCTACAGTCCATGAGGTCACAGAAAAGTTGGACACAACTGAGTGACTGAGCATACACATGTGCACACACATGAGCTGGGAGGCTGATAGAGAAAGCCGTTCCTTATAATGAGCCTGATGAGCAATGCTACCATTTCATTGATGAAGATTCAGAGATTTTTATATTTCTTGGCCACCGCCATATGACACTGCACTGTTTATCCTACTCAGATAGGCTCATCAAATCACTAGACATAGAAGTAAAGCATTCCTCACAGAGACAACTGGTCTCAGACTTTGGTTTCCCTTCAAATTTGCTTTCATTCCTTCATTCCACCCATTAAAAAATAATTACTGAGTGCCTCTTACATGGCAGATTTTGCTGGGAAAAATGTATAGAAAATTATCTTTAAACTTTGAAGAAGATCAGAATTCCCTGGGATATACGTTAAAAATGCAAACACCCAGGTCCAGACCTACTCTATTAGACTTCTGAGGGGAGGAAAGGAGCCCCATCCAGTGTTTGTTTAGGTATGGTTAGCAAACTCCTTAGCTGACTGTGTGGTTATTGTTACAGTAATAACATAATCTCTTAAGTATCAGATAAAGACTTTATTAACAAACATTTTGCAATATCATAAGGCAGTTAATTTTACAACAACTCTGTAAGATACTATAATATTTAATATAGTATATAATTTTATGCTAGTTTCTCTTCTTGGTATACTCTTTAGCTTTGATGTATCAACCTCAAACCTCAATGCTGGGAGAGTGAAAAATCCATGTTACCTGTAATTTAACAAGAATCAGACTTGCATCCAACAAAAGAACACTCTAATTCTTGTGTCTTTAAAAGTTATTAGCAAAGAATAAATGTTTTTGGGGAAAATATGTTGATTCAGAATTTTGTTTTCAGCTATACTACCTTTTAAATGTAAAAACATATATTAGACATACTCAGGTATGCAAGGAAAGACATGCTTCCTAGTATCCTTTCTAAAAAATTTACTTCTATAGGTAAATAAATATTAAAAAAATCCTAAAATGAGAAAATATTTCCAAAACACATGGCCAGGCAGGAAATCCTAAGGATCTACCTGAAGAACAGAAGACAGTTGCAAATGTGTGGTTACGTCTCAGATCCTTATGCCAGGGGACCCAGACTTCCTCTCACTTCAGATGTACAGGATCTGTTTACTGCCTTGTGTTCAGAAACTGGGTCTGATGTTACGAATATCCACTATGGTAACTCAAGTCAGTTTTCTATTCACTGGACCTAGAGTTTTGTTTTGCTGTTTTGATCATATTCATTAGGGTACATTTTACATGTTTTCTCATATATTTCACTCTTAGGGACACAGTGATTAACTAGCCACAACCATTGTTGTTGTTTAAGTTGTGTCTAACTCTTTTGCTCTCCCCATGGACTGTAGCCCTCTAGGCTCCTCTGTGCATAGGATCTTCCAGGGAAGAATACAGGAGCTTGTTGCCGTTTCCTTCTCCAGGGGATCTTCCCGACCCAGGGGTTGAACCCAAATCTCCTGTGCTGGTAGGCGGATTCTTTACCACTAAGCCACTAGGGAAGCCCCTAGGGTTCTTGTGACAAAGAGCAAGTCTCCAAATCTGTCCCCACTATATTGCCCTAAGTCTCCCTGTCAGCTTTAATAACCTGTGTGTGTAGTTTCTCTTGCGTCTCTTGCATTGACAGGTGAATTTTTTTTTTTTTTTTTTTTTTTACCACTGAATCACCAGGGAAGCCCAGCCACACTCATAAATCCTTCTAGATCAGAACCTCCGTTTCTTCTTTCTGTTATAGTAAGTGTTCCCATCTTCCCTCTGAAGGTTAGAGGCTACTCTCTGGTCTCTGCCTCTGTGGGGTTCTCTTGTTTCTACTACAATCAGCAAGTTCAGTTCTGTGGCAGCATCTCCCAGCTGTCATCTCCAGCCTTCAGTGGACTGCCACCCCCAAGCTCCCCACACCAACACGTTTCCTCAGGAGGGAAGTCTCCTCTGAGTCCCCTCAATGGATTTAGTTGGCGGTTGTTGAACAAGCTGCATATAATTGATCCACTATAAGATTCCCATCTCCCTGAGCCTCTGAATTTCACCCTTTAATGTATGCCAGGGAAGTTCTAGTATCTCAGGCACATAGAACAGAGATCATTACTGAGAAGAGGCTTCAGTTATTCAACCAAACTGTCACTGAGTGTTACTGAAAATTGATGCATTAAAACCAGAATCACAGAAATTTTCTAGTGGTCCAGTAGTTAGGACTCCCTGCTCTCACTGCCAAGGGCCTTGCTTGGATCACTGGTTAGAGAACTAAGATCCCCACTTGTGGCATATGGTGGCCTTTCCCTCCCCCACCCCCCAAAAAAAAGAGAAAAGAAAGAAAACAAAACAAAACTTTGAATCACAATGAAGGCAACAATGGCTTAATTCAAACAACTCTAACCTTATGTTCCATCATATCTGACCACCATCTTCAGAAATAATTTACATTTGTATTCCCCAGATTTTTATTGAAATATCATAGGAAAGTCTTATAAGCTCTTTGGCATATTCGCTGTCTTTTTCCTAAGTGGCACCCAGGCCAAATCTTTTCACCATCTGGGACACTCTGAGATCTGATCTTTTACAAACCCGAAAACAGTGAGAAGTGGTGGAACCTGAATAAGAACAAAGGAAGGATAAGAAGCCTTTTCTGGGAACAACGAAGCTGCTTCTGACAGGGCTGCCTTACAGGCATTTGGGAGAGAATCATTGTCAGATTTATCTGTGTTTGCCCAAGTATCCCCATTCCAGGTCTAAGGATCACATTCCTTTCTGACCAGTGCCTACCCTTGGTATGGAAGACTTGGAAAGTCAGGCATTTAGCTATTTTGTAATTTTGCAGATTATATAATTGGATTGGAGTTTTATATTTAGCCATAGTAGCAGGCAGAACAATGACCTCCAAGATGTTCATGGTCAAGTTGTCAGAAGTTGTGAATTTTTTTATCTTATCTTGCAAAAGGACTTTAGAGACATAATGATCTTGAGATGCAGAGATCATTCAGGACTATCCAGATAGACCACTCTAGTCACATGTAATCACAGGAATCCTCCTAAGTGAAAGAGGAAAGCATAGAAGTCAAGGTCAGAGTCAGAGAGATTGGAGAGGCTACTGACTGGGTATCAAGAAGAAAAAAGTGGGTATGTTCCAGAAATATAAACAGTCTCTAGAAGCTAGAAAACCACCCCCAAGAAAAATAAATGTAAAAAAGGCCAAAAGGTTGTCTGAGGAGGCCTTGACAAATAGCTGAGAAAAGAAGAGGAGCAAAAGGCAAAGGAAAAAAGGAAATGTATACCCATCTGAGCAGAGTTCCAAAGAATAGCAAGGAGAGATAAGAAAGCCTTCCTAAGTGATCAGTGAAAATAAAGAAAGAAAACAATAGAATGGGAAAGACTAGAGATCTCTTCAAGAAAATTAGAGATACCAAGGGAACATTTCATATACAGATGGTCACAATAAAGGACAGAAATTATATGGACCTAACAAAAGCAGAAGATATTAATAAGAGGTGGTAAGAATACACAGAACTATACAAAAAAATCTTAATGACCTGGATAAGCACAATGGTGTGATGACTTACCTAGGGCCAAACATCCTGGAGTACGAAGTCAAGTGGGCCTTAGGAAGTATCACTACAAACAAAAATAGTGGAGGTAATGGAATTCCAGCAGAGTTATTTCAAAACCTAAAAGATGATGCTGTGAAAGGGCTGCACTCAATATTCCAGTAAATTTGGAAATCTCATCAGTGGCCACAGGACTGGAAAAGGTCAGTTTTCATTCCAATCTCAAAGAAGGATAATGCCAAAGAATGTTCAAACTACTGCACAATTGCACTCATCTCACACACTAGTTAAGTAATGGTCAAAATTCTCCAAGCCAGGCTTCAACAATACATGAACTGTGAATTTCCAGATGTTCAAGCTGGATTTAGAAAAGGCAGAAGAACCAGAGATCAAATTGCCAACATCTGTTGGATTATAGGAAAAGCTAGAGAATTCCAGAAAAATATCTACTTCTGCTTCATTGACTATGCTAAAGCCTTTAACTGTGTGTGTCACTACATACTGTAGAAAATTCTTAAATAGTTGGTAATACCAGACCACCTTACCTGCCTCCTGAGAAACCTGTATGCAAGTCAAGAAGCAACAGTTAGAACTGGACATGGAACAATGGACTAGTTCCAAATTGGGAAAGGAGTATGTCACGACTATATATTCTCATCCTGTTTATTTAACTTATATATGCAGAGCACATCATGCAAAATGCTAAGCTGGATGAAGCACAAGCTGGAATCAGATTGTGTGGAGAAATATCAATAACCACAGATACGCAGATCACACCATCCTTATAGCAGAAAGTGAAGAGGAACCAAAGAGTCTCTTGATGAAGATGAAAGAGGAGAGTAAAATAGCTAGCTTAAAACGCAACATTCAAAAAATGTAGATCATGGCATCTAGTCCTATTACTTCATAGCAAATTGGTAGGGAAACAATGGATACAGTGACAGACTTTATATTTTTGAGCTCCAAAATCATTGCAGACAGTAACTGCAGCCAAGAACTCAAAAGACGCTTGCTTCTTGGAAGAAAAACTATGAGCCTAGACAGAAAATTATTAAAAAGCAGAGACATTACTTTGCTGACAAAGGGCCGTATAGTGCAAGCTATGGTTTTCCCAATAGTTGTATATGGATGAGAGAGTTGGACCATGAAGGAGGCTGAGCACCAAAGAATTAATGTTTCTGAAATGTGGAATTCGAGAAGACTCTTGAGAGTTTCTTGGACTGCAAGAAGATCAAACCAGTCAATCTTAAAGGAAATCAACCCTGAATATTCATTGGATGGACTGATGCTGAAGCTGAAGCTCCAATACTTTGGTGACCTGATGCAAATAGCTGACTAATTGGAAAAGACCCTGATGCTGGGAAAGACTGAAGGCAGGAGAAGAAGGGGATGACAGAGGATCAGATGGATGGTTGGCATCATTGACTCGGTAGACATGAGTTTGAGCAAACTCTGGGAGATGGTGAAGAACACGGAAGCCTGGTGTGCTGCATTCCTTGGGGTCACAAACAGTCAGACATAACTGAGCAATTGAACAATGATGAAAAGCTAGAAAAGGTAAGGAAATGTACTTTCCCTAGAGACTCCAGAAAGAACACGACCTTACTGATGTAAACTGACTTTCACTTCATTGACGTATAGTGATATACAACATTATTTTAGTTTTGGGAGTACCTCATAGTGATTGAGTATTTTTATAGATTATAAAACATTTTCTAGATTATTTAAAGGTATTATAAAATAATGACTATAATTCCCATTTCTATAAAATATATCTTTATTGCTTATCTATTTTATATATAGTAGTTTGTATATCTTAACCCCATACCTCTGTCTTGCCCCTCCCTCTCCCCTTCTCCACTGGTAACCACCAGTTTCTACATTTGTTTCTGAGTCTCTGTTTTGCATATATATATATATATATATATATATTTATATGTTTGTTTTAATTTTTAGATTTCACATACAAGTGGTATTATATGTTATCTGTCTCTTTCTGTCTGACATGTTTCACTAAGCATACTATCTTCTAGATTCATTCATGTTGCTGCAAATGGCAGAATTTCAGTTTTTATTGTTGGGTAATATTCCATTATATATGTGTGTGTATATATACAGCGTATATATATATAGAACATATATATATATACACATACACACAGACATATATATATACACACACACACACACATATACTGTTTGTCTGTTGATGGAAATGAATTTGTTCCATATCTTGGCTAATGTAAATGGTGCTATGAACATTGGGGTGCATGTATCTTTTAGAATTAGTAGTTTCATTTTTTTGTAGATATATATACAGGAGTGGGATTGGTCAATAAAGAGCAGAGAAAGAGTCAGGGGCATACGTAGAATAACTAGTATAAGATATAAACATACTATTTAAAATCTTGATAAGAATTAATAAAGAATGGAAAACAAACATAGATAAATACGGGGACACCAAGAGATGTGACTTAAAACATTACAGGGGTTTAAGAGGAACTGGAAGAGAGGAACTTTACATTTTATTTAACTATTAAGAACCTACTATATAGTACAGGGAACTCTACTCAGTACTCTGTAATGACCTATATGGGGAAAGAATCTAAAAAAGAGTGGATAGATATATGTATAGCTGATTCACTTAGCTGTAGAGCAGAAACTAACACAATGTTGTAAATCAACTATATGCCAATAAAAACTAATTAAAAATAGTATTAGATATTATTTTGAAAACTTTAAAAAAAAAAGGTTTATAAGTGACATTTAAAATTAAGAATATATAAAGGAGAACTCTGGTATATATATTTTTTTAATCTGAAAAACACCAGAAAGTCAGAGAAGGTAAATTAAAATCATATACAATTCCATCACCTAAAAAATAACCATTGTTGATATATTTTTTAAAATATAAATTTATTTATTTTAATTGGAGGCTAATTACTTTACAATATTGTATTGGTTTTGCCATACGTCAACATGAATCTGCCACGGGTGTACACGCGTTCCCCAGCACAAACCCCTCCTCCCACCTCCCTCCCCATACCATCCCTCTGGGTCATTCCAGTGCACCAACCTGAAGCATTCTGTATCATGCATTGAACCTGGACTGGTGATTCATTTCACATATGATAATATACATGTTTCAATGCCATTCTCCCAAATCATCCCACCCTCGCCATCTCCCACGGAATCCAAAAGACTGTGCTATACATCTGTGTCTCTTTTGCTGTCTTGACATTTTGTTGTATCCTTTCATTATCTTTCTCTTCTCTCCACACATACATATACATGCATATATATGTATAGCATGATATATTTATATATCTACATATGTAATGCTGCTGTTTCTAATTTTAAACTTAATATACTTATTTAGACTTAAAATATTGTTAGAATATACATTTTAATGGTTATATATTATTCTATGATATTTACATACCCACACATATGTCATATATATATATAAATATATATATTTCCTATATCATATATATGTATTCCCTGGTGGCTCAAATGGTAAAGAATCTGCCTGCAATGCAGGAGACACAGGTTCAATGCCTGGGTTGGGGAGATGCCCTGAAGAAGGGAATGTCTACCCATTTCAGTATTCTTGCCTGGAGAATTCCATGGACAGAGGAGCCTGGGGAGCCTACAGCTATAGTCCATAGGGTTGCAAAGAGTTGGGCACAACAGAGAGATTAACACTTTCAGGCATATAGATTACTTTAAAATTTTCATTATTATAAACAATACTGCAGCAAATTCCCATGTACATAAATATTTGTATATATTTCGTTGTTTCTTTTAGGTAAATCCTAACATTTATTTTTAATCTCCAAATTGCCAATTCTTTATGATCATTACCCACTAGTTTAAAATACGTGTCTTCCCTCTCTACTGTTTCCCCTGCCTCCACTTCATAAAGCTGCCTTTTCTACTTGCCCCCAACCCCGATGTCTTCCAAGGAGCTTGGGGTCAGTATCTTTTCTGGGCATCTCACCTCACTGTTCTTCCTGGCCTTTTTCACAACACCGACCAGGCTCCCGCACCTGGTCTAGTCTGGTCGCTTGGCCCATACTGGCCTGGCTTGCCCTGACTGTCTTGTCTCAAATGTTTTCTCAGGAAAAGCAGTCTCTTTAGAGTTTTTCTTATACAGCTTCTGTCTTTCAAAGCAGTATGAAAACACTTCTGGGCATAGTGCCAGTAAGAAGTGTGTCACATAGACAAACCAGACCTCCCCACCCCCCACTTCCTCCCAATCCTCATTTTTCCCTTCCAAATACTTCCTGCTTTTCTGTAGCTATGAGACAAGAGACAAAACTCTCCTGTTTAGTATGCAAGAGCTAAGTTCACAATCAGATGGCTGTTTCGCCTGTAAGTACATTTTATTCACCCCCTGAAATTCTTTCTTGCCATCATCAGCATTTAAGTTAAAAATCACATTGGAGATAAAAACCACTTATGTATGCAACACCTAAAAGTTGTTCACAGCAGAGCTGATCTTTCAAACGACAAAAAATTGAAGATAGTGGTAATTCTGTTATATTCTACTTCTTGGGTTTCAACCTCATTCAAAGCACAGTCTTTCAGCAATTTTTATTGCTCTTTTTCCTATAATCAAGCGTGAGAAGAGATGCATTGGAATTTCTAGGGCCTGGGTAATTAAGCACCTCCTTGCATGTTCTACAAATTCTATGGGAGTAGAAAAGCTTACTTATATTGATGGATCATCTTCCCTTAAGACCCAGGAAAGCACTCTATGTGCCTGGGGGTCACCATTGGGGTAGGAAGGACCTGTCTTCAACACCTGGAGGCCTTGCTGGGCAAGTGGTGCAGTGACCTCTGGTGGAACAGAGGTTCAAAGAGTCATTATGCTCTCTGCAAGGGGCAGCTGGGCCGGAACTCTTGAGGGCTTTTATTTGCGAATTCCTTGAGAAGCACATCCTGCAATAAAATTTACCAGTGCCACTGAGGATGTATCCTATTGTATGTTTATTTCAAATTTATATAAACACTCCTGACCTCATGTTTTTCTGACTCATTGCAGCAGGTTTTATTTTTTTTTATGTGTGGAGGAATTTGTATATTTGGTTTTGAATTCTAACAAATGTTAATTAATTTTCTTTACCTTTTATAGTTTTACTTTCAAAGAGGAAATAGAACTGATGGGAGGATATATATTATTATGAATTTAGGTTAACAATATCAATCTGAGTGCATAAAATACTGACTAAGAAACGTACCAGTTCCAGTCATTGTTGAAGCATTACTAGCTGTGTGATATGTGACTGGTTACTCTTTCACTTTCCTCATTTGTAAAGTTGGAATGACAATAATCACTTGTCTCATAGGATTGCAGTAGTGATTCCTAGCAATAATGCTCTAAAATTCTTAGTTTAGTAGCTGGAACATAGTCATCTGACAAAAATATTACTATATTTAGTTTTTCATTATTATGCTTTCACAATTATACTGTGATTAGATTTGTGCATATCAATGTGTTGACCAGTATTCTACCCACAAGGTTGTATAAACTTCTTCCAGTTATTTGTTTACTTCATTACTTTCCTGATTTCCAAGAGTAATAACATTAATATTGTTTTTTACTTTATAGTGCATCTTCATATTTTATTTCATCCTCATTACAACTAAGTGAGCCAGACATTATACATTCTACTTGTCTTTAATAAAAAAAGTTTAAGTGGTTTACAAAAGTTCATTCACTTATTTATTCATATATTTTAAGCTTCTATTATTACTATCTTCAGTACTATTTTATCTCTTTGCCCAAAATTACAAGTAAGGAAGTGGCAACACTGATATTCAATACTATTCCTCTGATTCCAAATCTCATACAGTCCATTGGCTGTTGACTACTTGTCAACCACCTGTACCATGAACATGTGAAGTAATCACAACTTATTTACTAAGTTTAGGGTAGATTGTTCATAAACTTTCCCAAACTGGTAAGAGTGAGTGTTGGTCACTCAGCTGTGTTTGACTCTTTGAGGCCCCATGGACATGTGTGGGCTCCTCTGTCCTGGAATTCTCCAGGCAAGAATACTGGAGTGGGTTGCCTTTCCCTCCTCCAATGGATCTTCTCAACATGTGAATGGAACCTAGGTCTCCTGCACTGCAGGTAGATTCTTCACCATCTGAGCCATTAGAGAAGCTAAAAACTGGTAAGAACTTCACACTTAAAAGATCTCCCAACATGATTTCACAACTTTCCTAGGTTCAATGTTTTTATAAAATGATTTAAAACTCTATGACAGAAAATTGTAGTTAGATTAAACAAAGTCTCTCATGCTTTAGTTTGAGTGAGTATGTTTCATGCCAGATACAGAGACAAATAAAGCAACTGGGATAGAAAAGGCTGGGCTGTGGAAAATGTGTTGTTATTTTAGACCTGAAGAAAATGAGGCCTGGAGACATGCAGGCATCTGAGAAAAGAACAGTTCTTGTAGATGAAACAGCAAAAACAGTAAAAACTTCTGGGGATGTTTGAGAGACAGTGAGAAGAGCAGTGTGTCAGAAGCTGAATGGGCAGAAGGCTCTCGACCAGTTCAGAGAGCAAAGAGGAGACTTTGTGAGGTCTTGGGCCCAAGCTACTGCTGCTGCTGCTAAGTCGCTTCAGTCGCGTCCGACTCTGCGACCCCATAGCTGGCAGCCCACCCGGCTCCGCCGTTCCTGGGGTTCTCCAGGCAAGAACACCGGAGTGGGTTGCCATTTCCTTCTCCAATGCATGAAAGTGGAAAGTAAAGTGAAGTCGCTCAGTCGTGTCCAACTCTTAGCAACCCCATGGACTGCAGCCCACCAGGCTCTCCACCCATGGGATTTTCCAGGCGAGAGTACTGGAGTTGGGTGCCATCCCCTTCTCCCGTAGTGAGGATTTTGTCTCTCAGTCTGAGATGTGAAGGCATGGATGGTTTGGGAGTGAGGAGCCCTGTGATCCACGTCAGCTTTATGAGGTGAGAGTAAGGGACCAAAGGGAGCCGCTGACTCACCAGAAGTGACTCTCCCTACGACTTCACACTTTTGTATGTGTTTGTGTGCTCAATGGCTCAATTGTGTCTGACCTTTATGACCCCATGGACTGTAGCTTGCCAGACTCCCTTATCTATGAGATTTTCCAGGCAAGAATAGTGGAGTGGGTTGCCATTTTTTCCTCTGGGGAATCTTCCCAACTCAGGGATTGAACTCACATCTCCTGCATTGCAGGCAGATTCTTTTACCACTGAACCACTGGGGAAGCCTTTTGTATAGATGCAAATAAGATCTATATACTTTTCTAACAATTTTAAGAATCAATTAAAATTGCTGATTATCAACAACTGGCCTTGACCTTGTAGAAGAGTTATGGAGTTAACTCTTCTGTATCTTACAGACCTCTTGGATCTGTAAAACAGCAGTCACACCATGAATAAGTTAATGATGGCCTGACTTCTCAAATATTTTGTCTCTTATTGCTGTTTGATTGATCTACTAAAATCATCATTAGTAAACTTACACATAAAACTATGCAACTATTATGTATATGCTTAAAAAAGTAAAATAGATTACTTTTTAAGTTGGTAAATATTAATTTGGACCATGAATATGTGATAATCCCATAGACAACAGTGAGATAATAAAATTGTCAAGTACTGCAAACATCCAATTATAAGCACTTAGAGAGTAGAAACCCTATCTACCTAATCTTTATGCCTTTCTATCGACAGGAAAGCTCTTTGCATGAGAGCTTTCAAAATAGTTATGAATGTGTTTTCTTTAATGTGCTAATAAAATCTGATAAGATCATAATAATGACTTAGTTTTGTATTGGGTGTCTTCCCAGTTCACCGTGATCTGCCCTTTCCGAGAAACTCTCTCTATGTGTACAGGCATTGTATCCCACCTGACACTACCCATTATGTTTGGGCAAAACATGACTTTGGCCTATCTTTAAAAATAATTGGACCAGGAGAAAGAACCAAACAATTAATAGGAGTCTCTCACTCGGTCTTAGAATTAAGACCAAGGCTAGACCTTGGATGTAACTGGAAAGATTATGATACACTTGCCCTCCAGATGAGAGAAATAAAGGAAGTTAAATTGCTTAGAGTGAAAATAGTTTAGCAGATGTCACATAGCCAACATGCAGAAGCAGGGAAGCAATTTGGAGAGTTTCTAGAAACTTTGGACGTGCTAACTTATTCCAAGATAATATCTGTGTCCTTATATTGACTTTGGAGAAGGCAATTGCACCCCACTCCAGTACTCTTGCCTGGAAAATCCCATGGATGGAGGAGCCTGGTGGGCTGCAGTCCATGGGATCGCGAAGAATCAGACACAACTGAGCGACTTCACTTTCACTTTTCACTTCATGCATTGAAGAAGGAAATGGCAACCCACTCCAGAGTTCTTGCCTGGAGAATCTCAGGGACGAGGGAGCCTGGTGGGCTGCCGTCTATGGGGGTGCACAGAGTTGGACACGACTGAAGCAACTCAGCAGCAGTATATTGACTTAACACTTTCTACCCAAAATAGATATGATCGTTTTCTGTTACTTAATTAACCTAAATTCCTATTCTGATAACCCATTTCAACCTTATTAGACCTAGCAATACTGATTTAATGACAGACACAGCATACAGGATTAAACCAAAGTTTACCAAAAGTCAAATAGGTTTGATTTGCTGCTTTTATTTAAGAGGCAGCTTCAACTATAAATGGGCCATTAATCACAAAACACTACTGATGATTTACAAAGACATCTTGGTTATTGCCTAATAACTTTGTAGAGACTGGTTTTTTAAAATAAATATTCTGATCTTAAAAAGCATTTCATAATCTATGCATTTCTATGTAATAGTCATCTTACTTAAATGCTAATAAAATCTGTTTGTATGTAGGTAAAAAAATCAAAAATTGAAAATATTAGCATATCCATTTATAATATAGTGTTACAAGTGAATTAAAGTATAAAATGAAGTCCTAATACCAAGTTATTTTTTTTCACTAGTTTATGAAATCTTCAGTTTCATGAAGCTTAAATCAAGATCTGAAAATATTTGGAATTGTAACTAAGTTACAAACAAATAAACCTGTCTACTCCCAGAGATCATGAGTGTAATTGGAATTACTGAAGCTCAGTGGAGAGTCATTCTGCACATATTCATTCTGTAGTTACAAGGTTGCAACCAGCTTCTGTGTAAGTTTTTGTCTAGACTTATAAAAAGTTTCAATAAAGCCATGGAGACATTCAATTGCTTTCTGTCTCATGGAAAAAGTTGTAGAACCCAAGTCATGTTGCTTGTTATAAGGTGATTTCAGAGTTTGTGGCCTTTCTTTCAGTGCTTCATCTGAATCGAAGAAAGAAAATGAGGCACTCATACTATTAATAATACAGTGGAAGAACTGTCTAGAAAATAGGCATTGAGCAAGATTTTTTTATCAACTATGAAAGTAGTCAAAGTAAATATTCTGTGATAAGAAACATCATTCTGGAGCACAGAGAGAATTTGGTATTTATCCATTCATTATGTAGTAGTATCTTCATAACTCTAAGAAGTAAAATTTCCATTGCAATAATACTGAAAACATTCCAGTGATTCTCAGTCAGCTTAAAATAGCTATCCTCTATAATTATTATAACTTTTTCTGTGATATATTTTAAGTTGGCATATTTTCAAGTTAAAACAACATTTATACCACTGAAAAACTTATAAATACAAGAAACTTATGTCTGTATTGTAGAAGAGCTTTCACTTTATGTGTTGGACTTAATGTTTTTATTTTTCTGGAATAGTTACAACAGTTATAAAATATTTGAATCTTAATAGTTACCAGGATAAGTTAATATGGTAATTTAGAAATGCCCAGATGCACAGAGATCAGAGTTTAGAAAGGTTGACATTGCTGCTTCTTTGATCTCCATTTGAAACAATGATGGGAGTGAGGCTATTACAGGTTACAAAAGAACATCTTTAATAGGCCTATGTGTAAGGAATGAAAACAGAAGAATCTGTCTCAAAATGTGGGAAAAAAAATCAAATGAGGAGACAGTAGAAGTTCAAGAAGAATTTTCAAGTTAAGAGCAAGGGCAGATACAGAATCAGAAAATAAAAATTTTTAATTAGGAAAGCAAAAATATTAACAGTACTGTATGCTGGTTAATAAGACTGGATTCATCATTCAAATGCTGGATCAGGGTAAACATTTTTAGATGGATAGATGTAGAAGTGAGAATTGAATATCTTAATCCAAAGTCGGTTTCCCAAGCCAGTACCTTAGCACAAATAAGCAGGATAAACTGCAGGAAGCTTGCCATGAGGACAGCAACTCAGTGTTGCAGTTCTAATGCGCCTGAGGAATCTGATCACATTTGAGTCCTAACTGCTCCTCCAGCCTGATGGTTACAAATAAATTGGTGAGCCAACTCCTGCCAATCAGCTCTTTACCATGTATAAATGGCTTATTTGTTCCTTTGTACTCTAAAACCTGGGCTTCCCAGGTGATGCTAGTGGTAAAGAATCCCCTGCCAATGCAGGTTAGACATTAGAGATGAGAGTTCGATCCCTGGGTCAGGAAGATCCCCTAGAAGAGGGCATGGCAACCTACTCCAGTGTTCTTGCCTGGAGAATCCCAGGGACGGGGGAGCCTGCTGGGCTGCCGTCTATGGGGTCGCACAGAGTCGGACACGACTGAAGCAACTTAGCACGTACACACTCAAAAAGCTATGGGAAAAAAAGTGTGTATATTCAGTATAAATGTTTCTGCTGCTGCTAAGTCGCTTCAATCGTGTCCGACTCTGTGCGACCCCATAGACGGCNTTTTTCACTATAGTGTGCCGTGAACTAAGGACCCAAGGGTGATGTATATTTAATTCTAGTAAATTAATTTTCAAAAATAAGTTGCAGCCAAGTCAGCTTGCTTGGATGGGGCCTCCCCAATCTCAATTTATCTAACTGTTCATTTAATAGAAAACATGTTTGTTATCTTTTTATAATCTCAATATTCCATTGGCTAATAAACATATAAAGTCAGAGAATATCCCCAAGAGTAGTCAAATTCATCCCACCTTGCTATTATCTAAAATTTATTGGAATCTCATGGGCTTCCCAGGTGGCACTAGTGGTAAAGAACTCTCTTACCAATACAGGAGATGTAAGAGACACGGTTTGATCACTGGGTTGGGATGATCTCCTGGAGAAGGGCATGGCAACCCACTCTAGTATTCTTGCCTGGAGAATCCCATGGACAGGGGAGCCTGGCAGGCTACAGCCCATAGGATCACAGAGCTGGACACAACTGAAGTGACTTAGCATGCATGCATCAGTTTCTCATAAAATCATACTTAACACTAAAGATTTTGAGATAAACAGAGTGTAGGAAAACAGCAAACTCATAGAGAAAGACAGTAGAAAAGCAGTTACCAGGGGTTGGGAGCGGGTGAAATTGGGAGTGATTGGTAAAAGACAGCAACTTTCAGTTACAAGATGAATAAATTCTGAGGATCCAATATATAACGTGTTCACTATAGTTGATAACCAGAGAAGCCAGTGGCACCCCACTCCAGTACTCTTGCCTGGAAAATCCCATGGACGGAGGAGCCTGGAAGGCCACAGTCCATGGGGTCGCTGAGAGTTGGACGTGACTCAGTGACTTCACTTTCACTTTTCACTTTCATGCATTGGAGAAGGAAATGGCAACCCACTCGAGTGTTCTTGCTTGGAGAATCCCAGGGACGATGGAGCCTGGTGGGCTGCCATCTATGGGGTCGCACAGAGTCGGACACGACTGAAGTGACTTAGCAGTAGCAGCAGCATAGTTGATAACACTGTATTGCATAAGTGACATTTGCTAATACAAAACTGAAACTCATAAGATAAATATGTGAACTGATGAATGTGTTAACTGTATTCTGGGATTTTTTTCACAATATGTATGTATATCAAATCATCACATTGCATACCTAAATTTCTTGCACTTATAGCAATTCTCATCCCTGAATTATTAGAAAAGAACAAAGAAAGAAGAGGTGTGAAGGGTGGAGAGAAAGGTGATGAAATAAAAAGAAGGAAATTCAAGACTGGATATATTCCCTTCTTTATTGTCTTCTTCTGTCCATCTGTTTTCAGTATGATATCACAATGTTTTTACACAATTATTTGGACTGTGCATTTCTAGTATATATTTAAATGCAGAATTTATATTACATAAACTTTCTCTGGTGAAAGTTGATGTATGATACAAAGTTTCAATTATGCAGGAAGGTGACCTAGATGGGTGGGATGGAGGGGTTTGGGAGGGAGGTCCAAGAGGGAGGGGATATATATACACATATAGCTGATTTCCTTTGTTGTACAGCAGAAACCAACACCACATTAAAAAGCAACTATACTCCAATTAAAATAAAAAGATGAGTTCCATTGTACAGCATGGGGACTAATAGTAAACAACACTGTACTTGAACAATTTTTAAGAGGGTAAATTTTATATTAAGTATTTGTATCACCTCCCCCCGATGTGATAATAATAAACACAAAAGGAGGAAACTTTTGGATTTGATGGGTATGATTATGGCAACAGACTGTGGTAATGGTTCCACAGGTATATTAATCTCCAAACCCATCAAGTTATAAAACTTACATTAAATATGCACAAGTGTTCTGTATTTGTTATGCCTCAATAAAGTGGGTAAATTTTTCTAAAATATAGGGGTGATTCCAGACTCAGATCTCTGAGCCTGCAAACAGGTCTTATTCAGGACAAGCAGAGACCCACCAGGTATCCCTGAGACTCTGCAGGGTGCAGGAATGTGTACAAGGAGCTTACAGGTGAGAGTCATCACTTTGAGGGTTCTCTGCAGCCCCTCAGCTGTGTCCCCTGCCCTTGTTACTCCCTGCTCTGTTGCCTTTTATTGATCAGGCCTCTAGTGTTGGTCCCACACCAGCTTCATTTAACCATCTTGGACATTGCCAAGAGAAGATTTGGGCATGATGGAGAGGTTATGGGTAGGGGAGAGGTTTGAGAAGGCAAAATTTGAGAACCGGATTTGGCAGTGTTCAGGATGTATTTCTGATTTTATTAATTTTATTTATTTACGTTGGTTTTTATCCCAACACTACTAATCCCTCCTGTAAGAACCTCCAGCTGACATCTTCTGACGGAACTGGTGACTTCTGCAAATGCAGCCAAATTGGTAAAATCTGGTCACATTATTTATTACTGATTTAATCTTCAAAAAGTCAGTGCAATTCACTAAAAAGGGTTTTTGGTGGGGGGCTGCTAAAAACCGGATGCTAAGTCAGATACAGGAGACATTCTGTGACTCACAGAGACCCATTTTGATTTTTTTTAATGCATTCCTTGAATTGAGAAGCAGGAAAAAAATAACTTATGTACATGTTTCAGACTGCTTATATTGGAGTTGGGAATTGTGTTAACATTGAACAACAAATTAACAAATCGATTGACCTGCTTATGGGATTCCATATGCCTGTCTCTTATACACATCTAGATGTGTATAAGAGACAGTGAGAGTTCGATCCCTGGGTCAGGAAGATCCCCTAGAAGAGGGCGTGGCAACCTACTCCAGTGTTCTTGCCTGGAGAATCCCAGGGACGGGGGAGCCTGCTGGGCTGCCGTCTATGGGGTCGCACAGAGTCGGACACGACTGAAGCAACTTAGCACGTACACACTCAAAAAGCTATGGGAAAAAAAGTGTGTATATTCAGTATAAATGTTTCTGCTGCTGCTAAGTCGCTTCAATCGTGTCCGACTCTGTGCGACCCCATAGACGGCAGCCCACCAGCCTCCCCCGTCCCTGGGGTTCTCCAGGCAAGAACACTGGAGTGGGTTGCCATTTCCTTCTCCCATGCATGAAAGTGAAACGCGAAAGTGAAGTTGCTCAGTTGTGTCCGACCCTCAGTGATCCATGGACTGCAGCCTTCTAGGCTCCTCCATCCATGGGATTTTCCAGGCAAGAGTACTGGAGTGGGGTACCATTGCCTTCTCCCAATATAAATGTTGAGATAAACCAATAAAAATTCACTAAAATATTTTTTGAAAATATTTCTTGAGTTTCTAGTATCTGTTGGGTATCATATAAGATTCAAATTTTGAAAATATTTCTTGAGTTTCTAGTATCTGTTGGGTATCATATAAGATTCAAGTTGTCAACATTATAACACAAGTATTCATTAATATTTAGCTGTAATGCTAGACAGACTTTTTATTTAATCAGACACTGGTAATAACCATTAATATTCACTTTGGAAGATGTTACTATGACTTCAGAGAGGCAGGGCTGAGCCAGCTGTGAATATTTGTTCAATCTTGTTAACAAATGGAAACAAAGACATTCCAATATATAGATTAATTCATAAAACAAATCTGTGTAGGGCTGACCAAACTGGGCAGAGTCAGGCATGCTGAAAGCACATTTCAGATATGTTAACTAATACAAAGTAGAAAAGTGTTTTATCAGATGTACGATATAAATGTATCTAAGAACGTGACTTGAAAGAGAACTTCCATCCTTCAAAGACTGGTGTAAACACAATCTCCATACAGAGGACTTTTCTGAGCCCATCTGGATTTAATCTTTTTCTCCCCAGCGATTTATCCTAACTATGATATGACAATTATTACTGTCTATCATGGTCCAACTCCTATGCTAGACTGTCATTTTTTAAAGTACTCTCCATAACAGCCAGAACTATGCCTCTTGTCCTAGAAGCATCTAAGTATTTTTTTACAATTGAAAAAAAACACATTGAAATTTATTTGGTGCCTACTATTTCCATAAATTAGATGATGAAACCTCTTTCTAAAAAGCTCTTTTTCATTTAAAAGTGCAGATTTTAAAGCTATCTTGCAAATACTTTCTCAGTTTTGCTTAATAGTGAGCAATAAAATGTTTTATCCATAAATTCTATTTTATCATTATGGCCTTAATATTTTAGCCAAATGCATAACAAATGGTATCAATCAACATAAAATAATTTTCTACACTGACCACTGCTAAACATGTCAAAATAAGCTGGTGCTGACTTGGGCAGCACATATACTAAAATTGGAACAATACAGAGAAGATCAGCACGGCATATAAAATAGATAGCTAATGAGAACCTAGGGAACTCTACCTGGTGCTCTGTGGTGACCTAAGTGGAAAGGAAATCCAAAAATGAGAGGATGTATTTTATACATATGACTGACTCACTTTGCTGTGCAGAAGAAACTGACACGGTAGTGTAAAGCAATATTACTTTAAAAAAAAAAAAAAAGCTTGGGTAATAGTATAACAAACAAAATACACTTACAATGGATGTCTAGTTATCCCTTGTGGACAATGTATACCAGAATCATTTCCTAGCAGGTCTCATTAGGTGACGTTTGTCAACTTAATCAAGTTATAAAGGTCCAGGGTATATGGTAGTCAGCTCTGAAGGCTTGACACACGTGAAAGATGTATTTTTCACTATAGTGTGCCGTGAACTAAGGACCCAAGGGTGATGTATATTTAATTCTAGTAAATTAATTTTCAAAAATAAGTTGCAGCCAAGTCAGCTTGCTTGGATGGGGCCTCCCCAATCTCAATTTATCTAACTGTTCATTTAATAGAAAACATGTTTGTTATCTTTTTATAATCTCAATATTCCATTGGCTAATAAACATATAAAGTCAGAGAATATCCCCAAGAGTAGTCAAATTCATCCCACCTTGCTATTATCTAAAATTTATTGGAATCTCATGGGCTTCCCAGGTGGCACTAGTGGTAAAGAACTCTCTTACCAATACAGGAGATGTAAGAGACACGGTTTGATCACTGGGTTGGGATGATCTCCTGGAGAAGGGCATGGCAACCCACTCTAGTATTCTTGCCTGGAGAATCCCATGGACAGGGGAGCCTGGCAGGCTACAGCCCATAGGATCACAGAGCTGGACACAACTGAAGTGACTTAGCATGCATGCATCAGTTTCTCATAAAATCATACTTAACACTAAAGATTTTGAGATAAACAGAGTGTAGGAAAACAGCAAACTCATAGAGAAAGACAGTAGAAAAGCAGTTACCAGGGGTTGGGAGCGGGTGAAATTGGGAGTGATTGGTAAAAGACAGCAACTTTCAGTTACAAGATGAATAAATTCTGAGGATCCAATATATAACGTGTTCACTATAGTTGATAACCAGAGAAGCCAGTGGCACCCCACTCCAGTACTCTTGCCTGGAAAATCCCATGGACGGAGGAGCCTGGAAGGCCTCAGTTTCTCATAAAATCATACTTAACACTAAAGATTTTGAGATAAACAGAGTGTAGGAAAACAGCAAACTCATAGAGAAAGACAGTAGAAAAGCAGTTACCAGGGGTTGGGAGCGGGTGAAATTGGGAGTGATTGGTAAAAGACAGCAACTTTCAGTTACAAGATGAATAAATTCTGAGGATCCAATATATAACGTGTTCACTATAGTTGATAACCAGAGAAGCCAGTGGCACCCCACTCCAGTACTCTTGCCTGGAAAATCCCATGGACGGAGGAGCCTGGAAGGCCACAGTCCATGGGGTCGCTGAGAGTTGGACGTGACTCAGTGACTTCACTTTCACTTTTCACTTTCATGCATTGGAGAAGGAAATGGCAACCCACTCGAGTGTTCTTGCTTGGAGAATCCCAGGGACGATGGAGCCTGGTGGGCTGCCATCTATGGGGTCGCACAGAGTCGGACACGACTGAAGTGACTTAGCAGCAGCAGCAGCATAGTTGATAACACTGTATTGCATAAGTGACATTTGCTAATACAAAACTGAAACTCATAAGATAAATATGTGAACTGATGAATGTGTTAACTGTATTCTGGGATTTTTTTCACAATATGTATGTATATCAAATCATCACATTGCATACCTAAATTTCTTGCACTTATAGCAATTCTCATCCCTGAATTATTAGAAAAGAACAAAGAAAGAAGAGGTGTGAAGGGTGGAGAGAAAGGTGATGAAATAAAAAGAAGGAAATTCAAGACTGGATATATTCCCTTCTTTATTGTCTTCTTCTGTCCATCTGTTTTCAGTATGATATCACAATGTTTTTACACAATTATTTGGACTGTGCATTTCTAGTATATATTTAAATGCAGAATTTATATTACATAAACTTTCTCTGGTGAAAGTTGATGTATGATACAAAGTTTCAATTATGCAGGAAGGTGACCTAGATGGGTGGGATGGAGGGGTTTGGGAGGGAGGTCCAAGAGGGAGGGGATATATATACACATATAGCTGATTTCCTTTGTTGTACAGCAGAAACCAACACCACATTAAAAAGCAACTATACTCCAATTAAAATAAAAAGATGAGTTCCATTGTACAGCATGGGGACTAATAGTAAACAACACTGTACTTGAACAATTTTTAAGAGGGTAAATTTTATATTAAGTATTTGTATCACCTCCCCCCGATGTGATAATAATAAACACAAAAGGAGGAAACTTTTGGATTTGATGGGTATGATTATGGCAACAGACTGTGGTAATGGTTCCACAGGTATATTAATCTCCAAACCCATCAAGTTATAAAACTTACATTAAATATGCACAAGTGTTCTGTATTTGTTATGCCTCAATAAAGTGGGTAAATTTTTCTAAAATATAGGGGTGATTCCAGACTCAGATCTCTGAGCCTGCAAACAGGTCTTATTCAGGACAAGCAGAGACCCACCAGGTATCCCTGAGACTCTGCAGGGTGCAGGAATGTGTACAAGGAGCTTACAGGTGAGAGTCATCACTTTGAGGGTTCTCTGCAGCCCCTCAGCTGTGTCCCCTGCCCTTGTTACTCCCTGCTCTGTTGCCTTTTATTGATCAGGCCTCTAGTGTTGGTCCCACACCAGCTTCATTTAACCATCTTGGACATTGCCAAGAGAAGATTTGGGCATGATGGAGAGGTTATGGGTAGGGGAGAGGTTTGAGAAGGCAAAATTTGAGAACCGGATTTGGCAGTGTTCAGGATGTATTTCTGATTTTATTAATTTTATTTATTTACGTTGGTTTTTATCCCAACACTACTAATCCCTCCTGTAAGAACCTCCAGCTGACATCTTCTGACGGAACTGGTGACTTCTGCAAATGCAGCCAAATTGGTAAAATCTGGTCACATTATTTATTACTGATTTAATCTTCAAAAAGTCAGTGCAATTCACTAAAAAGGGTTTTTGGTGGGGGGCTGCTAAAAACCGGATGCTAAGTCAGATACAGGAGACATTCTGTGACTCACAGAGACCCATTTTGATTTTTTTTAATGCATTCCTTGAATTGAGAAGCAGGAAAAAAATAACTTATGTACATGTTTCAGACTGCTTATATTGGAGTTGGGAATTGTGTTAACATTGAACAACAAATTAACAAATCGATTGACCTGCTTATGGGATTCCATATGCAGTGCGTGTCAAGATTGTGTAAATACTATCTTAGATATATGTATGTGTGTGAGGAGCAGTCTTTTCCTTTTAAGGGTTAAAGTTGTTCAGAATTCTGCCAAAGTAGTATAACTTATCTAATGTAAGTTAAGAGACAACACTAAGTACTTAATAAAGGGATTCATTCAGCTTGTGTAGTCAAGTATCAGAGAACATTCATATGTGCTTAAAATTTATGATTTGAAATGAAAATAAAAATTTCAGTTTTCACCCGTGATGTTGAAATAAGGTAGGATAAATTAGACCAGAAAAATATTCTACTGCATCTACATATTATAAACATGTAGATTAATCTGTCTATTTCATACAAACATATTAAAAATAAAACATGAATATTCTTTACCACCTTGATTCATATTTATATTTTATCTTCCTACTCCCAGTCTTCAATTCACCATTCATGAAAATTTTGGAGAAAGATAAAGAATTTTTATTTCCTTCATATTGTCCAGATCCTCTGTTAAGATGCATTGTATGTATTCCCTGAATAAATTCTCACAGGGACCCTGATAGAAAAGGAACTATTCCAATTTTTTCCATATGAGAAAACAGAGACACAAGAAGTAGAAACAGACATTCATATCACTAACAAGTTTAAGATTTGGAAGTAGAAACCTGTTTGACATGACTCTTAACAATGGTGATCTTTTCTATTGGTACAATCTTATTTTGAAAACTTCTAGCCAGAATTTATTCCTTTGATTTAAAAAAGTCTGATGACTCTCAACTCCCTGTTCCTGGAAAGTTTAATTCTTTAATGTGGTGTTCAGTATTCTCTTCAATTTAGTTCCTTCCATGTTTTCTACTTAAGTCTCCCGACTTTTCTTCACTTGTTTTACTATCAGTTCAGTATGGACTACTTGACATTTGCTTAAATGTCTCAGTTTGTTTCTTCCTCTGTTTAATGGTTCACACTGTTTATTCTTAATTGGATTATTTTCTCTCCCTGCTTATATTTGTTGAAGTCCTATGTATCATTCAAGTCTTAGGATAAATATCCTCTTCCATAAAGCCACTCTCTCTCTTTCTTAGCCAAGCATTCATAAACCATTGCTTACATCTCTGGTATAGAACATGGGCAATCTGACCCTAGGCTGCAGTTATTTGTGCATCTGTCTTAGCTCATTCATCAGACTCTTCAAGGGAAGAAACCCTTCTTTATATTTTGCACAGTGCCTGGAATAGATCTAGGTACAAGGGAGATTCAATAACCATCCCTTGAATGAGTGAATTAAAGTGATAGACAACTGAAGAGTTAGATGTTATGCTTTATTAAGTGAGAGCCTTTTGCTGTAGATTCTCACAGAACTTTTCAAAACTGATAAAATGAAACTTGCTCACAATAGAATCTCCAAATGTTATCCCCAGGATAGGTTCTGGAATAGTAATATAGAAACCTTCTTGGAAACCCTTGGAAACCTTTCCAAAACGTCAAAGATCCTTGATTCAAAAACAATAATGATGACATTAATATGGAAAACACATGCGGTAATTAAGGATGGATAGGTATGTGTGCATGTACTATGTTAGATTTTTTTTTAATTGAATTGATATACCTACATACCAAAGAATAAAACCTGTTTGTGACACATAATGTTAAGATAATTTGTCAGTAACACATGCATTGCTAAAAGTTATAACAGTAAAAAATATTATAAGTTAATGTACCCATGGGTCATTCAACTCAGCTGGCAATACACCTGAATAAAAAGGGAGAGCTGGGCTTAATCTCCAAGCCTGTCATTTATTTCTTTCACACAAAAAGTATGGGACACAGGTGGCCAGAAGTCAAAGATCATACTCTGTCTGAATGCTTCATAAGGCACGGTACAAATGTATAGATCCTGCTGGGTGAAATCAAAAAGTCACTAGAACGGGGTACCATTTTAGTGACCCAGGTCAAAGGCCATACTGCTTTTGGTGTTTTACAAATGTTTGACAGATTAAATACCCACCTCCTAGGGATAACAAATAGGCCATGGAGCTAAAAGTATTCATAAGCATTAAAGCTTCATTCAGAATTCTCCTTTCGAAGGATGTAGGTCACAAGGATTAGTAATATGGTTACAAAAATTTTTTCCTGTTGTTGAAAAATTACACTCGAGACAATATCCCTGAGTGTGCTTACAGGTCACCCAATATGAAGACTAGAAAAAATAGAAAAGAGTTAAAAAAAAAAAGCAAGGGTTCCACCTAGACCTGTACTTTCCTGAAATGTAGCATAACCTTTTCAGGATATTTTCATATTTCATCACAATTTTTTTATTGAACAAAGTGTCATTTTATCACTGATGTATGTAAATTATATTGCTGACTTTCAGCACTTTTTATAGGTCACTGTCTCTAGCAAGTTGACCTGTTACATGTTTGACAAACATCCCATGGTGCTATCAGGACAATAATGCGTGGAAAAGTGTTTTATACATAGTGTTATAAAATGCTCTGAAACTAAGGCATTATTATTATTTAACACGATATCTCTTTATTATTTCTTGAACTCTTATGATAGTATGCTCCCAAAGTTAGTGTTGCTATTTGCCTCTCCCTTTATTGGTGTTCCTTTACAATTTGGAAAAAAAAAAAAATCATTTAGTTTCCTTTGTGGCCTTATGTAAACCAATGGTTTCAATTACTCTAAGTTAGAATCACTGGAAGGGATTGTTCCAACACAGACTACTGGGTCCCACCCCAGAATCAAAATTAAATTAAAAATTTTTTCAGCTTTATTGAGGTATAATTGACAAAAATTGTATATATGTAAGTTGTAGAACACAATGGTGATGGTTTCATATCAATTTAATTGTGAAATGATCACCACGATTAAGCTAATAGGCTTTCATGACCTCACATAATTACCTTCTTTTCCCCTTCATCCCTCTGTCCCTCTCTCCTCTGGCAACCAACACTTTGTTCTCTGTGTCTGTGAGTCAGCTTCTATTTTGGTTTGTTCATTTGTTTTGTTTTCCTTGAGATTCCACAGAACTTTTTACTCAGTAGTGGGGTCCAAGCACTGGCATTTCTAACATGCCCAAAGGATGCAGATGCTGCCGGTCCAGATAATACCCATAGGATCCACTGATCTAAACAACCTGCCATCATAACAGCTTTGTTTTCTTTAAAACTGACTCCTAGAAGATCTACATGTGTGTGCTCAGTTCTGTCCAACTTTTGGTGAACACATGGATTGTAGCCCGCCTTCTGACCATGGGATTTCCCAGGCAAGAATACTGGAGTGGACTGCCATTCCCTTTTCCAGGGGATCTTGCCGACTCAGGGATCAAACTCAGGTCTCTTGTATCTCCTGCACTGGCAGGTGGGTTCTTTACCACTGAGCCACCAGAGAAGCTCTAAGAAAAGGCTACAATCCCAATAAACTTTCAAGTTAGTATGAGGTGGGCAGGTGAATCTGAGAAACATGATTAACTAAAGCTCCACTCAGGTGCTGTGCAACTATATCTGGATGGATGACTTCAGATATTGTGTGAGGACATGAAATACTAAAAGAAGAAGCAAATTTTAAAAGAGCTTTAGAATTAATAGTTGTGATGAACTCCATTATTTTTTAACGTCTTCCATGATTTGCATATTATCAGCAACCCGAGCTGAGTGTGGGTTTGCCTCAGAACTACACTATAAATCATCAGAGGTAGTTTTAATAGTGATTACCAACGCTTGCGTTCCACACTGAAATGTCTTTGTCTGCTTACTTTCTCCTCTTCCTTTGCATTCCACTGATCATCAATCACAAAAGCAGCTTGGCCATTTCTCTCTGTCTTGCCTCAGTGAACTCTGACTTTCCTTGACCATTAACCCCTAACTGGAATGCACACAGCCTGGGACACCTCTGTGGGCCCCTATTCACCTCTCCCAGTGAGCCTGCCTTCCTGGCACTGAGCCGGAAGGCAATATTTTCCATCTGTTGAATGAAGAGCATGATACAGCCAGTTGGATAGGGTTTTGGAGTCCACGGCAAACCAACGATGCACAACTCACTTTTATTCCACAAGCCTGCGGGAGCCCAAAGAGATAAGGGGCCTTTCTGCTAGGCTGAACACAGAGCCTGGCATTCAGAAACAAATTCTCCTTCCTGAAACACTCAATATGGTTTTTATTCAAACCAGAAACATTGTGGGTTGGAATAATCTAAGGATGAATCTAATCGGAAGTTATCTTGAAATGTGTGAGTAAGCTTCTCTTTCATACACCAGCTGTTTCCTTTCCGTTGAATGTTTACTGGATGGCGGATAAGCCAGTCTTTATTATGCAGTAGCGGGGAAATTTTTGTCTGTTCCAAAAAGAACCTACAAGGCCTTTCAAGGAGTAGAGAGGAAGAATGGTTCATCCTGAGTTCAGACAAATTAGTGGGGGGTGGGGGAGGAGGAGGAGAGACTGATAAAATCACATCCTCAAATTAGGGAATATTTTTCTTTATAACTATTTTTTAAAATGTTTTAGTCACAACTGCTAGTTCTCACTATCAGAATATGTGATGCAATATTGTTAAAATAGCATTGCGAAGGATACAAAAATAATTCCCCCAAGTGTATAAAAATATAGAACTTGTAATAAATGTTGATATATAAACTTGCTTAATTTACACATTGTAGGAGAAAAATTAGGTGTTAGGTATTGTTAATAGTATCATTATCTTTAAAAATCAACATGGGGAGAAATAATCTTGGTAAAAGAAAAAATGTTATGTAATGATATTTACTTGTTCAAAACATTCTGAGCCCATGGACTATACAGTCCATGGAATTCTCCAGGCCAGAATACTAGAGTGGGTAGTATTCCCTTCTCCAGGGGATCTTCCCAACCCCAGAGATCAAACCCAGGTCTCCTGCACTGCAGGTAGATTCTTTACCAGCTGAGCCACAAAGGAAGCCCAGGAATACTGGAGTGGGTAGCCTGTCCCTTCTCCAGCAGATTTTCCTGACCTAGGAATTGAACCAGGGTTTCCCGCATTGCAGGCAGATTCTTTACCAACTGAGCTATCAGGGAAGCCCTCATAACATGTCAGTTGCTCTTTAAAAATTGAATTATACTTCCTTGTGTGGTTTTTCAAGTCTCTTCATGACTACACCCAAATTCTCTCCAGTCAAACAATACTCATATTAAAGATCTAAAATATTCTGACATTTTTTCTGTGTTTTCTCTGTCTGAAATTCCCTTTACCATCAATTTTGCATATTAAAATTCAACCTACAGATGATACTCTAATTATTTAATCTTTCTAAATCTTCCTTCTTTCATTAATACCCATTCCTCTGGAAATAATATTTTAACGATTTTGTGCTCTGGATGGCATTTGTGTCTTTTCTTAATGACAATGCTGTGTGCAACTACACAATAGCTATATTTTATTACACCTGCACTGCCTTTAGACTCTGTGCTAGGTATTATACATGTGTTACTTCATTTTATCTCTACAGCAACTTTTTGAAGTTAATATTGGTGATATTATCTTCATTTACAAATAAGAAAACAGAGTTCAAAAAGGCTGAGACACTTGCTCAATAATGCTATGTGGTCAAAGTGGAATTTAAACCTGAATGTGCCTGATTAAAAAAGTTCAATTTTGGAAGGCAGAAGACCTAAACAGACATTTCTCAGAAGAAGACATACAGATGGTCAACAGGCACATGTAAGATGCTCACCTTCCCGACTCTGTGCAACCCCATAGACGGCAGCCCACCAGGCTCCCCTGTCCCTGGGGTTCTCCAGGCAAGAACACTGGAGTGGGTTGCCATTTCCTTCTCCAATGAATGAAAGTGAAAAGTGAAAGTGAAGTCGCTCAGTCGTGCCTGACTCTTAGCGACCCCAGGGACTGCAGCCTACCAGGCTCCTTTGTCCATGGGATTTTCCAGGCAAGAGTACTGGAGTGGGGTGCCATTGCCTTCTCCTCCCTAATTGTTAGAGAAATGCAAATGAAAGCCAACTGAGTACCACCTCACACAGGTCAGAATGCACGTGTCCTCAGTTGCTCAGTTGTGTCTGACTCTTGTGACCCTATGGACCCTAGCTCACCAGGCTTTTCTGTCCATGGGATTCTCCAGGCATGAATACTGGAGCGGGTTACCATTTCCCCCTCTCCCCGACCCAGGGACTGAACCCATGTCTCTGGCATCTCTTGCATTGGCAGGCAAGTTCTTTACCACTGAGCCACCTGGGAAGCCCACAGGTCAGAAAAGCCATCATTCAAAAGTCTACAGATAATAAAGGCTGGAGAGGTTTTGGGGAAAAGGGAACCCCCCTACACTGTTGATGGGAATATAAATTGGTACATTCACTGTGGCGAATAGTATGGAGGGTCCTTTAAATACAATATGATTTTGCAATCCCTTTCCTGGGTATATACCCAGAGAAAACTATAATTTGAAAGATACATGCACCCAAATGTTCAAAGCAGCACTACTTACAATAACCAAGACATGGAAGCAACCTAAATGTTCATCAGCAGATGAACGGATAAAGAAGATGTGATACAAGTATACAGTGAAATGTTAGCCATAGGAAAAGAAAAAAGTGAAATGATGCCATTTGCAGCAATATAGAGGGATCTAGAAGTTATCACACTAAGTGAGGTAACTCAGAAAGACAATAACAAATACTGTATAATATCACATGTATAAATCTAAAATGTGACACAAAGGAACTCATCTATGAAACAGAAAAAGACTTATATAGAAAACCAACTTATGATTACCAAAGTGTCTAGCAGGTAGAGGAGGGGTAAATTAGGAGTTTGATATTAGCAGATACAATGACTATCTATAAAATAGATAAGCAAAACCGACCTACTGTATATACTACATGTACTATATTCAATATCCTATAATAAACTATAATGGAAAAATAAAAAAGAGAATATATACACATATATAACTGAATCACTTTCCTGTACCCCAGAAACAACATTGTGAATCAAGTATGATTCAATGAAAAATTAAAAAGCCCACTTTTCTTTTTCTCTGTTCTAGTTTTGTGGGTGTTTTTGTGGACCTGCAGCAATTACAGAGTCTGATCTAATCTCTCTAGATTTCAGTGCATCTGGTTTGGTACTAATACTGCCAATGAATTTTATAGGACTAAATCAAATCTACAAAAACTTGGTCAAATTTATAGAAAATAGAATATAAAACCGCTATTGGTTTTGTTCAGATATATGTCTCAGATTCTACAATTGCTACCTATGAAATAATTCCAGAATACACACTCTATGGACTCAGGCATGTAAGGTTTATGTGTGCATGTATAAATGTGTAGTATAATCATCCATCGATTTTCAGATAAAAGACAATGTATTCCTTTAACATCTGTCATTCACTTTCACTCCTTTATCGAATTCTTTATGCTACTTTTGGTAGTTGAATGTGAATTTTTACCTGTTAAACAACCTTCACTTTGTTAATACTTGGTTAGGAATAGGAATTTCTTACACAGAAGAACTATACAAAAAAGATCTAAATGACCCAGATAACCACAATGGTGTGATCACTCACCTACAGCCAGACATCCTAGAATGAGAAGTCAAATGGGACTTAGGAAGCATCACTATGAACAAAGCTAGTAGATGTGATGGAATTCCAGCTGAGCTATTTCAAATCCTAAAGGATGAGGCTATGAAAGTTCTGCTCTCAATATGCCAGGAAATTTGGAAAACAAAGCAGTGGCCACAGGACAGGAAAAGTCAATTTTCATTCCAATCCCAAATAAAGGCAATAACAAACAATGTTCAAACTATCACACAATTGCATTCATTTCACATGCTACCAAGGTAATTCTCAAAATCCTTCAAGTAAGGCTTAAACAATATGTGAACCAAGAACTTCCAGATGTACAAACCGGACTGAGAAAAGACAGAGGAACCAGAGATCAAATTGCCAACATCTGTTGGATCATAGAAAAAGCTAGAGATTCCAGAAAAACATCTAATTCTGCTTCATCGACTACGGTAAAACCTTTGACTGTGTATATCGCAACAAACTGTGGAAAATTCTTAAAGAGATGGGAATATCAGACCTCCTTACTTGCCTCCTGAGAAATCTGTATACAGGTCAAGAAGCAACAGTTAGAATTGGACATGGAACAACAGACTGGTTCCAAATTGGGAAAAGAGTACGTCAAGGCTGTATATTGTCACCCTGTTTATTTAACTTATATGCAGAGTACATCATGAGAAATGCTGGGCTGGATGAAGCACAAGCTGGAATCAAGATTGCATGGAGAAATATCAGTAACCTCAGATATGCAGATGATACCACCCTTATGGCAGAAAGCAAAGAAGAATTAAAGAGCCTCTTGATGAAGGTGAAAGAGGAGAATGAAAAAGCTAGCTTAAAACTCAACATTCAGAAAACTAACATTGTGGCATCTGGTCCCATCGCTTCATGGCCAATAGATGGAGAAATAATGGAAACAGTGACAAACTTTATTTTCTTGGGTTCCAAAATCACTGCAGATGGTGATTGCAGCCATGAAATTAAAAGATGCTTGCTCCTTGGAAGAAAAGCGATGACCAACCTAGATGGCATATTTAAAAGAGACATTACTTTGCCAACAAAGATCTGTCTAGTCAAAGTTTTGGTCTTTCCAGTAGTCATGTGTGAATGTGAGAGCTGGACAATAAAAAAGGCTGAGAGCCAAAGAATTGATGCTTTTGAACTGTGATGCTGAAGCAAACTCTTGTGAGTCCCTTGGACAGCAAGGAGATCCAACCAGTCCATCCTAAAGAAAATAAACCCTGAGTATTGACTGGAAGGACTGAGGCTGAAGCTCAGACTTCAATACTTTGGCCACCTGATGGGAAGAACTGACTAATTGGAAAAGACCCTGATGCTGGGAAAGACTGAATGCAGGAGGAGAAGGGGATGACAGAGGATGAGATAGTTGGATGGCATCACTGACTCGATGGACATGAGTTTGAACAAACGCTGGGTGATGTGAAGGACAGGGAAGCCTGGTGTGCTGCAGTCCATGGGGTCACAAAGAGTTGGACATGACTGAGTGACTGAACTACAACAGACATTTGTTTGCTTATTGTTATGCTATGCATAACCCCCCAGACTATAGCCCTCCAGGCTCCTCTGCCTATGGAATTTTCTAGCCAAGTATACTGAAGTGGGTTGCCATTTCCTACTCCAGGGGTTCTTCCCAACCCAGGGATCGAACCCACATCTCCTGCGTCTNACTGAACTACAACAGACATTTGTTTGCTTATTGTTATGCTATGCATAACCCCCCAGACTATAGCCCTCCAGGCTCCTCTGCCTATGGAATTTTCTAGCCAAGTATACTGAAGTGGGTTGCCATTTCCTACTCCAGGGGTTCTTCCCAACCCAGGGATCGAACCCACATCTCCTGCGTCTCCTACATTGGCAGGCGGATTCTTTACCACTGTGCCACTTTGGAAGCATTTTCACCCTTAGTGTTTTCGTGAATTGTTTTATGAAACTTAGGGGAGATTTATTTGCAATAAGCTTTGAGCCATGTTCCTTCTAAACAAGTAAGACTAAGATCTTTGATATCTAAATATACTAAAGAAGAATACTTGTGGAAAGTAACTCACCAACTATAACCTTTGAACCAAAGAAATGTTACAAACTTTTCTCTATTCAAGGTCTGTATCAGAACATATTGCCTCCCAGCCTATAATCAATTATGATTATGATTACATAGACACTTTATACATTTATTTGTCCTTTTAAAGTCTGATTAACAAAAATGTATCTTTACCAGTTGCAGAGTAACAGGATGTGTGTATGTGTGTAAGAAGCAAAAATTTTGGATTCAGTTCAGTTCAGTTCAGTCGCTCAGTCATGTCCGACTCTTTGCGACCCCATGAACTGCAGCACACCANGTGACAGATACGACAGAAGAGAGAACACGTGCTTCCAAACTCCCATCTAGCCCATCCAGGCAGCAGATAAGAGGGATGAGGTGGGGAGGGAGGTTGGAGGGGGGTTCAGGACAGGGGCATAGATGCACCCAAGGCTGACTCATGTCAGTGTTCAGCAAAAACCACCACAATCCATTCGGTTCAGTTCGGTCCCTCAGTCATGTCCGACTCTTTGCGACCCCATGGACTGCAGGCCTCCCTGTCTATCACCAGTTCCTGGAGTTTACCCAAGCTCATGTCCATTGAGTTGGTGATGCCATCCAGCCATCTCATCCTTTGTCATCCCCTTCTCCTCCTGCCTTCAATCTTTCCCAGCATCAGGGTCTTTTCCAATGAGTCAGTTCTTCACATCACGTGGCCAAAGTATTGGAGTTTCAGCTTCAGCATCAGTCCTTCCAATGAATATTCAGGACTGATTTCCTTTAGGATGGACTGGCTGGATCTCCTTGCAGCCCAAGGGACTCTTTACAATATTGTTAAGAAATTAGCCATCAATTAAAATTAACTAATTAGTTTAAAAATATCTCTAACAAACATTTACAACTATTTTTTTGATGTTAAAAAAAAAGAACAGAGAAAATAGCTATCTGCACTAACCAACTCTTCTGGTGTGTAAGTATGAAGGGCAACTGAGGAGCACCATACTTTAAAAGGAGAAATGGGCCAAACAGGAGGACCTAGGTGATTAAAAAAATAATAATAAAACTAATGCAAGAGAAAGAATAGATAAACTAGGCAACAGAGAAGAGCTCAAAATAAAATTTCTATCCAACCTTCCAATAGGTATATTAGAGGAATTTTTGAAGGTATCACCATTGTGAAATGAGAACAGTTGCTCTGAAAAAGGAGGACTTAGAGAATAAGGAAGAGCTCTTGACATTGAAAATTATTATCATCAAAATAAAACCTGTAATAAAAGACTTGGAAGGAAGAACAAAGGCAGTCTTCCAAAATAAAAAGATGGAAATTAAGAAAGAAAATGTAGATGACATAGAGGATCAATTCAGTAAGTCCAGCATTTAAAAAAATTAATTATTTTAATTGGAGGATGATTACTTTATAATATTGTGGTGGTTCTTGCCATACATTGACATGAATCAGCCACACATGCACGTGTCCCCCCATCCTGAACCCCCCTCCCCCTCCCCCATCCCTCTGGGTCTTCCCAGTGCACTGGCCTTGAGTGCCCTGCTTCATGTGTCAAACTTGCACCTGTCTCTTATACACATCTAGATGTGTATAAGAGACAGGCGTATGCATTGGCAGGCGGCTTCTTTACCACTGCGCCATTGATTCCAGCTTGTGTTTCTTCCAGTCCAGCGTTTCTCATGATGTACTCTGCATGTAAGTTAAACAAGCCGGGTGACAATATACAGCCTTGACGTACTCCTTTTCCTATTTGGAAAGGTTTTGGATTAACTGTAGAAAAATTCACAGTCTTTTATTTTTCCTCTACTTTAAAATGTCACAAAATTTACATAGACCAAAGTTTAGTATCCTTCCAAATATAAATTTTTACAGTGTCACTTTATAATAAAATGCCTATATACAGATGCAGTCTACCATTAAAAAACTCATAGTCTATTTTGTGTACATATGTAATTACTGAAAGAAATAAAACATTTTGCCTCTAATCTTCCTCGCTTCCAAGCTACCCTTTGTTGTCAGTTAGAGGAATCTTTCTAAAACTGAAACAAGAATATAACATGTTTTTACCTGAAGTCCTTCACACACTCCATGACTCATGATAAAGTTCAAATTTGTTGGCTTATCCATTCAAATAGCTTTTTTTTTAAAAAAAAATATTTTTAATTGAAGGATAATTGCTCTACAATATTGTGTTGGTTTCTGCCAATACATCATCATGAATCAGACATAGGTATATGTATGTCCCCTCCTCTTGAACCCCTCTCCCATGCCCACCCTATCTCACCCCTCTACACTGTCATGGAGCCCCAGTTTGAGTTCCCAAGTCATACAGCAAATTCACACTATCAATTTTACATATGGTAGTGTATATGCATCCATTCTAGTCTCCCCATTTGCCCAACCCTCTCATCCTCCCACCCCCTATGTCCATAAGTCTGTTCTCTATGTCTGTATCTCCATTACTGCCTTGAAAATAGGTTCAACAGTACAGTTTTTCTAGATTCCATATATATATGTGTTAATACACAATATTTCTTTTTCTCTTTCTGACTTATTCACTCTGTATAGGTCCATGCAAAAAAACAGACTCCTTAGAAGAGACATTGATGCTGGGAAAGATTGAAGGCAGAAGAGGACGACAGAAGATGAGATGGTTGGATAGCATCACCAACCTGATGGCTATGAGTTTGAGCAAGCTCCAGGAGTTGCTGATGGACAGGGAAGCCTGGTGTGCTGCAGTTTATGGGTTCACAAAGAGTTGGACATGACTCAGTGACTGAACTGACAGGTCCAAATTGTATTTGACATAGTTCCTCCCTACATCTCTAGCCTTAAACAAGAAGACATAGATCTTTTTATTTTCTGAATTAACCACTTTATTTGGGGGAATCTGGAGATAGTTAACAAAGGAAGTGATGTGAAAAAACTCTTAAAGAAGAGATGGACATAGACAAGTAGAGGAAAAAAGGGGTGCAAGTAAGTGTGCAGGGTGCGAGGTGTTACAGGCTAGGGCAAAGGATGGGAGCCAGAGAGGTGTGGGTTGCCAGGAGCAGAGGAAGAGTTTACACATGAGAATAAATGTAACTGT
This sequence comes from Oreotragus oreotragus, assembly GCA_006410675.1. NCBI lineage: Eukaryota > Metazoa > Chordata > Mammalia > Artiodactyla > Bovidae > Oreotragus > Oreotragus oreotragus. The sequence continues at coordinate 79,358 of SJYX01014364.1, forward strand.
GAACCAGAATCTGGATAAAGGATGGAAGTTGCTACTTTTTAAATTCACAGATGGTTCCTAGAGTTATAGAATTAGAAAGGGTCTCAGAAATTGAAGAGAGGAGATGAAGAAGAAAGAAAGAAGTAAGCTTAGTCCTCTAATACAACTCAGCTTTAAAATTTTATTCTACACGAATTATAGTTCAGCAAAATTATTTTTCTGCTAGTAGTAAATCCACCCAGCATTATTACACATTTAGTTACCAAGTTAGATCCTGAAGCACATAGAAATCATTTCACATTCAGTACTGTTAAGCCATCATTATTTCACATGTAATACTAAACAGTTAATAAATGGAGTCCTAGGTAGATGTACCCTGTACTTTTAGTTTTAGTTGCTGAATAGTGATTCAGGTCATAGCTTTCTTTTCCTTTCCAGTAATTATTTAGTACTGTTGATAGCGTTCATTTCCACTGTGTCCTGTTTAAAAAAGCAGTAATATATTTCTTTCCCAAATGTCATCTTAGTGTTACATAGCACCTAAAACTTTCCCAATACCTTTACAAAGAGCCTTGAGAGGAACAGGAGAAGGAAAAGCTGATTCTCATTACTCTTTTGAAGTTGAGACTAAAAACAAAAGATAAGAGTAGGAAATTACTTATATCCGAGCCAGCTTCCTATCATCATTAATGAAGTTATCTTCATCTCTTTGAGTTGTTTACTGTTCTGATTTAATATAAAAAGTTGCTGGTTCTTAAACACACTGTTTTCTTTTGAGGTTAGTATAAAGTAGATAATAAAGTATCCATAAACCACAAAAATGAACATATAAATCTACTGTGCAGTTTTTATTATGCTTCAGACTTTTTATATTCCTTACATATTGATCATGAATGACAGGTTTACATTTAAATTCTTTTTCTAAGCTTTGAAATTAAATTAAGATGATAAAGGAAGATAATTTTTACTGTTTTAATTTAAAGTGAATCTATTTTATACATTTATATTAAGATTTATTCAGTTCAGTTCGGTCGCTCAGTCGTGTCCGACTCTTTGTGACCCCATGAATCGCAGCACGCCAGGCCTCCCAGTCCATCACCATCTCCTGGAGTTCACTCAGACTCACGTCCATCGAGTCCGTGATGCTATCCAGCCATCTCATCCTCGGTCGTCCCCTTCTCCTCCTGCCCCCAGTCTCCCCCAGTATCAAAATCTTTTCCAATAAGTCAACTCTTCGCATGAGGTGGCCAAAGTACTGGAGTTTCAGCTTTAGCATCATTCCTTCCAAAGAAATCCCAGGGCTGATCTCCTCCAGAATGGACTGGTTGGAACTCCTTGCAGTCCAAGGGACTCTCAAGAGTCTTCTCCAACACCATAGTTCAAAAGCATCAATTCTTCGGCGCTCAGTTATCTTCACAGTCCAACTCTCACATCCATACATGACCACAGGAAAAACCATAGCCTTGACTAGATGGACCTTAGTCGGCAAAGTAATGTCTCTGCTTTTGAATATACTATCTAGGTTGGTCATAACTTTTCTTCCAAGGAGTAAGTGTCTTTTAATTTCATGGCTGCAGTCACCATCTGCAGTGATTTTGGAGCCCCAAAAAATAAAGTCTGACACTGTTTCCACTGTTTCCCCATCTATTTCCCATGAAGTGATGGGACCAGATGCCATGATCTTCGTTTTCTGAATGTTGAGCTTTAAGCCAACTTGTTCACTCTCCTTTTTCACTTTCATCAAGAGACTTTTTAGGTCCTCTTCACTTTCTGCCATAAGGGTGGTGTCATCTGCATCTCTGAGGTTATTGATATTTCTCCTGGCAATCTTGATTCCAGCTTGTGCTTCTTCCAGCCCAGCGTTCCTCATGATGTACTCTGCATAGAAGTTAAATAAGCAGGGTGACAATATACAGCCTTGACGTACTCCTTTTCCTATTTGGAACCAGTCTGTTGTTCCATGTCCAGTTCTAACTGTTGCTTCCTGGCCTGCATACAGATTTCTCAAGAGGCAGGTCAGGTGATCTGGTATTCCCATCTCTTTCAGCATTTTCCACAGATTATTGTGATCCACACAGTCAAAGGCTTTGGCATAGTCAATAAAGCAGAAAGAGATGTTTTTCTGGAACTCTCTTGCTTTTTCCATGATCCAGTGGATGTTGGCAATTTGATCTCTGGTTCCTCTGCCTTTTCTAAAACCAGCTTGAACACCAGAGGTTACAGCTCCTCTAATTGTACAAGCTCATTTTTTGGATCCTAGTGACCATTCTTTCTCTCTTGTATGTAGGATTATTGGGTTGCAACAACCCCAGGATCATGCCCTTTTCCTACATGTCCACATGTTTGTAAATAGTGCTTTTACTGAATTCTCTTTAAATCATCCTAATTTGCATGTATGCCATCAGCTTCCTGAAGGAAACTGATGAGAATAATCATCAGTGTCTGTTCCCCACTTCCCAGGACATATTACTGTGGTAGGAAGGAGTGCATTAAAGTGTTATGATGAATGCCATCATTTATTTAGCCAACCAATATTTATTGAGCATCAGTGTACCAAAACAAGATGCTAGATAAAAATTGAATTCTTTGTCCTCAAGTAACTCACAGTTTACATCACTCGACTCACTCCCCTTGCTTAGTCTCCAGTCTTGTGAAGTCACCTCTAAATTGCATTTTGGCTTTCTGTGCAGCATTCCCTCAGGGGTCAAGTTCACTTTTCAAACTATTTCAAGATCCAGTTGACTAACAGTGCCATTCTTAGTGGAAATGAAGACATATAGAATAATACTAGATAACATGGATTTTGAAATTAGAGAGATGAGCATTCAAAACTCATCAGAAGTCTAACTTTGGACAAGTTATATAATCTCCATGAACCTAAGTTGTTTTTCTCATGTATGGTGCTAAAACACATTCATGTCTTCTGACTGCTGTAAAGGCAGAAGGAGATCATGTCCACAACGTTCTTAGCTCGGTGTCTTGTTCAATAAAGAAATGACAACTATTCTAGTTTATACATTACTTTCTTGTGAGTATGTTTGGTATAAGCTATTCTTAAATGAATGGTTATTTCTTGAGAGGATGATTGTTGAGTTTCTTACATGCAAAACTTAGGAACAAATTCTAGTCTGTGGTGACTTCACCCAGAAAATACTACCAAGGAAGACTCTCTCTGGGCAGCCTGAAAGTTAGTCTCAATCCACTGCTTTGCTTAAGGATGTGATCCACATTGACAAAATAGTCCCAGTCCTTGAGAGTCTAGAGTCTGGAGACTAGGTCAGGTGCTCTGGTGAGTTTCAGCAGATAAGAAGTAGAATATCCAGGTTGGCAGAACCAGGCAGAAAGTCTAGGGTTAGACAGGCTACAGGCAGGGAGCTATTTGAGTTCAGGTGAGGCAGGAAATGAGATGAGCTCCATCAGGGCAAGGGAACTCAAAAGCTTAGGAAAAATGTAGCCGGGCAGAAGACACCAAAGTGGAATCCTAACTATCTGCTCTCTTTTATATTCCCTGTGCTGGCATAGGCAGACATGTTTAAAGATATGTGATTTTTAGCCAGAGGAGCAGAATTGAAAAGGTATGATTAGAGTCTGATCGAAGAAGGGAGAGATGGTTTGGGAATTCCAAAATTTCTCCCGCTAAGACCTTGATTGGTTAAGACTCTGTTTTGAAAGAATCTAGAAAGGGTTCTTCCTGTTTGGCTATTGAATTCATGTAATAACAAAGCTGAAAATAATTCTAAGAGTTTCTCATTATTAAGCATCAGAATAAATAGCATTATACTACTATTCTCTTATGTGGTTCTGATTATACCTTGTTTTTAACTTAATAATAGCTTATGATTCCATAGCACATTACAGTTTCAAAATATTTTTACTTAGATTATCTAATTTAATGCTTATAGTAACAATGTAAGGTAGTTATTATTATCTGTTGTTATCGTTCTATTGTAGATTCAGCTCAGTTTAATTCCACTGTACACTTATTGAGCACCGATTGTGTGCCTAGCATTCTGTTAGGAGTTGGGGGATAATGTCCTTCATACTTAAGTGAAGACTACCCAGATGAGAACAAGCAAAACTTATTTATCCAGAGCTCACTATAGGGAAGGAGTCAGCACCACTGCTTGCTTTTGGCAGAATTAAAGGGAAGCAGAGGAGTGGGAAAGTTTTATAGTCAAAACAGAGGAAGGTTTCATCTATGCCCTGATTGGAAGCTCCTGTAATGAGGAGGCTGGAGGTGAGCTGTTTACATGCAGGGCAATCTGTGTTATTGATTGGTGGAACATAATCGGCTTATTCTGATTGGCCCTAAGTTGAAAGCTGGGCCAAAACTTAGGGAAGCTGTCAGTTATTGATCAAATGCTAATTGTTGTGGGCAGATTGCTACAGAGGTTGTGGTTTAATTTCTGGAACTGGTTGCTGTGGAACTTGTCATTCAGTGTACTATTTCTATCGGTGGTCTGTTTGTATACTTTCTCGCAGGTGATGAGCACTTAACAACATGAGAGTATGAATTTTAGAGTCAGAGAGAGATGAACATTCAAATAAATCTCCTGATGTGTAATCTGGAGCAAATTACATCATCTCTGTGGACCTGAGTAGCTTTATCTGAGGCTACTTATCTTTTGGAAGTGATGAAGAAACTGGGGCAACCAGATCTTTAACCAGCTATCCTGGAGTCATGAAAAGCGGGGTGAAGAACTTGAGTTTAATATGGATTTTTAAATTCTGTTCAGTGCTCTTTCTGGTCATGACTTTCAGAGTTTATCATTGACTTTAGGAAAGGGGTGGGGATAGATCTTTCTTTTAATATAGTAGCAATGCACTTCTGAGCAAGAGTAAATATTTCCTCTTGCATCTTTTACCGGTAGATGGTAATCAGTGAACACCTTCTTTATTTGCACTAACAGTTTCACAAGAGAAGCCTGGTAGACAGCTGCAGAGTCCAGAATCAGATCTTCAGTTTACCACTCCTAGGTTTCCATTTGGGGCTACTCTTTTCTGTTTTCCTGGGGATTATCACCTTTATATGCTAACCTCCCAGACAGACTCTCATTTCCTCTTTGATTTTAGTGTGTGCTTCCCAGCTTATTCCTTACGCCTGCTCCCTCAGCCATCCTTGGAAAGTTTGTGCTGGCCACTCTTCCAGTTATGGTTTCACAGTTTCTATCATCTTTCTTTTTTCATTATGCAAAGTTTACTAGGCAAAGGCTACGTGCTGGGGATGACCTAGGTATGGGGACTAGAGAGGGGAAAAGATGATAGTAAAGATTCCTGCCCTTCTAGTGCTAACAGTCTAGTAGGAGGCAGACAAGACGCATATAAGAAAACAAATAAATATGTCAGATAGTGATAAGTTCTAAAGCAGACCAAAGGGGGTAGAGTATGGTGCATGTGCCCGTAATAGCTGCACCTGCTTAGGTAAGATGGTCAAAGAAGGTCTCTCTAAGGAGGTGACTTTCAAGCCAAAGCTGGAATGGAGAGAGGGCGTGAGCTATGGAAGTTCTGGAGGGATATCATTCCAGGTAGCGAGAATAGCAAGTGCAATATCCTGGAGGCATTTGTGTGTTTGAGGAACTGCAAGAAGTCCTGTCATTCCAGACTGAGGTTAGTGAAGAAACTTGTGCAGCTGTAGTTTAATAACTAAATTTTTAACTGGAGAAAGAAATGTTAGTAAAAGCAGAAGAACATTCATTTGCTAATTCCATTGGTTAAAGGAAGTGTACAAAACTGATGCCCATTATCTTGTTTAGTAACGAGACTGTGGCATTCCAGCCCATTGCTGTTTCTTTCTGTCAAGGGTATCATGATGTGTTTTTGCCTTCACACAATTGTTATCTTTTATTTTTGTTTTATTGTACTGTGATTTTCTGTCTAATTCTTGGCCTTGCCTTGAACTTGCATAATGTTTATGTACTTGCAGTTATATATTCAATAGAGAAAGAGTGAGGGGCACAGGGAGGAACACGACATGAGTGTGGTACATGTGATAGATGTTGGATTGCTTGCCCACCGCTACTTTTTCCTTCTCTTTCTAGTAGCACTATCCTCCCAATTCACCTGAGAAATGTTCTCTACATTAACTATGGGGTTTGAATAAAAGCTGCCATCTTTTTATGGAAATTCCCCGCCCCCACCTTCACTCTGTTTCCCAGTGCTACATTGACTTTTCAGCACAGCTGATGATCCCAGGATGGACAGTTGAGGTGAGCCAAAGGAGAATTTTCATAGTTTTTTTTTTTTTTGGAGGGGTAGAGTTTGTGAAAAGGATTTATATCCTGTTGGATGTCAAAAACCTACAGATGGGTGGGGGCTTGGTGCTGAGATCTATTGGTAGCTATGTTCTTTGATTTGCAGTGGTTCCTTGTGAGAGAGAATGAAGCAGACACATCAACACAATAGCAAAGATGAGTGAGTGTGGTGGCCGTTTTATCTCTGATCCCATTCCAGGTTCTCTCTCCTGGCTGAGTGCTAATTCTTCTCTTAGTTATCTGAAACTTCAAATACATTTCTCTTTTAAATTTAAACAGATTTGAGTTGCTACTTTCAATGGAAAGAGCTGTGACAAATGCAAAATACGTTCAAAAATGTACCATTTTGAGCTTGGATGCATTATACTTTCCATAAAACATTGTGGTTATAAGTGATCTTATAAATACTGATATAATTCTTAGAGTCAAGTAGAGCAGTGCTTGGCAAATTTGAAAGTCCATACAACTCACCAGGGAGTCTGGTGAAAATGTGGATTCTGATCTGGTAGGTCAGAAGTATGTGGAGAGAGTCTGCCTTTCCAGTAGCTCTTCCGGGATGCTGCAGGTCTGAAGACCACAATTGGGGAAGCATGGGACTAGATAGCATATCAAACTATCCAGCATATAAAGCATACAGCATATAAAGCATCCAGCACATCAAGTTGGTGGTCACAGATGTCAGCTGTTAAATACATATATACCTATTGAGCTGAGTGAAAACTTTCGGGTCCACATTGGTCTATTGAGGTAGGAAACTTAAATGATGCTGAAAATTGGAAAAGCAGTTTAATTCAAGGCATTATGAGGTTTACTCACCAGAAAAACACACTCTTATTTTTTTAAGATTGGAAAATGTGAATAACACATTTAAAAAATCCTCTGACTGACTGAGACCAGTCTTTTAAACAGATTCCTTGGTAGAGTAGAAAATATGTTTTTTCCTGAAGCCATACAGCCTGGGGCTGGAAGTATATTTTGTTCTTTCCAATTTTGTGTACCAAGAAAGTCCTAGATCTTTCATTCCTATGTAGTGGGTAATTCTATGTTCAAATGTGCAAATGAGAAAATTTCTCTTTTTCTAATAACTGAACTAAGTATATCTTTTCAGCTTCTCTGTTTCCCCTTTGAGCAGAAAATTCAGTCTTACCAAATCTTGGTAAACTCAAGCACATTTCCTTTAGCCCCTTCAGATAAAATCTACTTAATTCAAGATTTCTCCACCTCATTTACTTTCCTGTTTTCTTCAGGGATGTCTCAGTTCTTGCAGGCTCATATGTGGTCCAGATGTTGGTGGGAGGCAGCCTTTACTCCTCATCCTTTGTCCTTCTCATTTATGTATTTGTATATGACACTCCTGTATGTATATGTTTTGTTCCTCGTCAGTCTCTTTCTAGGCCTTATCTGCTACTAAATAATCTATGCTGCTGCTGCTGCTAAGTTGCTTCAGTCGTGTCCGACTCTGTGTGACCCCATGGACTGCAGCCCATCAGGCTCCCCCGTCGCTCGGATTCTCCAGGCGAGAACACTGGAGTGGGTTGCCATTTCCTTCTCCAATGCATGAAAGTGAAAAGTGAAAGTGAAGTCGCTCAGTCGTGTCCAACTCCTCGCGACCCCATGGACTGCAGCCCACCAGGCTCCCCCGTCCATGGGATTTTCTATAGCTCCCTGTATTTCTGGACTCCAGGTTCTTGCAGGCCATTGTGCATCCTTCTTAGCCACCTCCCTAGGTTGACTGACCAATTTCAGTCACTTCTGAGTCCTTCTTGAGGTCATGGGAAACACAGCAACTCTCAGGTTCCTCAAGGGTGCATCTTATCTATCTTTAATCAATTATTCAACAAATACAAGTGTTTCCTATGTAACAAGCACAGTTCTGAACACTGGCGCCAATATTCTTTACCCTAACATGGTGCTTAGCTTATGATAGATGCTTAGATACATGTTGCTGTATGGCAGAAACCAACACAATATTGTAAAGCAATTGTCTTTCGATTATTAAAGTTTAAAAAAGTTTATTTAACACGTGGATATTTCTTGAAATGAAAAACTTTCTAAGAAGAAATGGAAATATTTGAATAGATAAATGTTTCTGAAAATAACAAGTCATTCATGAAAATAAGTAGAAATGTTTCAGACTATTTTATTTGATACAATTTAATCTCTTCAGTGGCTTCCCAGGTGGCTCGGTGGTAAAGAATCTGCCTGCCAAGTAGGAGATGTGAATTCAGTCCTGTATCAGAAAGATCCCCTGGAGAAGGAAATGGCAACCTACTCCAGTAGTCTTGCCTGGAAAATCCCATGAACAGAAGAACCTGCTGGACCATATTACATGAGATCACAAAAGAAGTTGGACACGATTTAGCAACTAAACAGCGGCAAGCAACAACAAATCTCTCCCCTGGTGGAGTGAAAATACCCCTTAATATCATAGCGGGGCACTGAGACACATCTTTTGAATGTATTTGACGTGCTAAAGACATGAGGTGCTGTCCTGTGCTTAGTTGCTCAGTTATGGCCGATTCTTTGCCACCCCATGGACTGTGGCCTGCCAGGCTCCTCTGTCCATGGGGATTCTCCAGGCAAGAATACTGGAGTGGCTTGGCATGCTCTCCTCCAGGGGCTCTTCCCAACCCAGGGATCGAACCCAGGTCACCCACATTGCAGGCAGATTCTTTACCATCTGAGCCACCTGGGAAGCTCTAGTGTAAAACTATTGGCAAAATGTACTCAGTTGTGGCTATCACTGATTTATTTAATTGGATTCTTAATTTACCTAAACCTTCACTCGCTTTTTAGTGTCACTGATTTTGTTACCTGTTTATTCAAGATTGTAGTTCCTTACTATAGCTCATTTCCTGTCTCCTCTTCTATACCTGGGTTGTTCAATTTCAGTGTGTGTGTTGTGTGATTTAGCAGCATTACTAAATGGACAGCATGCTGGGGGAGAATATACACATTTATAAATAGGGAACATGTCTAATTGTGTTGTTTTGATGTTTCTGTCCTACAGTGTTTTGGGGTCTTAGAGGCTTTTGCATCAGGGAAGCAAGAACTGCTTAAATTTTCTTTTCCTAACATAGACTCTGTACATGGACATCACCAGATGGTCAACACTGAAATCAGATTGATTATATGCTTTGCAGCCAAAGATGGAGAACCTCTATACAGTCAGCAAAAACAAGACCAGTAGCTGACTCTGGCTCAGATCATGAGCTCCTTATTGCCAAATTCAGACTTAAATTGAAGAAAGTAGGGAAAACCACTAGACCATTCAGGTATCACCTAAATCAAATCCCTTATGATTATACAGTGGAAGTGAGAAATAGATTTAAGGGACTAGATCTGATAGAGTGCCTGAGGAACTATAGATGGAGGTTCTTGACATTGTACAGGAGACAGGGATCAAGACCATCCCTATGGAAAAGAAATACAAAAAAGCAAAATGGCTGTCTGGGGAGGCCTTACAAATAGCTGTGAAAAGAAGAGAAGTGAAAAGCAAAGGAGAAAAGGAAAGATATAAGCATCTGAATGCAGAGTTCCAAAGAATAGCAAGGAGAGATAAGAAAGCCTTCCTCAGCAATCAGTGCAAAGAAATAGAGGAAAACAACAGAATGGGAAAGACTAGAGATCTCTTCAAGAAAATTAGAGATACCAAGGGAACATTTCATGCAAAGATGGNAAGAAGAGAAGTGAAAAGCAAAGGAGAAAAGGAAAGATATAAGCATCTGAATGCAGAGTTCCAAAGAATAGCAAGGAGCGATGAGAAAGCCTTCCTCAGCAATCAATGCAAAGAAATAGAGGAAAAGAACAGAATGGGAAAGACTGGAGATCTCGTCAAGAAAATCAGAGACACCAAGGGAACATTTCATGCAAAGATGGGCTCAATAAAGGACAGAAGTGGTATGGACCTAACAGAAGCAGAAGATATTAAAGAGGTGACAAGAATACACAGGAGAACTGTACAAAAAACATCTTCATGACCAAGATAATCACGATGGTGTGATTACTCATCTAGAGCCAGACATCCTGGAATGTGAAGTCAAGTGGGCCTTAGGAAGCATCACTACGAACAAAGCTAGTGGAGGTGATGGAAATCCAGTTGAGCTATTTCAAATCCTGGAAGATGATACTGTGAAACTGCTGCACTCAATATGCCAACAAATTTGGAAAACTCAGCAGTGGCCACAGGACTGGAAAAGGTCAGTTTTCATTCCTATCCCAAAGAAAGACAATGCCAAAGAATGCTCAAACTACCGCATAATTGCACTCTTCTCACATGCTAGTAAAGTAATGCTCAAAATTCTCCAAGCCAGGCTTCAGCAATACATGAACCATGAAATTCCAGATGTTCAAGCTGGTTTTAGAAAAGGCAGAGGAACCAGAGATCAAATTGCCAACATCTGCTGGATCATGGAAAAAGCAAGAGAGTTCCAGAAAAACATCTATTTCTGCTTTATTGACTATGCCAAAGCCTTTGACTGTGTGGATCACAATAAACTGTGGAAGACAACAATTAGGCCTCCCAAATTTATCCTCTCACATAAAGAACTGCAAGTTTCTTCAACTGTTCCTCATGACACGATTGTGATCCATGATTTTACTGGTTTCCCTTTTCTGTCCCATAGAATATGACTGAGCCCTACTGAAAATGGAATAGAAATAAAGCCTTTGAAAGAAATGTCCTTCAGGGCCTCTTTAATTGTTCAATGCAAAATTGCTATCTCTATCAGCTCTATAGGATATCCAAACAGTAATATGAAGGACCCACTGACAGAAAACATTACTGGAGAATGTTGTTTCGAACCAGTTTATATTTGGTACAGATCTCCCAGGTGATGCAATGGTAAAGAATCTGTCTTCCAGGGACATGGGTTCAATCCCTGGATCAGGAGGATCCTTCTTAGTAGGAAATGGCAACCCACTCCAGTATTCCTGTAATCCTGCCTGGCAAATTCCACGTCAGCGGAGCCTGGCAGGCTACCATCCATGGGGTTCCAAAGAGTCAGACATGACTAAGCACAGCATAGCTCAGTTCACAAGGAGGAGAAACTACATGCATTATGCAAATACCAAAAAAATAAAAAATTTTTAGGGCCACAACATCCCAGAACATGAACAAATCCAATTAAAAATTTTCAGAATGAATTAAGACATCTCAAAACAGTTTCTCCTATTTTTTCTCCTTTCAGTCCCCATTCCAATTTTTGAAAGCACTCACTAAAATATCAATTCAAAACCAAAAACATTCTATACATGATCTTTGATAAGATCACAACCATCTAAACTCCTGCAGCAGTTGTTTCAGAATCCCACTGTGAGTAGAAAAACAGAAGAAATTTCTCTCTTGGCTTATCTAACATCTCTTCCAGTTAAATTTTCATATTTAAACCTGGTGGAGTCCCATTTTGATATCATCACTGGTATCTCCACTGAAGAGCAAAAAGATTGAACACAGCCTGTTCTCCCACATGGAAAATCAACCTGAGGTTATTCCTTCAACAATTCAATTGGTTATTGAGCACCCACTCATGACTGGACTTGATACCTAACTCCATGAAGTTTAAAAAAGATTTTCAAGGAAGCCTTCATAGGTAGAAAAGTTATTCTACACAAAATAAGAATTGAAAAAGGGAATTTAAGAATCAGTTGTAAAATAACAAAAATGTTAAAGGAGGCTGAGTGACTTAGCAAGAAGTGCTCCAACAATTAAAACATCCCATAATTCATGTCTATAAGCAATACCTTATCTTATTAATAAAATAAAAACACAACCAATATCTGAAACTTATAATTTATATAATATACCTTGTCAAATTGCAGAAAGATAGTCCAGTCTGCCAAACTTTTGAACATTTTTAATACTGATAAACAAATGAGTATGACTGATGAGTAATATTTTGGTATATATGGCCAAAGAAGCCTTAACTCGCAAAAACAAAGAACCTTTCTGCCTTTGGATGAATTTAATCTGGCTCCAGATATTTTCCTGAAAAGCTTGTTGACTTGTCTTTAGATACCATCTTTAAGATAAATCATTTTGATTGTCCACAGACTGGAAATTAAGGACCTGCCCCCACACTTCAGTCACTTCACTGAAGCAGAAAGATAAGAGTTTGCTGTTGCTATGAAGAGATAGGCATGTTTGCAGCCTGGGTGATGGGATCTATCCATCTAGAGGAACTATGGAGACTGGAGAAGAAAGACAGATGCTTCTAGCTTCTAGGTAAGGAGGAAGCTGCAGGCTGGAGAGAGAGGTTAGAGTGAGAGGTGCTGAGCAGGAGGCTCTCTCTTTTGGACAGAAGCATCTTGGAGAAAGAGAAAAGGATGAAGAACTCCTCACAAAATCACCAAGAATTGCAAGAAGAATCCCAGATTGCAGGGAAGAAATGGAGAATTAAGAATGCAAATTTCAAAGATTTAAAAAAAAAAAAAAATCACTCTTTGCCCAAGGCAAAGACTAACCTGAAGAGTGGTGGTACTGGTGTAGATCTGAATTACTATGCATTGATATCTTAATGGCAAAGCTGTGAATTTCAGAGCCCTTGGGGTCCCGTTACAATCGAGTGATTCACTAGGGGTCTCTAGGGGTTTCCCTGGTAGCTCAGATGGTAAAAAACATCTGCCTACAATACAGGAGACCTGGGTTCAATCCCTGGGTCAGGAAGATCCCCTGGAGGAGGAAATGGCTACCCACTCTAGTATTCTTGCCTGGAGAATCCCATGGATGGAGGAGCCTGACGAGTTTGAATGCACAGGGTCACAAAGAGTTGGACGCGACTGAGAGACTAACACACACACACACGGGACCAGTTCATGGTTTGCAAAGTTCCCAGCAGTTGCCAGCCCAAGACAGAGACACAGAAATTTACCTTCTAGACCAACAGGGATGCCTTTGTCCTGCAGATCCTAAGAAGAAGGATAATAAGAAGGTAACAAGAAGACATACAGCCCCTCCCCGGTGGGGACCATGCGAAATTTCCCTCAGATCATAACAAGTTCTTGGCTCCAAAATGGTGGTACTTCTTGCCAGGGAAAGGAACAAATGTTTCCCTTCTGTGGAGCCTTTGAGGGCCCATGGTGGCTGAGTAGGGGCCTGTTCTCCAGGCGACAGCCTGAGGGGAAGACAAAGACTCCAAAAGAACCTTTTGTAACTGTGCCAGCATATAACAGCCTCCAAGGCCAGAATAACTGACAGACCTTGTCAGCTACTTCCAGTTACTGGTCAGATATATAGACAGCTGATCAGAGGAGGATTGTAGGGAAGGCTGCCCACCCCTACGTGGGTACAAAAGGGAAGTCTGGAAGGGGGAAACAGAGAAGGAACCAACAAGATCTGACTCTCCAGGGAAGTCACTCAGAACGAAAGCAAGCGTGATAATAACTACTATATTTTACACTTACATGGCATTTACTTAAAGACTGCTCCTCCTAAAACTGGGAATTGAAAAGCCCCCAAAGATGACATCAGCCTAAATTGTCAGAGAAAAGAATGACAGAAGGCTAGCTGAGGGAACTGTCTGTCTGGGGATGGCCTGTTTTTCCACCAGGAGAGAGAGCAGGGGGCCAGAGGCAAGTGAAATGCTTGACCGACATCCTCCTGCAGCTTCTCTTCCTCTTCCCCTTTGGGAGCTGTTAGGGACACAGTTGTGTCCCCTACAAATTCAGATGTTGATGTCCTGACTCCCAGTACCTGAGAATGTGACCATATCTGGTCTTTAAAGACGTGGTTACCTTACAATGAAGCCTTTTGAGTGGCCCCTAATTGGATAGGACTGGTGCCTTTATAAGCAGAGAACACGTAGACACAGGGACAGGTGGGCACAAAGAAAAGACCACTTGAAGGCCAGGTTGGAACACAGTTGACCAGAAGCCAAGAAAAGAGGCCTCCAAATAAAAGCAACCCTACCCACACCTTGATCTGGGACTTCCAGTCTCCAGAACTGTGAGACAATACATTTCTGTTGTTTAAGTGTGCGGTGTTTGTTACGAAGCTCAAATGGATTAATACAGGTGTCTTCCCTTGAACTACAAGTGTACAACAGAGAATGAGTAGCTGTCTCACTGAATAAGCATGAATGTTTCCTGCCCTGAAAGAGACTGACAATCAATTCTTAGAGGGGGTCACATACCTAGTGGGGATAGAGAAGAAAATGATTAAGGTCCCTCCAGACTTCTGCAGTTGACTTTCCAAGCATCACCACCCCTCAGTTCATATCTTTTTTGTACCCATGATGAATGACCACAAATTCTCTGTAGAATTCTCTTTCTATGCTGTTTCCTAAATTCATCCTCCTTAGCACTCTACCAAATTCATCTTCCCCCCGAGTACTATTTTTATCATGTCACTCCCCCTCAGCTGGTGGTAGTGGTTTCTCACTAGTTATAAGATACGGTTCAAATTCCTTGTCTCATAAAACTATAAAGGGTCCAACCCTAGCAATCTCTCCAAGGAGGGTAATAAAACCAATCTAGCAAGGTTGTTTGGGAAGAACTAAGCATAGAATTGGCACATGCTAAAAGTATGATGAATGCTAGTTCCTCCTCCACATCACATTTCATTGGGAAAGTGCTTGGCTTGTGAATTTCGAACCTTCTTCTGGATGAGTCACCTATTGACTCTAAGTCAGACTTAGCAGGATGTTTCTGATCATAATTGCATCTTGTTTGTTCTTGACCTTTCTTTGCATTGTGGAATGCACAAAGGAGGTGCTTTCTAAATACAAATTCTTTTGAATGACTTTTTAAAACCACTCAACAAGGACTTAAGAAAATCAATGTCATCTGGATTTTTAGTACTGCACTTTTCTTGATTATCAGGGCTTTAATAAACTGAGCAAAGGACACAAATACTCTAACCCTTTGACCAGGGCTTGGAAATATTCTCACTGAGAGAGCTTTCACTTAAACTATATTGCTTTAATGAATTTGAGTTGTAAAGGAACATTTTAATTATCAGAATCTTCTTTAGAAAAAGCCTCTGAGATCTGAGATAAGTTTACATATTATTATATGAATCACAATTTGCTTTAAGAGCTTATCTAAATCCCATCTGTTTGATTGGAAAAGGGAACTCGGAATGAATCCATCTAATTTTCAGTTTTCTTCCTTGGAGAGAATCGTGATTGAAAGTTAGAGCAGGGTTATGTGCTGCCTTTTTTTTTTTTTTTTTTTTGATGGTTTCTAAAGGAAGTTTTAGGGTTTCCATAGTAATGCATAAGGAGTCACTATTTTCTGCTACAATTTCCCAGCACAGAGAAGAGCACTGGGAGCTATGGTTTAGTAAAAATGAAAAAGTCAAGAGTAGATCATTCTAAATTTGTTCTGGCTGTTGGGGGATGGGTGGGATAGAGCATTATACTATTAGCTGAAGGGGACTGACTCCCAGCTACACAAGATGCAAAAGCTGCATTTACTGGTCTTGCAGTGGCAATGTCAAAGATACCCTAGGCATTTTCACCAGGCGTGAGAAAGGTACAAGTCCCCTCCATAGTGACCCTAAAATTCTTGAGAGAGCTTGCATTTAAGGAACTACTGGTGTGGCTACGCCTCCTCCATGTACTCCCTTTCCTTTTCTCTCCCTCTCTCATTTTTCTCTTTTCTTTTCCCACACTCCCTTGTCCTTCCCTCTCTGCTCCTTGCCCCGCCCCTCTCCTCTGTTCCTGTCTGCTCTTACAGCTGTGGTCTCTGCTGTTCTGGAGGCAGAGGAGAGTGGTCTAGGATGTTGGTGAGGCACGTCCCCTCACCTCCCCAACCCCTGCCCTGGGTGGGGGTCACGTTCCCAGGCACTGTCCCCGGTGTCTGTTCATCACCCTGGGGCTGCTGGGCCTGGCATATTCCCTTCCTTGTAGCAATTCAGCCTGTTTTCAGGTTTTTCATTTTTTTAAAAAGAATAGCATCTCTTTACCTCATGTCACAAGGTGTACCTGCACATCCTTGCTTTGTTAAATCTGAACAAACTGTTCTCATTGGTGAATTTAGAGGGACTAAAAAAGCCTCCCAGCAGCTGTCCACTGTAACTGAGGACTCATCTCACAGACAACAAGGCCACAGAAAGGACTGTTCCAACAATGCTGTTATCATGCACCTCCTCGGTGGTGGTCGGGAAGGGACCTCTCAGCAGGTGGCAACATCTCTGATTCCACTTGCAAGAGTTTCAAAGCCTGCATTTGCTTTAAACTGATTTTACTTTGAAATGGTATTTCATCATGATTTTCAAAGTTGGTTATTATTCATAATCGCTAGAGCAAGCACGCTGTTAACAGCAACTATACCTGGCCATTTAAAATGCTTTCTCTGCTTATTCAACAGAGCTAAGTGATTTAGCAAACTTGAGAAAACTTAAGATGATCCCTGGCTTTAGCAAACTAACTTCCTAACCTTGCCCATCATGAAGGCAAGTCCCTTGAAAATAAGACACTGTACATAAGAGATCAAGGTTTAACTTAGCTTTTAACATTTATTTAACATTTATCAGTTCCTACCTATGTGCCACCTCTCTCTGCCCTTTTTGGTTAAAATCACTGACGTATATGCTAACAAAGTCTCTGACAACCTTGAGACCAGTCAAGGTAATTGTCTTGGCATGTGGCAATTTCAGATTGGCAGGAATCCCTCCCCCTCCTTTTCATGTAGAGGTGGGGAATATTGAGACAGTTTCCAATAAGAGCAGAACCGTTGACACTGTTGTTTTTATGGCAGAAATAAGGACCCATCTGAGATCCCAGACTCCCCAGATATGAAACAGTTTGGGGATTTGGTGGGTCAGAGACTTGGAGGAAAGAAGAAGAATTGGAACATCTCCCTGCTGTGACAGTGTGAAGCCCCAGAGAGTAGCATGATTGCTTAGACTCTATTCATTCACCCAGGCATCCATCCATCATATATTGAAGGAATTCCTACTTGCACAGGAAATAGGGAGGTAAGCATGGCACACAAGTGTCCTGACTTCACAGAGCTGGTGGTCCAGTGAGGAATACTCACTCTAAATTTCACCTGATGCCTCTTTTGAACTCTCCCTGCACATGGGTGCATACACATGCACATACACACACACACACACACACATACACACACACACACAGTTTCAGAGAGGAAACTTTAAGGGAAGAGATCACACACATCTAGGCTGTAAGTTTTAATTCTCTAAGGATAAAGAAACTTTTATGAAATGAGATGCTAAAACAGGGCAGAGACTCTCAGGCTATCTCTTCATGGATTTTCCCCCTTCACTCCTTCCCTGGCATTTAGTGAACGTTTCTATTGCCAAACTCCATGACAGATGCTGTTTGAGACTGAGGGCGAGGCAGGGTACAGGAATATTTGACATTTACCTTTAAGGATGTCACAACACAAGAAAACTAGCTATAAAAAGCTGCTGAGCTTCCCTCATACGTGTACCAGGTAAGTGGTGTGGAAATGCCATCGAGTTCACCTTCAGAGGGGGCTGGAAAGGAATCATGTGAGAGGGGACTTGAATGGAGTAGCATCTGAAAAGGGAGGCATTCTGGGGGAAGGGGTTGGAGTACAGGACCAGAGGCCTAGAAATGGTCACAGACCACTCTGTCTTGGGACAATGAATTGAGGATGCTAATTTTGTTGAACCAGAAGTTTCCCTCAGGTGGGATGAGCTCACTAATACAGATCAGGACACACAGGCTTAGAGAAATGGAGTGACCTGTCTGTTGGTTCCAAAGCCCCGGTTAGCTGGAGAACCAGCACCAGCAATGAGAGTTAGGGTTTTTCTGTAGCAGACAACGAAATCCAACTCTGGCTAAAAAGTAAAACCATACTTTGATGAAAAGATATGCAGTGCTCACAGATTAAAGAGAAAAAAGAATAAGTAAGACTAGAAAGGAGGCAGAATGAGGGCCGTTTGGGAAACTGGATGTGGTGAATGAATGGTAGTCACTACCAACATGATTCAGTTTTGATAATTGCAGGGTTGTGAGTCTTGCTGAAGAGACATGCAGATCTCCCAGCTGGAAGGGTGGAGCCACTTGATTGACAGTACAACCCCAAATGCCCACCATCAGGACTGGTGGCTGTCCCAGGCAAAATTAGCAGGGAATTCTATCACATTGTAAGTAAGGGACCAAGGACTTGTACAAGGTTCTACAAACTAGTTAGTGGCAGAACCAGGAGAAGGCTGGCTAGCTGAGCCTGCCCAGTTCCAGGCCAGGCTCCACTATGCTGTACCACATTTCATCACAATAGAGTCTCCACACAGTATAAAAATTTGGTTATCAACTTGGCGTTGGATGTGATGCAATTTAATGTCTCCTACAGCACATTTTACTCACCAGTATAGTCCCAAATCATACCATGTCTTCCTGAAGTTTCCTTTACATAGCCATGCCTCAATTTTGGAGCTAATATGGCAGCTTTAGAATGGCAAATGTACATAAAGCCACTCTATGTTTTCAGTCATTAGAATTTTTCTAGGCGTATTTACCAGTTTCAGAAAAAGAAGAAAAAAGAAAACTTAGATGACTAATGTTTAATAGGCTCTTGATGCTGATTTGCTGGATACATTCTTTAAGACATTTACATACAAGTACAAAAGAATGCAATTCCAGAATTGTTCAAAGAAAAAAACAGAGACTCAAAAATAACCTAAATGTCAAAGGGTGGAATGGCTGAATCAACCCATCCTATTAAAAAAGATTACATGAGTATTAAAGTTACAGGCATGGAAATATGATATTAATACATACTTGAATGAAAAATTTCAGCAACAAAATTCCATATTTCTATGAAAACAATAGCAATGCACATATGTGAATATCTGTATAGTTACACATGTGTATATGTCTTTGCAGTTGTTCAGTCACCAAGTTGTGTCCAACCCTTTGTGACCCCACGGGCTGCAGCACACCAGGCTTCCCTGTCCTTCAGTCTGTCCCAGAGTTAGCTCAAACTCAGGTCTTTGAGTCGGTCATACCATCCAACCATCTCTGCCTCTGCTGCCCTNTGTGAATATCTGTATAGTTACACATGTGTATATGTCTTTGCAGTTGTTCAGTCACCAAGTTGTGTCCAACCCTTTGTGACCCCATGGGCTGCAGCACACCAGGCTTCCCTGTCCTTCAGTCTGTCCCAGAGTTAGCTCAAACTCAGGTCTTTGAGTCGGTCATACCATCCAACCATCTCTGCCTCTGCTGCCCCCTTCGTCTCCTATCCTCAATCTTTCCTAACATCAGGGTCTTTTCCAATGAGTTGGCTCTTCACATCAGGGGGCCACAGTATTGGCGCTTCAGCTTTAGTATCAGTTCTGTTCAGTCACTCAGTCATGTCCAACAGACCTTCCAATGAATATTCAGGGTTGATTTCCTTTAGGATTGACTGGTTTGACTTTTCCTAACATCAGGGTCTTTTCCAATGAGTTGGCTCTTCATATCAGGGGGCCACAGTATTGGCGCTTCAGCTTTAGTATCAGTTCTGTTCAGTCACTCAGTCATGTCCAACAGACCTTCCAATGAATATTCAGGGTTGATTTCCTTTAGGATTGACTGGTTTGACCTCCTTGCTGTCTAAGGGTCTCTCAAGAGTCTTCTCCAGCACCATGAACACATACATAAAAACATACATATATGTATGCATGTGTGTGCATGTGCGTATGTACACATGTACACATATAAAATTTGTACCAAAATGTTGATTGGAGGCGTACACAGTGAAATACCGGTGACCTTTCTATTTTTCTCCTTATTTTGTATTTCATATCAAAATTTATTTTTTCCTTAAATAGAAAATATATTTATTTTCTACATTTCACTTTTTTAGGATTGCTTTAGGCAATCCTAGACATGGATAACCTAAGCCTCACTATCCATTCAATCACACTGTACTGAAGAGAAACAAGGCCCCCAGGGTTGGAGAAACCATGCTGGCTGCTGCTCACAACCAGCTGTGTTAGCTGGGGAAGGACCACACTTCCTGGACACGTTCTCCTCAGAGCACAGCAAGAAGGGTAATGATGGGATCGCCTCCCAGAGTTAGCTCAAACTCAGGTCTTTGAGTCGGTCATACCATCCAACCATCTCTGCCTCTGCTGCCCTCTTCGTCTCCTATCCTCAATCTTTCCTAACATCAGGGTCTTTTCCAGTGAGTTGGCTCTTCATATCAGGGGGCCACAGTATTGGCGCTTCAGCTTTAGCATCAGTTCTGTTCAGTCACTCAGTCATGTCCAACAGACCTTCCAATGAATATTCAGGGCTGATTTCCTTTAGGATTGACTGGTTTGATCTCCTTGCTGTCTAAGGGTCTCTCAAGAGTCTTCTCCAGCACCATGAACACATACATAAAAACATACATATATGTATGCATGTGTGTGCATGTGCATATGTACACATGTACACATATAAAATTTGTACCAAAATGTTGATTGGAGGCGTACACAGTGAAATACCGGTGACCTTTCTATTTTTCTCCTTATTTTGTATTTCATATCAAAATTTATTTTTTCCTTAAATAGAAAATATATTTATTTTCTACATTTTACTTTTTTAGGAT
The DNA here is from genome assembly GCA_006410675.1 of Oreotragus oreotragus. NCBI lineage: Eukaryota > Metazoa > Chordata > Mammalia > Artiodactyla > Bovidae > Oreotragus > Oreotragus oreotragus. The sequence goes on from SJYX01014364.1 coordinate 100,099, forward strand.
TGCTTTAGGCAATCCTAGACATGTCGGATAACCTAAGCCTCACTATCCATACAATCGCACTATACTGAAGAGAAACAAGGCCCCCATGGGTTGGAGAAACCATGCTGGCTGCTGCTCACAACCAGCTGTGTTAGCCGGGGAAGGACCACACTTCCTGGACACGTTCTCCTCAGAGCACAGCAAGAAGGGTAATGATGGGATCGCCTNACAATCGCACTATACTGAAGAGAAACAAGGCCCCCATGGGTTGGAGAAACCATGCTGGCTGCTGCTCACAACCAGCTGTGTTAGCCGGGGAAGGACCACACTTCCTGGACACGTTCTCCTCAGAGCACAGCAAGAAGGGTAATGATGGGATCGCCTACTCTGAAAGGGCCAATTTTGTTTTTCCCAGAACTTCTGTTTCAGAGTCCACAGATGGCCCAGCACTACTCTTGTACCCTTGGACTTTCAAGAGGAAGTATATAACTGCACTCTTTGTTCCGGGAGTAATAGCAGTGGAGGGGTGGGAAAACAGGATGAAAAACACAGGTATGGCCGTTCCAACTCTCAGTGGTTTTCTTTTATCATTTTAGAGATACTGAGAGATAGCTCTTGCTCCAGATTCGGGTACCTCCTCTCCAAAGCCAGACTCTTTTGAAAGCAGACAATGAGAAAAGGGCTTCGTGGCTGTCCCTTTGCCTTCCCCCAGCTCTCCTCTCTGACAAGCAAGAGGGTGAATTAACTGTCAAACACTGGGCAGCACATCTTCTTTCAAGAGGCTCCACAGACCACTCCATAAACGCAAAGGAATAGAACAAACAAACAAGGGCCTGAAAGCTTTTGTGTTGCTATGGCAACCAGCCTGGCTTTCCAGAACTCACAGGGGAAAACTCTGCCACCAAAAAGAGAATGTAACTAATAAGCTTGACATTTTATGAATGCTTCGGCACACACTGGATCAACGATTCTAACACAGCCACAACCAAGTCTAACTACCAACCATTCCAAAGCTGACCTGGGCTTGGAGGTCCAGCATTAAGCATTGGCAGTTAACTTTGAGTGAGCAGAGGTATCAGGCTGGTCCACTCAGTAGATGCTTATGGGACTCTAAGCATCCATACAAAAGTCAAAAGTGAAGTCGCTCAGTCATGTCTGACTCTTTGCAACCCCATGGACTGTAGCCCACGAGGCTCCTCCCTCCATGGGATTCTCCAAGCAAGAATACTGGAGTAGGTTGCCATTGCCTTCTCCAGGGGATCTTCCCGACCCAGGGATCAAACCGGGTCTTCTGAATTCCAGGCAGACACTTTAACCTCTGAGCCACCAGGGTATAAACCAAGTTTTATATTCTATAATGCAAACGGGTACCTATCTGTTTCTAAATAAAACTGCTTACATTCCAAAAAATAATAATAATAATAACAACACTCTCACCTAAGGAGATGTTTATATTACATAATATGCAGCACCTGCATACATGAGTCATGAGTTGCTCAATTTCATGAATAAATAAGTTCTGGAGTAAAAGTGGTTGGGGGGCAGGTCTCAGAGAGGTAGGAGGGTCTGTGTGCCCCCATACCAAGTTTTCTTTACAGACTCCTACCAGAGATTGGAAGCCTATAAAGACTGGAGGGGGCTGTGAGTCTATGCTTGGTTCCTGGTATTTGGTGAGGTGAGAAGAGGAGGCCATTTCACAGACTTTTCTGGGTACCGACCCTTTGGAGGGATGATAGGAGGATGTCTCAGTAATGCTGGAGCTGTATGTGCTGGTTCTGACCATGGAGTTGTCTGTGTTCAACTGGTGAAAGCAGTGCCCACTTTCATTGTAAAATAACCTTCTCCTCACCTTTGATGTCATGCTCTCTAGTCCTCCCATGTGTTCAAAAGATGGAAAGAGCAAGAAGGTCAGCTGGATGAAAGGACTGGTGGGAGTGCAAATTGGCACAGTTTTCCTGGAGGGCAGTTTTGTGATATACACCAGACACTATAAAAATTCCAGAGTCTTTGACCCAGTTAGTACACTTAAAGAATTCATTCTAAGGAAATAGTCAGAGACATGCACAAATATATTGCAAATATATTAATTGCAGTGTTCACAACAGAGAAAAATTGGTAACAATATGAAAGCTTAATAACATGAGAAAGGTGTTCAAAATAAATTTTAGTACAGCCCACCCAGAGGAATTCTGAATGCCTATAAAAGTGCTATAGAAAAATATTCATACTATACTATGTAAAACTTTATATATGTATTTTTAAAGTATCATTTCTTAATACTATTTTGCTAACTAATATTTTATAATAAGTTACTAGAAAGCTACACATCAAAACAATGGCAATGGTCATCCCTGAGTGACTTCACTGAGTTTTTTTTTTTTTTTTTACTTATCAAATTGGCTACAAAAACTTCTATTTTATAATTTTAAAACAACAGAAGTTTAAAAAGGGAAAAATAAGAAAGAATAGAATATATTTCAACTCCACCCTGTTCCCAGAAAGAGATATATAAAATGTAACCCAACTAATTTTTAATTTATCTCCTCAAATTAAAAATCATGAATTGGACCATGGAAAATGGGCTATTTCCTTTACTCATCCAACAGTTGTTAATTGACCCCTATGTATAAAGTGTTGAGGTGCTGAGTTAGAAAAAGACAATGTGAGTGTGGGGGGACCTACCAAAAGCTTTCAAAGAACAAGAAAGTAGCATGAGGTCTGCATTTGGACTGGGATGGCAGCACATCAGAGGTAGAAAGGCCAGTGCATTACTTTTTATTGTGGCTGCAACAAATTGTCATGAACTTAGAGACGTAAAACCACACAAATGTATTACCCTATAGTTCTGTAGGTTCAAAGTCCAAAAGGAGTCTGTTGAGACTAAGATCAAGCTGTCAGCAGAGCTGCATTCCTTTCCAGAGGCTTTAGCAAAGAATCTATTCTCTTGTCTTTTCCTGCTTCTAGTAGCAGCTCAAATTTCTGGTTCCATGACCCTTTCCTCCATTTGCAAAGCTGCAGTAGCAATATTCAGAAGAGTCCTAAGAGATAATCTGCTTCCCTGCTCAGCGGTAAAGAATCCGCCTGCCAATGCAGGAGACACGACTTCAACCCCTGATTTGGGAAGATTCCCTGGAGAAGTAAATGGGAATCCACTCCAGTATTCTTGCCTGGAGAATCCCATGGACCAAGGAGTCTGGCGGGCTACGGTCCACGGGGCCACAAAGTGCCAGACATGACTTAGCAACTACACAACAACAAGAACAAGAGATCATCTAGTGAATTTCACCTCCTCTTCCATCTGAGGCTGCTAAGGAACGGGCAGTACGTGGCGTGCCCAAGGCTGCTTTACCAATGGCAGCATCAGTCCAGGATCCTGAGCCCGGCTCCCAGGCTGTTCTTCCTCACAAGACCCTTTCCAAAATGTCTTCCTCACCTGCCCAGTACACATTCTCCCCTACATATACCCTACAGCTTTCATCTGTTCCCGTCGTTCTCTCTGTGTTAAGTTATACATGCCTAGAATTCGCCTTCTTCACTTCATGCCCACCATCCAAACCTCTTGCAACTCCAGCAGCATTTTTCCAGTCTGCCAAACCAGAGAGGTTGGAGAGGAGGCTTGATGAGCAAACTTCACAGAATCTGCTCCATCAGTTCCTACAGAGATGCATGGAGCAGAGCTGGAAGAACTGACTACATAAATAATAACTAGAAGTTTCTTTCCAGAAGTCCCTTTATCACTGTCCCTTCGGGCCTCAGAATGGATAGAAAAGCAGAGATAAGCCAATACTGAAGAGGCACAGAAGCAAAATTTGTTGAGCATGAAAAATTTTCATAGACATTTAGCAATGTTCTTGCTCCACAGGACAGAGTCAATTTCCCCTCATCCTTACAGGTTGTCACTAATGAGTATCTAAGCAGGAAGTGTCAGGCTTACGTGTATTAAATCACCTTTTTTCCTTCAAGAGCCAGGGATCTGGGATGTGCTTTCATGCTTATTTATGTACTTATCCTCATTATCATGTTCCGGATAACAAGCTGTATACTATGCTGCAGCCCTTGAAGGAAGCAATGCTCCGTTCTTAACCCAGGTTATTTTAAAAAAGAAATAACCAGATGCCTCCATGTGCCTTTGAAGAAAGAAATAGCCAGTATCTACAGACATCAGCCAATCTTACTGAAAGGAAACAAGCTCTGTGAATGAGAACAGAATGTCATTGTCACCACCTGCTCCTGACAATTCCCAGCAGACTGGGCTTCTCACCTAGACTCAAAGGAATCAGGGGCCCACAAATGTCAGACTGTGTTGCCATGGGATTGCTGATGACTCGAGAAACTCATATACCACCTCTCCTAGCTAGGTATTTAGACAAACAGATGGGGAAGCTATATACAGGCTCATTAGGCTCAAGGCTCTGTGTCAAGGTCAAAACTGGTTTTAAAATGGACACAAGCACATGGGAGTAGACTCTGTTTATGGCCTTTCTTCCTGCCAATGGCTTCTCAGAGAACAGCTATCACTTACTTCCCTTAGGGCCCTACATGTCCATTCCTATCTCTGGTGATGGGAGTTGAAAACAAAGCAGTTCCATCTTAGCACTGGTGAACATCCCTCCCCTCCTTTCCAGGCATTTGCGCCACCTCCAACCTCTGTCCACCTCCAACTTTCAACTCCCTTCATTTCTAGACATGGTCAGATGAACTCGTAAGACACAGGTCCATAAGGAGTTTAAAAATCCATAGCACAAAAGATGCTCAAATTAATTTCAAATAAAGCAAAGCTTTAATAGGTTAAATATCAAATTTGCATCTATTGTGGTTCTTCCTCTATTTCAAAAACCACGCCCTCCCTCAGAACACCAAGTGAGCCCAAGAAATGTTCAAAACCAAACATACCTGGCTTTGTGATATTCAGGACTGCAAAGCAAATTAAGTTACGGTATTTCCTTGATAAAGTTGATTCAGTGACTGCTTCAGTTCAATTAATTCGCTCAGTCATGTCCGACTCTTTGTGACCCCATGGACTACAGCACACCAGGCCTCCCTGTGCATCACCAGGACTACTTTACGGCTACTTAAATTCTTCCTGAAAAAGCACCTCCACTTCCCCTCCCTCTCTGAATTCTTATTATTCATTTTCCTCTAATTCTAAGTCATAATGACTTTTGGCCCTTCTTGGAATGAATAATATGCTCTTCAACTACAGAAGATCACAGTTCCCATCTAAAAGGGGTAAAGGAAAGCATACTTGAGTGTGAGAACCACCCAAAGGAATGTTTGCTAAAGAGGAGGTAAAGAAACTGGTCTGACTCACCACATAGCTATTAGAACCTTCTGCCTTAATAACCTAAATATTTTACAAATATATAACCACCTGTTCAGTGGCACTATTAGTTTTCTATGGGCAAAATTATCTTCCTGATAAATTTGCTACAAATTATTATTCATTTGCTATCAAACTGTAATTATTCCCTTTGGGAGACAAATGTAATTCGCTGCCCTGACTAAACTCAGACTCCAATTATAAATATTTTGGTTCATCATAAAAGTTCTTTGTTTCTCTTATTTGTAGCTACAGCTCCTACAATAAAAAGTAAGTACAAGACCACAGCTGGGATTCTGATGAAGACAAAGTGCCTTGTCTCCTGTGAATACTGTAACCCAGAATAAACATACAGTATTTTCCAAGCATTAATCACTTACTTTTTCACTGCATAGCTTTATAGAGCTTCAGACTGAGATGAAATGGATAAAATTCACTTCCTGGATTTAAAATCTGGTGGGTAAAACCGTAAAGATAGAGGCAATCGCTAAGCTTGTACTTTTTGAAAACTAAAAATGTGAAGTTATATGGCATGAAGGACCATTGCTGATGAGTTGTAACAGGTTTTAAAATACTACTTCTTCATATAAGAGGAGTCACATAGTTACAGCAGAGAAATTGTTATAGAATGTCTAATTAGTCTATTTCCCCTATGTATAAAAGAAAGAGCACTGTTATTTTATTTTCATGCAAACTTATTTTTCATAAGCATAGAAACTCAGAGTTATAGAAGACCTTCATATCCTTGGAACTAAGAACTCCCATTTAAACTGATAAAAACTTTGAATCCTCTCCCAGGGGGTGGGGGAAAAGGAAAAACAATGATGCTCCCTTAAAATCTACCCCCAAAGCCCTTTGGGTCCTCAGACTCCAGGTCAAGAATTTCAATTTCTGCTTCAGAGGTGATATCTGGCCCATTCTGAAGTCCAATTCTCCCATCAAGCCAACACAAAACACAGTTCCTCTCTTCAAAATAATAGAAGGTGCTCTCCTTCCAACTGAGCCTGATTAGACATTATATTTGCACTCATTTTTACTATTGTTCACATTCTTCTTTTCCCAAAGCATAGAGGCAGAACGTTCTGGTAAATGGAAGGGTATGTCTCTAACTAAATTGAGTCACTCATCACTCATCAAGTGAGACTAGGCCCTCACTTGTTAGTGGTATTGCTGAAAAGATCCAAGAATCAGGAAAGAAACTGGAATAGAGTCTCTCCAGTCCACTCCAATATGAGACTCATATACTCGGATGCCTGTGTGTCTATGCCCTTCCATCACAGGGGTGATGCTTTGTGCTATGCTCATTCAAATCCGACTCTGTGGTCCCATGGACTGCCTCACCAGGCACCTCTGTCCATGGGATTTCCCAGGCAAGACTAGTGGAGTGGATTCCCATTTCCTACTCCAGGGGATCTTCCCAACCCAGGCATTAAACCCTTGTCTCTTGTGTCTCCTGCATTGGCAGGCAGATTCTTTACAACAGCACCTCCTGGGAAGCACAGGGGTGGTAGGAAGAACTAAATACTGCGCTTCCTACCGTGAGATTCAACCAGGCTGAGTACAAACCCTACTTTGGTTATGTGCATTAATTTGGGCATGCTGCTGCTGCTGCTAAGTCGTGGCAGTCATGTCTGACTCTGTGTGACCCCAAGGACAGCAGCCCACCAGGCTCCTCTGCCCCTGGGATTCTCCAGGCAAGAATACTGGAGTGGGTTGCCATTTCTTTCTCCAATGCATAATCAACCTCAAACTCATGTTACCTCCAAAATATATTGCTCCTATATCTACTGCCTCATTAATTATTTGGAAGTCACAACTTGACTTCTGTTAAGTTCTAAGTAGATCAAAACCCTGTATCTTTTATATAAGCACTGTTAAGTTACTTCACCCATCATTGTTGGCAATGCATGCATTCAACTGGTTCATTTAGACAATATATTTTTATTAAAAGTGGACCTTGTGCCTAGCATGTCCTAGAGCCACCGCCAGGACTGAGGCAGAAATTTCCTGCTCTCATAGAGTATCCCACAGCACCTTACACAATCTGAACTGTGATTCTGGCTGTTGAATGTCCAAGTTTTCTCCTGATTTGTCATTCTTGTGAAATATCCACAATAATAGAGGATAAAACACCTCCTTTTCATTAAAGATAAAACACAAGTTCACGTGTAGGCCTTACAGAGCTTTCAGATGATTCTTCCGGGACTTCACCTTCAAGATGACAGATTCTGACTCATTCACTTTAAGTGAAGAGAGGAATACAACAATTACATCACAGAATATTAGAAGAAAATAAAGTAAAACCATGAAAGCCATCCACATTAAAGCCTAACCTTGAAATTTTCCTGAGAAGAGAATACATAATATAAGTGCACAGGAAAACTGTAATTACACATTCTTTAAAAATCCTGGAGAAGAATCCCTTCTTTCTATTAATTACAATGGGTCTATGCAGTGCTAAAGAGCTCTGAAGTAATTTTGGGAAGTGTTTGTTTTCCACATTTTTAAATGCTGAGAATATAATTAGGTACTTAAACACAAATGCTAATACATTAGTTTGTGTCCACAGAGAACACTCTTTGCACAACACATGATTTGATACTAATCTATGCCAAGATTTTCTTCCACAATCACAAATTAGCTGAAACTGGCCACAGGAATTCCTTCCATACTGCCAAAAATCTCTCTTCTCAGGCTTAACACTTTCCAATCTAAACATGAAGACTCATCCCAGGTGTGAAAAACTGAGGAAAGTAAAAAGGGGGAAAGGAGGGGCAGGGAACAAGCAACTGAAAAACATGGTAGGCCAGAGACTCTCCTAGGCTGCCAGGCCAGAGACTGCTGGCTGCCCCCAGTATCTAGTCTCATCTCCTTCCTTAGGAATAGAACCCACCAATTATTAGCCAAACAGTTGGCCATCCCAGAGCAAAGATGGCATGTCTCAGCATCCCCCTAAAATGGATGAGGTCATATGATTAAGAGGGAAAGCCATGGCAAACCACTCCAGTGTTCTTGCCTGGAGAATCCCAAGGACAGGGGAGCCTGGTGGGCTGCCATCTATGGGATCACACAGAGTCGGACACGACTGAAGCAACTTAGCAGCAGTAGCAGCATATGATTAAGGGCAGCCTGTCCAAGGAGACACATGTACAAGCATTACGAGAAACTTTGAAATTGCATTAAGGATGGTGACACAACAAGACAGAAGGAGCCTGAATCCCTGATGATGGAGAAGCCAGAACAATGGCCCCTAACTAAAAGACCCTGATGCTGGGAAGGAGCGAGGGTAGGAGGAGAAGGGTGTGACACAGGATGAGATGGATGGATAGCATCACCCACTCAGCAGACAGGAGTTTGAACAAACTGGGAGATGGTGAAGGACAGGGAAGCCTGCAGCCCATGGAGTTGCAAAGGGCCGGATACCATAGCAACTGAACACCAACTAAACTACCCGTGGACTTTGCTCAGAGGAAGGAGAAATAAACTTCTGACTTGTTTGAAAGTGAAAGTGAAAGTGAAGTCGCTCAGTCCTGTCCGACTCTTTGCGACCCCATGGACTGTAGCCTATCAGGCTCTTCCGTCCATGGGATTTTCCGGGCAAGAGTGCTGGAGTGGATTGCCATTTCCTTCTCCAGGGGATCTTCCCGACCCAGGAATCAAACCCGGGTCTCCCGCATTGCAGGCAGACACTTTACCATCTGAGTAATTTGGGGTTTTCTGTCACTTGTAGCTGAATTTAGGAGACAGCAAACGTATTTAATCCATACACTACTTCTATCAGGTCAGTATTATCATCACCATTTTACACAAGAAGGAATTGAAGAATGTATCTGCTCAGCCCCTCATAAGCAAGAGAATCACACACATGAAAAAGAAAGCGTGACGGCATGAGAAGCAAGCAGCTTAGTGCAGGACACAGACAAGGGCATGAACTAGATCACTGAAGTTTTTATATAGAATTTTGAGAATTTATATAGAATTATAGAAAATTTTATATAGAATTATATATACAATTTTATATATTTTATATAGAATTTTGAAGCCAAACCAAGGCTTCCCTGGTGGCTCAGTTGGTAAAGAATCTGCCTGCAATGCAGAAGACCTGGGTTCAATACCTGGGTGGGGAAGATCCCCTGGAGAAGACCCACTCCAGTATTCTTATCTGGGAAACCCCATTGACAGAGGAGCTTGGTGGGCTACAGTCCACGGGGTCATAGGAATCAGTCACTACTGAGTGACTAACACTTTCAATATCCAAGCCAAGAGTTAATTCAAGTACATGGTTTTATACTAAAAAGGAAACACACCTCAGTTCTGAATGCATAACATACTAGTTGTTGACACACCAAATTGCTGCTCCTGCTATTCTTAGGTTAAACTGCAATGTAGTTTTCAGGTCTTGCTCTACAATTTCATCCAAATGACACTCTCAGCCTTATATATCACAGTCAAATATTCCATAAATGATGAGATCTGGGCATTACCTTGGCTTAAATGTCTCAAATTATTTTGAATACTCTCAAAACCCCACAAATTATTATGAGTCCTCTGGTGCTTGAAATTTCATCATCTCAATAAATAAGCTTCACCCAAATAACCCCTACTCTTTGCCCCCTCTCTTCCCTATATTTCTCTTCTGTGTCTCTCCGTGGCCCTAGCATAGTGACAGGTATATCTAAGGTCATAAAAAAGGCTATCTGAAGCAACTGTCTAATGTATAAGAATCACCACCTCAACTTTTATGTCAAAATAACTTCAGTGTCTTCATACCCCTTTCCCATCCATCCTGATCCAGCAAGGACAGTGGCATTTCACGGACAGCACTGTCTAAGTATTAACTTTGCTTGAGTGAAGCTTAACTTTTAAGAGAGACTATTCATTTCTCCAAACAAAAAGACTGACAGCTGTTCCACAATTTATTAACTATGGTCTTAATAAAGAATGTAGTCTTAAAATCATTTTCATCAACCTGGTTTTGAAGAAAGGTCAACTTTCTATTCGTGTTAATTTTGAATCATTATAAAGAACTGACAGCATGATTTTCAAGAACTTTAGAAAACACACCAAATACCAGATAATTAAACTCTGAGTATTATAATAAATACTTGAGCTGAAATTTCTTTTCCATTTGTTTGGCACAGGCATTTAACTATACTGCATCCTAGTAATCCCATTAGGGTGCTCAGAGGTTATAAATAATGTTTTGCTCCTGATCTTACCCGGTCATCTAGAAAGATCAGTTCAGTTCAGTCGCTCAGTCATGTCCGACTCTTTGCGACCCCATGAATTGCAGCACCCCAGGCCTCCCTGTCATCACCAACTCCCGGAGTTCACCCAGACTCACATCCATCGAGTCAGTGATGCCATCCAGCCATCTCATCCTCGGTTGTCCCCTTCTCCTCCTGCCCCCAATCCCTCCCAACATCAGAGTCTTTTCCAATGAGTCAACTCTTCACATGAGGTGGCCAAAGTACTGGAGTTTCAGCTTTAGCATCATTCCTTCGAAAGAAATTCCAGGGCTGATCTCCTTCAGAATGGACTGGTTGGATCTCCTTGCAGTCCAAGGGACTCTCAAGAGTCTTCTCCAACACCACAGTTCAAAAGCATCAATTCTTTGACGCTCAGCCTTCTTCACAGTCCAACTCTCACATCCATACATGAACACAGGAAAATAGCCTTGACTAGACGGACCTTAGTCGGCAAAGTAATGTCTCTGCTTTTCAATATGCTATCTAGGTTGGTCATAACTTTTCTTCCAAGGAGTAAACATCTTTTAATTTCATGGCTGCAATCCCCATCCGCAGTGACTTTGGAGCCCCCAAAAATAAAATCTGACACTGCTTCCACTGTTTCCCCATCTATTTCCCATGAAGTGATGGGACCGGATGCCATGATCTTCATTTTCTGAATGTTGAGCTTTAAACCAACTTTTTCACTCTCCTCTTTCACTTTCATCAAGAGGCTTTTTAGTTCCTCTTCACTTTCTGCCATAAGGGTGGTGTCATCTGCATATCTGAGGTTATTGATATTTCTCCCAGGAATCTTGATTCCAGCTCGTGTTTCTTCCAGTCCAGCGTTTCTCATGATGTACTCTGCATATAAGTTAAATAAGCAGGGTGACAATATACAGCCTTAATGTACTCCTTTTCCTATTTGGAACCAGTCTGTTGTTCCATGTCCAGTTCTAACTGTTGCTTCCTGAC